>JAZKJV010010695.1:0-475000 GCA_037367405.1 Ottelia alismoides
TAGGGTTGATTTCTGTAATTGATTTTTAATGTAAATCTACAAATAAGATTTTTGAGTAATTTTAACTCTCCTGGATTCCTTATTAAAATATCTATTTGAGATGTCTATGAATGATTGATTTCTTGGATTAATTAGGAATTAAATACTCACAGTCGCATTATTTTCAGTAAAAAAATCATTAAAAAATCATAAAGTGTCATAAAATTCTAAAAAATTAGCCTACTTTAATTTCATCATTTTTATCTTCCAGTAAATTTTTCATAGTTTTTGCATATCATTTGCACGAAAAATTGCATAAAAACCTCAAAAAAGTTTGCATTTTTCATGTGTGCATTTTAAATCCAAAAATTCCAAAAAAATCTATTTTGCATTAATCATTGAATTAGGTTTATAGGAAAAATACAATTTAGTCAATTTGGATTAATTTCACACTAAAATTAAATTTGACTAAGTTGTTGATTTTCTTAATAACCTAGTTCATTCGCATCATTGCAGTTGGCATTTTATTGCATAAAAAATAAGAAAAAATCCCACTTGGAAAACCACGATAATCCCTCTAAGTGATCCCGAGTTGTTCCTTTGCCTCCTTGAGTCGACCCTGGGGCTTGCCCAGGCTAAACAGACATAAAACCGCGCTTAATTTCATTAGACGATTACTAGATTTGTGCGGTTATTTTTTATCGATCTGGATTTATCCGACTGCAACGAAGACGTCAATTTGACACCATTAAAAGGGTAGATTTCGGAACCATCAAATGGCGTCGTTGTCGGGGAGGCACGGCTTAGGTTTAATTGTAGATAATTTGTGAGTGTGCTATTTTCTATCCCTGGGTAGTCTGACCCCCGGTTTTCTTGTGAATATTTTTCTGTCCTTTCATTTTTACATTTTTATGTCTTTCTCTATCTGACCTCAATTTGTTTCTTTTTTTTTGCGAGGAACACGAGGATTCGAAGACGCTTCGAGGAACTTGTATCTTTGAACTTTTTGATGGATTTGTAAGGAATTGTATTTTTCCTCATTCATAATTTTTGCATTATTTCCAATGGTTCCCATTTGGGATCTCGCGTGTGTAAGTCATAATAAAACGTGTCCCCGTGTGTTGTGTGGTTGCTTTACGTAGAATAGGACCTGCACTTGCGGCTTTTAGAGCTTCCTAGGACTGTTTGTGCTCGTAATACATAGGACCACACTTCACCATCAAAAGACGCACTTAAACCGCAGGACTTTAGCCAAATTTGAATCCGTTCTTCACTCGCTAATAGAACTTGCCTGTCTAGGAGCAACTTTCGTCGCTTGCATTGCCTTTAGTGTAAAATTACAAATCAGTCTTGCATACCGCATTGTAGAGAGCTGGAGGCACTGTAAGTATTCTTGCTCGAGCATTTATCATCGTTCTCAATTGCATCGACTTTTTCCGATTCTCACTCTCTCTCTCTCTCTCTCTCGATTTTTTAACCTAGGATAAAGGAATTAGGACTGTACGGTAGACGTGATTGCTTGTGTGGATTAATATCAGTGATAATTAATCTCTGAAATTGGGACTGCTAGTTGAATTCGACCAAAAATTTTTTTGACTAAAATTAACCCTTGTTTGTGGGAGAGTAACCCCGACCTTATTTTCAGGCTGAGCGAGGGTACTTGAGTGTATGTGAACACCTTAAGGCAGAGCCCAAATCCCGCCTTCCATACCATGTATCGACTGATCCTAGCAATATCATGATGAATCTCGGATTCGTCACTCTAAATCTCATTTATTAAGCTCAATTCCCTCAAAATCAACAACATATCTGCATCTATTATGCATAATTAGAATTCATGCATGTTTTCGTAAAAATGGCAATTTATTCATAATTTCTGCATAAAATAAGAAGCCAAAAATCCAAGCCAAATTTGACCTGTAAATAGTCTAACTTCCCAGATTTTTAATCCCTTCATGCTAACACCGCATAACCCAAAACCACCTCCACTGTGTACATATCACTAACAAGAATAAATAAAAAATACAAAAAAATCACTAACCCAAATAAGTGGACCAAAAACCCAAACCCTAGTTTCAGGATTTTCGGATTAAAAGTCACATATCTTCCCCATCCAGTGTCCGATTTGATCCTACTCACTTTTGAACTAATGTACATTCAATTACCTTTAAAACAAGACCAAGATCAAGTGAATCGGAGCTCGTATGTGAAAGTTGGGTTTTGGGCCTCTTTTGTACATTGTATATTTTAGCGGTTTTTGACCTGTATTTTATGTACATACTCTCTTAATTAATAAAAATCCAAAAAAATTAGATTTAGATGTCTTTATTCATCTTTGATTTCTCTATATTTTTTCCGGATTTTTTATCTTGTTTAAAAGTGACAAAAAATACAAAACCCAAAAATCCAGGTATTATATGTACATGGGATACCCCAAAAATTCACTTTTTACATTTGATCGATTTTGGCTTTAATGTCTTCATGAAAGTTATAGATCTCATCGAGACGAGCATTTTTTCGTGAAGAAACTTCTTTGATCCGAGGTCATTTACTATTTTTTACTTTACAAAACCTTTTTCTACGGATTTTTCTGGTGCTGACACGTGGCAGCCCCAGAGGTCACCATGTGTCAGCGATTTTTGGGCGTTTTAATATTTGCTTTTATAAAAAAAAATATATTAACGGATGCACGTGCGTCGCACGTGCCTCCCAGGCACGTGCTCCCCACGTGCTCCGCCTGCCCCCTTGACCCTCCACGTGTCGCCACAGGGGTCGTTCGATCTCGCTTGATCGAACGGTGCCTGGTCGTCGTCTTCCCCAACTCATCCCCGAATCCTCCACCGATGACTCCTCACAATCGCCTCCCCCGCACCGCGCAATGGCCAACCGTCGCCCCGTGATCTCCGCTCCAGCCAAACGACCCCCGCTCGACTCGCGCCTCCCATCACCGACCCCTTCCCCTCCCCTATTTAAACTCCGAGCCTCCAACCTCACCAGCCATCCGCTGATTGAGCTTCAAGAGGGCGATGATGACAGCCCACCCTCCATCATCAGTGAGATTCGGCCGCCTCTGGGGGCCGTTGCAGACGAGGCTCCGCCCTGACGTACTGCCCTCGCTCCGGGTTCATCCTCGTCAAGCCAACGACATCGACACCTCCGCCTCGCATCTCCATCGCCTTTTGCTCGCCGGCCGCCCATGACAATGCCATCGCCAACGCTTCACGCTACTGACTCAGCCGCTCTCCACCGTATCGCGTCAACTTCTCCGACCGCCGACACCACCGTCAGGGGGAGCCGAGGCCTCCTCCGCCTCAATACTCCTCCGTCAGCACCTCCTCAGTCGATCTCATCCTCCGCCTTCGGCCGAGCTCGAGGCCCGAGGTCCCCCGCACGTGCTCCGCTCGTGCGTGGGGAAACTTCATCAACACTCAGCCCAAGTCACGTGCATTGCACGTGATATTGGGTAAATTACAGAAGCCGCTTCGGGAGTCTTGCTATTTGCAGATTAAACCCGCCTGCCAGAGGTCACGTGCATCACACGTGACCTTTGGTAAAATTGCAAGAGTACCCTCATTTTATAGGTAATTAACATTAGGTCCCTCCTGCATTGTTTTTATTTATTTATTTATTGCATATGTACCCCTGCATTTCTCCTTCATTTTAGACATCTACATTGCATTATTTTATCGTCAAAAAAATAGCATGATGTTTCTTCACTTAATTTTCTACATGTTGACATGTCGGGGTAATTTTGTGATTAATGGTTAACTAATAATTAATTATTTTGTGGAAATTTGCAAACTTTGCCCAATTTGTGCTCTTGAATTTTTATTTGATTAACCGTTGCTCTAAAAATTCTTGAAAAATCATTATTGGAGAGTTAATTGTGCTTGACATTGTGCCCAGAAAGATTTGCATTTGCATGCATATTTTGCCCTGTAAAAATTATTTTGCATATTTCACTATTTAATTTTTAATAGGTATTAGATCTCACATTTTGAGGTTTAGGATTTTTCTGAGATCAATCACCTAGTGATAGATCTTAAATAATTTTGGTCCTCGAAAATAAGTAGGTTTACTATTTATCATAATTAAATATTGAAAATCATTCTGTTTGCATTTAAAAATTCATAAAAAAATTCATTTTTATCCAAAATTCCAAAAATATTACAGTGCATTCATTTCATCATAATCTACATTGTGGCCAAGTTTCGTATTTTTCAGACATCGTTTGAACATAGCCGATATTTTAGTCCCTAAAATAGGCCAAAATCGCAATTTGCATCCCTTATTTGCATTGAAAATTCCAAAAAAAGACCGCCTCGAAAACTGTGTACGAACCTTGATAAATACAACTCTAGGTTGTTCCTTTGCCTCCTTGTGATCGACTTTGGGACTTGCCCAAGTAAAGAAACTTAAAACCACTTGCTTGAAATTGATTAATATTTTGTGGTTATCTCTTAACTGATTCCAATCGCTGCCTCAACGAACAACATTTTATTCTTTAAGCACGAACATATAAAAACAACTTTTTAAAGCCGCGATTTTCGGATCCGTCAGATATTTCGTCTGATCTTCTTGTGAGCCTGCGGTGGGAGATCGTAATGATGAGTTGAAGATGAGGCATAAGATTCCCAACTATTATCAGCATCATCCTCAAAAAAATCATGATGGATAATGGATGAAGTATTTGAGTCAGATGAAAGGTATCCATCATCAGAATTATCCTCAGAGGAATAGTATTTAAAAGTGGACATACTCCAAATATTCTGGTCTTTTTTGTTTCTTCAATTGTTTTCTCAGAATTCGTTCCTTCTTGGATCAGGTGGTTTGTCCTCAGATGAATACTCGGAAACACCGGTCTCAGTCAACTCATATGAAAGAATTCCAGTGTACTTGAAGAGGGCAGGAGCATCAAGCTTTGGATGAATAGTAGTTAGGAACGGGAGTTGTCCAACGAGAATTGAATTCTGGATCCTTGCGAAGATATGGCTTTAGAGTTGCCGAATAGACTTCACTCATGTAGATTACCTTTTCCGGACCTGATGAGAGACCATCAGATGATTCCTCTTCCGAAAGGTCAAAGGTGACTCCCTTTTTATTTCTTCGTGAAGGTGTCGGTTTACTTGAGTGCCCAGTTGAATAGCCGTTGGAATTCTCCTTGGTCGGTGCTCAGCTTGCGTTCTTGTTCTTAGTTTCCCAAATGTTGGTGCACTCTCGATTTGGGGTGATTTGGTCCAGGTATTCAGAAAATGTTGCTCCAGGGTGCGATAATGCATAGGTCTCAGGATCATAGAAGAATGATTTATTTATTTTGAGATCCTCAGGATTTGAAATACAGGGGAGAGTCTCTAAACCAATAGTCTCATCAACAACCACTATCTCAGGTGTTGCATCGGGGTAGGGCTCTTCTACCTCTTCATGGTTGCAGCTGTCAGGGACTTCGTGGTTTCCTTAGAAGATCGTGCTTCCTCAAAGACATGGTCTGATCTAAGTGCTTCCAATGCTTTAAAATTGATTTCCTGAGTCTCACAATCAATAATTACCTTAGTCAATGCTAAGAACGGCTTTCCAAGAATGATTGGAGACTGGGTAAATTCTCCTTGATGCTCAATATAAATGATCGTGAATTCTACTTTGAGCGGAGCACCTTGGAATTTTATGATGACAGAAATAATTCCTCTCGGCCGCTTTATCGATCGGTCTGCCAATTGAACAATCTCTCGTATCTTCCGAATCGGTCCGAGTTTGAGTTCGTGAAATACAGAGGTCGGGAAGATATTGATCGGTGCATCGTCATCAATCCGAGCATGGGTGAAAATTGTGTCTTTGATTTCACAGTTAGATCTGGGTAATCGCTTCACTATGCGGCTCTTGGTTTTTCTCCTCAACACCAAGGAGGAGGCCATTGACAAGATATGTCTTTCAGTCGTTGTTCGTATCCTACCCGACTTTTTGTTCATTAATTTATATGTTATAAATCTTTTAAGGTCAGGGAAGTGTTCAATGGCCTATATAAAGGGAAGTTCAAACATCAAGCGTTTTTCCAGTGCTTCCCGCACAGTCGGATCCAAATTCCTTAGATCGTCTTCCGTCTCAATTTTTATGAAATTGTCTGGATTTCAATTTTTGTGGTTTTCAAAAATTTCCATTTTTTGGTATTTTCTGTGTGGTATGGGGGTGTAGTGTGTTCCTCAGATGATAGGGGTTCGGGTGTTTAGAGTGAGAGTCAGTGGCCTAGTCATCTCTAGGGGAATAATATGCGGAAGTGATAATGTTAGAATCGTCCCTAGGTTCCTGAATGTCCTCAAAATTTTCAATCTCAGATCTAATCATTTCCTCATCCATTTTTATGTCCGAGTCACCATAGAATGAGATTAATCGGTCGGTGAATTTTTGCCATCTATCCTGTATTGATTCAAATCTTTTATTTATCCTCGAAATATCATCCTCAAAAATTTGTTCATGATCACTTATGAGAATAGTCGGTGTGTGTTCTTGCAATTCAATAATTTCATCTTCCATTTTCCTGTATGTGCTAGGAGAGGAGTTTCTTGGAATGTCCAATATATGATCATTATTTCTGAAAATATCTCCTCAATAATTATGGAAGGCGGCTGCTCATATGATCCGGACATGTGAAGTTGGTCCGAGTAGAATTTATTCCTTTGATCATGAGTGGTCGGATCTTGATATGGTGTAGTCAGCATATAGGGTTCCTGTGTTTCTATGTATTCAATCCAGTCCTCTATATGATTGTCATGTCTGAAAAGTGGATTGTGATGGTCAATCCAAGATGATGATTGTTCATGTATGTTCACTGGCGGGGACGACGGGAGATATGAAAAAGTATTGAGTTCAATCATGTGGTTATCATCTCCCATGAATGACGGATTGACATTCACTGAGTAAGAAGGATCGATTGTGTGATCGGTGTAGAGAGGATTGATATATGAAGAAGTGGAGATATCAGTTGGTTGTTGGTTTATCAAGTCCAAAAACAAAGGATTGTCTTTTATGAAGCAAGCTGGATTTGTGGAGAGTGTTGATGTTTGAGAGTCTTTTGTTGAAGTTGGAGGAGGCGTTTTGGGTCTAACCGATACAAAATTCATTTTCATAGTATAGCACTGATGGATCTTCGGATAAATGTTCGGTCATTTTTTGAAAGAGTTGGAAGAAATGATGGGTTGGATTTGCAATTTGAAAAAAGTTTCATGATGCGGTTTAAATCAAGAGAGGAAAGAGATGATCGTACGGGATGGTCAAGAGAATTTTGTCAAATGTGCGAATTTTGATTTTTGTATCGGTTCACGCACAACAATGCAAACAGAAATCAAACCCCGGGTTCACCAACTCGCACAATGAAGCCGTAAGAGTTCGGCTATTATCTTTTCAATTTTAGTTGGTGATAAATCAATCTTGGCAAAAAATTAGCGAGATGTTAGGTGTCGGAGCTTGTGACTAATCTTAAGTGTCGTCTATCGCTTACTCAGAAAAATAAAATCATCCAAGGTTGGGGGTGTTTTCCCACAAAAATTCTTGATTTTATGGGTTCTTAAGATCGGCTATATTTAGCAGTCCCAATTTTAATGAGGTGATCACTGAAAAATTAGATGAGCACAAATACACGTCTACTGTCCAGTCCCAATTTCCTTTAAAATTATATGATAAAACAAGAGGGAGGAGTTCGGAAAAAGCCGATGCACGTGAAAACAATGATGTATGCTCAGTTAGAAGACTTACAGTGCTTCCTCACAATCTCCATGTGGGATGCAATAGAGAATTGAAATTATTCTAAATGCGTGCAAGCCGATGAAAACCGTACCTAGGCAGAAAGTTCTATTAGCGGGAAGAATTGAGTTAAATTTTTGGCTAAGTTGAACGATCTAATGTGCATCTCAGTTAAAGTGCAGTGTGGCCTTAGATCCTATGAGCAAAATAAAAAATGTAAATACTCTGAGAGCCGTATATGCAAGTCTATCCTAATCGCCACTCAAGTCGGGCCCCACCCTCGCTGGAGAGTGAAACAGGCCACGACACACCACAGAAAAGTTCAAGGTCTTTTTTACATGCGCGAGAGTCCAAACGGACATCGCTGTAAATGAGCAAGTAAATAAAATTGCCGAAATTAAAAACCTAGACTCTACGCTCTCTCACGACTCAACTCGATCTTAGTTTAATTGTGGTTTTACATATGTCAGTGAAGATGCGTCGGTTTCTTGAAAACCGCTCCACGTATGCCGGGTTCCTCGCAAGAAAAATAAGAGAGAAAATGTAAGAGAGTGACTCAAAAATAATAAAAGACAAGAAACATAAATGCAGGAAACTAAATGGGATTTACAATGATCAATTCGGGAGTCAGACTACCTGAATGCGGAAAACCGAACAAAAGTTTCAAAACACAAATCTAAGCCGTTTGCCTCCCCAGCAACGGTGCCATCTGACGGATCCGAAAATCGCGGCTTTAAAAAGTTGTTTTTATATGTTCGTGCTTAAAGAATAAAATGTCGTTCGTTTTAGGCAACGATTGGAATCAGTCAAGAAGATAACCACAAAATATTAATCAATTTCAATCAAGTGGTTTTATGTTTATTTTACTTGGGTAAGTCCCAAGGTCGATCACAAGGAGGCAAAGGAACAACCTAGAATTGTATTTATCAAGGTTCGTACACGGTTTTCGAGGCGATCTTTTTTTGGAATTTTCAATGCAAATAAGGGATGCAAATTGCGATTTTGGCCTATTTTAGGGACTAAAATATCGGTTATATTCAAACGATGTCCGAAAAATACGAAACTTGGCCACAATGTAGATTATGATGAAATGAATGTAGTGTAATATTTTTGGAATTTTTGGATAAAAATGAATTTTTTATGAATTTTTAAATGCAAACAGAATGATTTTAAATATTTAATTATGATAAATACTAAGCATAATTATTTTTGAGGACCAAAAGTATCTAAGATCTATCACTAGGTGATTGATCTCAGAAAATCCTAAACCTAAAAAATGTGAGATCTAATACCTATTAAAAATTAAATAGTGAAATATGCAAAATAATTTTTACAAGGCCAAAATATGCATGCAAATGCAAATCTTTTTGGGCACAATGTCAAGCACAATTAACTCTCCAATATGTGATTTTCGGGAATTTTTAGAGCAACGGTTAATCAAATAAAAATTCAAGAGCACAAATTGGGCAAAGTTTGCAAATTTCCATAAAATAATTAATTATTAATTAACCATTAATCACAAAAATATCCACGACATGTCAACAAGTAGAAAATTAAGTGAAGAAACATCATGTTATTTTTTGACGATAAAATAATGCAATGTAGATGTCTAAAATGAAGGAGAAATGCAGGGGTACAAATGCAATAAATAAATAAATAAAAACAATGCAGGAGGGACCTAATGTTAATTACCTATAAAATGGGGGTACTCTTGCAATTTTACCAAAGGTCACGTACGATGCACGTGACCTCTGGCTGGTGGGTTAATCTGCAACCGAAGTGGCTTCTGCAATTTACCCAATATCACGTGCAATGCACGTGACTTGGGCTGAGTAGGATGTGCTGACGGAGGAGTATCAAGGCGGAGGAGGCCCCGGCTCCCCCTGGCGGTGGTGTCAACGGTCGGAGAAGTTGACGCGATGCGGTGGAGAGCGGCTGAGTCGGTGGTGTGAAGCGTTGGCGATGGCGTTGTCGTGGGCGGTCGGCGAGCGAAAGGCGATGGAGATGCGAGGTGGAGGTGTCGATGTCGTTGGCTCGACAGGGATGAACCCGGAGCGAGGGGCAGTACGTTGGGGCGGAGCCTCGTCTGCAACGGCCACCAGAGGCGGACGGATCTCACTGATGACGGAGGGCGGGCTGTCACCACCGCCCTCTTGAAGCTCAATCGACGAATGGCTGGTGAGGTCAGAGGCTCGGAGTTTAAATAGGGGGGAGGGAAGGGGTCGGTGATGGGAGGCTCGAGTCGAGCGGTGGTCGTTTGGCTGGAGCGGAGATCATGGGGCGGCGGTTGGCCGTTGCGCGGCGCAGGGGAGGCGGTTGCGAGGAGTCGTCGACGGAGGATTCGGGGATGAGTTGGGGAAGACGACGGCCAGGCGCCGTTCAATCAAGCGAGATCGAACGGCCCCTGTGGCGACACGTGGAGGGTCAAGGGGGCAGGCGGAGCACGTGCGGAGCACATGCCTGGGAGGCACGTGCGACGCACGTACGTCCGTTAATATAATTTTTATAAAAGCAAATATTAAAACGCCCAAAAACTGCTGACACGTGGCGGCCTCTGGGGCTGCCACGTGTCAGCACCAGAAAAATCCGTAGAAAAAGGTTTTGTAAAATAAAAAAGAAATAGTAAATGACCTCGGATCGAAGAAGTTTCTTCATACAAAATGCTCGTCTCGATGAGATCTACAACTTTCATGAAGACATCAAAGCCAAAATCGATCAAATATAAAAAGTGATTTTTTGGGGTATCCCATGTACATATAATACATGGATTTTTGGGTTTTGTATTTTTTGTCATTTTTAAACAAGACAAAAAATCCAGAAAAAATATAGAGAAATCAACGATAAATAAAAGACATCTAAATCTAATTTTTTTGGATTTTTATTAATTAAGAGAGTATGTACATAAAATACAGGTCAAAAACCGCTAAAATGTACAATGTACAAAAGAGGCCCAAAACCCAACTTTCACATGCGAGCTCCGATTCACTTGAGCTTTGTCTTGTTTTAAAGTTAATTGAATGTACATTAGTCAAAAGTGAGTTGGATCAAATAGGACACTGGATGGGGAAGACATGTGATTTTAATCCGAAAATCCTGAAACTAGGGTTTGGGTTTTTGGTCCACTTATTTAGGTTAGTGATTTTTTGTATTTTTTATTTATTCTTGTTAGTGATATGTACACAGTAGAGGTGGTTTTGGTTATGCGGTGTTAGCATGAATGGTTTAAAAATTCGGGAATTAGACTATTTACAGGGTCAAATTTGGCTTGGATTTTTGGCTTCTTATTTTGTGCAGAAATTATGAATAAAATGCCATTTTTATGAAAACATGCATGAATGCTAATTATGTAGAATAGATGTAGATATGCTGTTGATTTTGAGGGAATTGAGCTTAATAATGAGATTTTAGAGTGATGATCTGAGATTCATCATATCACGAGTTGAATTTCTCAGGTTCACTGACTAGTACCAAGTAACCTCCGCCTGTTCGCGGGTAGTTAGGGATGAACCAGCGGTACTTCGCGACAAGTTGCTAGTAACCCCTCGGGGTGAAGTTCCAGCCTTGTCAGCCTCCTCCTGCTTGCAGGTAGATAGGGGCAGGTCTTTGAATCCATCAACTTGGGATAGGAGCGAAGAAAGGAAGGGCGTTGGTATCTAAGGCGACAGATTAAACAGGGAAGACGCATCCGGCTTTTAGCCGACTTCCCTATAGGCATGTAACCTTTCCTACTTGTCTGAAAATTCACACTTAAAATCAACCAGACTAATCAGACTCGGTTTCGGGTCCTTCACCGTGTTAAGTGTGAACTCAAGATTTGCTCTTGCTTTTGTCTTTGTGTTTGTCAGTGTGTGTTATCCTGTATAATTGCACATTTTCTACCTCGACCTACTTACATTCATCATTTTCTCTTCAAGATGTCGGGATATTGGTCTCCATACCCTGTGACCTCTGGTCATTCCTCCTCGACCATATACCATTCATCTTCGTCTTCTCCTTCTTCCATGTATCCTCCGCCACCCAAGGGAGAACCTTACTCGTGGTCAGTTCCACCCCAACCCGATTACGAAGTCAGAACTTCGACTGACTTCTCCACTTCTTCACATTTCTCACCTACTCCATATTCTAACACTCTGAATCCACTTCCACCTTGGATGACTGTCCTTACTCTCGAGAGCTTGCAGGAATCAAAGAATCGAATGAAGAGCAAGCCACTGCTGAGACAGATGATTGGTAAAATTACATGCCCCCACATACTTCATTCTCACGTCAAGTAGGGACCATACAACAATTTACATATACACATCCTGACTTGACCATAAAGCATAACTTAGTCGATCGAACAACCCGAATGGAGAGGCAAGTACATCATGATTTCCCAGACTTGATTGACTTTAGTGATCAAGCTTCCATTAACTAGCCTTCATGTCACACATTCAGAGAGCCTATACATTCACAGGAGTGGACTCATGAGCTATACTTACCAGTCCCTCATTCATTGACTCCATCATATGAGGCTCCGACCAATATCTGCCATTTGGATGGTCCATACTCGACCCAGGATTACATGCCAGAGTCTAGATATGTTGAGTATGAGAACCCAATATCTCAGCAGTATCCTCTACTTGAGCAGAACTCTCCCCATGATTTGTCATGGGAATTCTGTGGAGAATGACATCTCTAGACTTATTAAGAAAAATGAATCATCTGGTAACGAGTTGAGAGATGTCATGGAAATATTGCATTCAATATCTGCCAGCCTGAGTACGAAAGTGGAGAATGAAGTAAGTAGATCTAATGTTGAAAATCGAGCGAGCATTAGGAAACCCACACCATTTGTACAGCTGGAGTCCATTCCATATCCCTCTTCTACTAACCACTTACCCTCCAATCCAGAGTCTGATCATTCATCCACCAAAAACACCAAAAAATGAAAAACTCAGAAAAATCCATAAAAAATTAAAAATGAAAAAGACTTAGAAAAATTGGATCCTACCCTAAGGGAAGCACTCGATGAAGAATTGATTTTCAACTTCCTTTAATAAAGGTCATAGATCACTTCCCCGACCTCAAGATATTTGTAAAGGAGTAAATTGATGCACAAGAGGTCGGGTACTAAGAGAACAAGGACTGAGAGACACATGGTGTCTATGGCCACTTCCTTGGTGATGAGAAGAAGGATCAAGAGCCGCAGAGTGAAGCGTTTGCCTAGGATGGAATGTGAAATCAAAGACACTATCTTACCCATGCAAGAATCAATGATGACTCTTCGATAACTATCCTCCTGACCTCTGTGTTGAGAAGCTCAAACTCAGGCCAATCAGAAAGTCGAGAGAGATCGTTTAGTTGGTTGATCGATCCATCAAACGGTCTAGAGGAAATATTTCAGTCATCGTTATTTTCCAAGGTTCTCTACTCCAGGTAGACTTCACAGTCATTAACATTGAGCACCGAGGAGAGTTCACCCAGTCTCTGATTATTCTCGGGAAGCTGTTCTTAGCCTCAGCTAAAGCAACTAAAGATTACGAGACTCAGGAGATCAATTTTTCAGCATTGGGAGCACTCCGACCTCACCCATTCTTTGATACACTTTACTCTAAGGTGCCCCGCACATCCACTGACAGTCGTGACCATCGAGAGGTAGATGAGTCCCACCTCTCTGGTACACCTGAGAGACCGACTATCCGGACGACTGTTGGTTCTGAGACTTCCCACACCTTCACTTCATCAACTGCTTATCAATTGCTTGCACCACCACTATGACAGCTTCTAAGGAGGACTCACGACCAAAAGCTATCATTAAGTCGGACACAACCTTTGTTGATTGCCTTGACCATTTTGATGATCTGACACAAGAGCCCAATAATGCCAAGCCAACTGAGACCACTAGCATCTTCCCGAGACATGTGTTGTCCCTTCAGAATATTACAATCTATATGGTGACTCGTCTGATGAGGAACCCATGGTCAGCACCACACCACGTCCCGGACCTTCAAAGGAAACAACCAAGACTAAATTGACTCCACATAAAAGCACGGTTGCTCCATCTTCTAGTCGGCTATCTAGTGAGAGGAAGTCGAGAATTGATTCCTCGAGGTGTTGCCCTGAACCTCTCAAGGCGCGTCGCTCTCATCTCCCTCTCAATGATTCAGGTTCTAGAAAATCGATTAAGAAAGTTTCCTTCAAACACACCGGAGAAGGAATTTCCTGAGGAGTCCTTATCTGGTCCGGATAAGGTGATTTATATGAGTGAGCTCAGTTCGGCTATTCTCAAGCCTTATCTGAGCAAGCAGCCGTGTGACGACCCTCGTTGGCGATCCCTATACCTCACTATTATTCATTTGAGGACGATCCCGATAACGACATATGTATATTATCCACCTCCTCGTATCCGCAAGAAGGTTCGTCGCAAACCTTCTTAATCCTTGTATATTCTCACTCTTTCTTGTATATACTTTCTCTCCCTCCCTCCCCAGTGATTCGAATCACTCGCCCCGTCTCCATATCGTTTCATTTTATGGCTATACTTAGGATAACAAGATCCTAAGTATAGGGAGGAGAGTGACCCGCATCTGATCATTGTACATCCTCCAGATCACATCGGTCATCATACTCACTCTTGTCCTATACTTAGGCTGATCAAAGCCTAAGTATAGGGGGGGACCGATGCCCGACTTGTATATACTCATCCATTTCCCCTCTTGCCCTCGTCCGCCCCATTTTTTATTTTCTTCTATACTTAGGCTGCCAAAGCCTAAGTATAGGGGGGGCGGTGCGACTTCTATACTTTTTGTAATTTTAGCTCTCCTACGCTTAGCACGAGCTATGTCTTTTTCCTCGCTTTTCGTGCTCTGAGGATATAGCACACGCTAAGTATAGGGGCCGTGTATATATTACATATATACTTTACCCATAGCTCATACTTTTGTGTATTTTCGCATATTTTTGTATATATTATGCAATAATTATGGGGTGGGTAAAAAAATTACATATATAATATGTATAATATGTATAATTCTTGTAAAAAAAAACAAAACAGGTTGTAAGATTCTTGTAAAATATGTTGTAAAATAGGATAGATACCAAAAAAATCATGTATATTATGTATATTATGTACAAATTGTATCAATTAAAAATTGTTGTAAATAATAAAAATTGTTGTATACAAGAAAATAAAACAAAAATGTTGGAAAATAAAGGCTTCTTATTTTCTCTTGCATATCATCCTTGCATTTCAAAAAAAATCTTGCATTTCATTCATCTCTGTAGCATGTCATCTCATCTGCATATCATGCATATGCAAAGTGAAAAGCTAGTGGGTTCTGAACCAAGTTATGAATGGATGTTGAGGATGGACTTGATTTGACCTTAATCCACCTAATTTCAGAGGAACCTTATAGGAGCTGGAGTTAAGATTTCTCAGGTCAAGTGACTTAATTCTTTGAGTCCGCAAGTCTATGTTCACATGTCATCTTGATTAGTCTAAGTAGAATATATCGTGCACGCGCATGATTCTTTTAGACAGTGACCTAACTTGGACAAGCACCATGCACGTAGCTCTTCATTGATGAGGTGGTGAGGAGATAGAATCCTTTAGCTTGGAGTAGCACATGGGTGGAAATATCCATCCTCCTCTAGGAGGGTAGTGCATCTCAACCTAATCTGGTGGTGTTGACGTCTGAGGACGCGATGCTGTGGGTTGCAATAATGCTTCAAAAGAGGGATAGTCTACTGGCTCAAAAGGAAAAACTCCTGTTGTACATGCTGCACCTTGTATATAGTTCAAAAAAGAAAAAAATAAAGGAAAAAAGAAAAAAATGCAAGAACTCCAAAAAAGTAGACAGACCAGATAGAAAATAAAATACCTGTCGGAGTATGTATATTAGCAAGAAGTCTGCAGCTGGATGACTTGGTTATATTGGTCGAGCATCCCGGGATAGGTAGCTACACTAGCTACCGTCCATTCTTTCTCTACCCCCTCCTCTTGAGCTGGTCGCACTTGAACTTAGAAGGGAATACCCCGCTCCTCGAGGAAAGAGTTACTGGACCGGGAAATTAGAGTTAGCTTGTTAGAGGAGGCTGTTTCTTAGCCATTTCTGATCTGGAGAGCTATTTTAATCACTTAAACAGTACAAGTAAGAATCATAGTCATCAGAAATTTGCGTTTGAGGATTTGTTCTGACCTGACTATTAAGGAGTCTTGAATAGAAGACTTGTGGACTTGAAGTATGTTAGGTCTTAAGTTCATATCTCAATAAGGTTCCTCCACACAATTAATCCAAAGGTCGATCCAAGCCCCATTTTCAACTTTTGTTCATGACCTTGGTATAGAATCCAATCTCATTTCACTTTTGCATTTCATTTTAGTTGCTCGGGGATGAGCAAGGTTTAAGTATAGGGGGTTGATGAATCTGTGAATTCATCACTCTAAAAGTTGAAAATAGAGCTTTGTTACCGAGTAATTAGATGCATATTTCTACTTATATTACATAATCAGCATTCATGCATACATTGATAATATATGCATTTAAGCATTCATATTTGCATTAAATAAGAAGCCCAATTTACTTGTAAATATTCACCATATTTCACCTATTTGTATATATTTCATACTGACTCCAAATTCAATAAAATCAACTCCATAGTGTGTATATTACTAACACTAATTAAAGGAAAATATCAAAAAATACTAACTTTTAAAAACTACCCAATAAAACCCCAAACCCACTTGGAGACCTTAGACCTTAAAATACACATATTTCTCTCATACAACCTCGAAATTAGGTTTACTCACTTTTTAAAGTAATATACATTCAAAGACCTTCAAAACAAGACCAATTTTATTAAAATCCGTATGAAACTTGGGTTTTGGGCCCCTTTTGTATATTGTACATATTGACCGAATGCCCTTGCATTTTATCCTTTTATTTTCTTAATTATTAAAAATCCAAAAAAATAGATTAAGTTGTAAATATTCTTTCATATTTTTTCTAATTTTATTTTGATTTTTTTCTTATAGAAAAATGACAAAAAAATGCAAAAGGTAAAATTCGGTATTTTATACATATAAGATACCACCCAAAAATTTTTTTTGTAAGATCACTTCCTTTGATTTTCGGCCCTTCAAGAAAGTTGTAGATCTCGTCGAGATGAGCAACTTCTGTGTTGACCACTTTTTGATTTAATCCCTTTTGTTATTTATTTTTTATTTTTCTTTACATTTAATTTTTAAATTTCTAGGAGCGACATGTGGCAGCTCTTGGAGCCGCCACATGTCACCCCATTTTTGTATTATTTTTGGATTTATTTTATTATTTTCGGATTTATTATTATTATTATTTTACTATTACTAATTTAATTATTTTTAGTAGCCTACTATATTATTTTATTAATTATTTATTTTATCCTCCTTTTTACCTCTTCTCCCCTTACTTATCTTCCACTCCAAGCTAATAACTCCCCACTACTCTACTCTCTCCATCTCTTTTCTAACTTCCTCCTCTTTATATTCTCATCTCCTCCTCCATTGTTCATCATCCGCTATTTTCGAGAGAAGTGAGGTCGAGCCCCTTTAACCTTCATGTGATAGTTGTAGGAGACGAGTTGAGCAACGACAACCTCAAGGCGAGATCCGGTGGTCCGCACCACTGTCACGAGTTTCACGACACTCGTTGAGCTTCGGAGCACATGACGTCTCCTTGAAGCGACAATCAGAGTGCAGCATTGCGCCCCCAAATTCGGCGATTCTCACAGGTAAGTACTCTATCTTCATCTTGTCAATTTTTTATCTAACAATTTTTTTCCTATTGTTCATCACCCAAACATTCACAATCATTACCACCACAATCACCATCACTACCATTTTTTCATTCACAATATCATATCTTCATTACAAAAAAAATCAAGCAAAATGAAAAAAGGAGAACAGGGAGGAAGCAGCTACCTATGGTCGCCGTCTCCTCCATCGACGTCAGCACCGCTCCAGCCCAAACGGCGGCCGCCCGTCCTCCTTCTCCAGCCCGACCGCCCTTCGTCCTACCTCCTCGCGGCATCCAGCCCTCGGCCAGAAGCCACCCAGCTCCACCGCCGTTGATCCAGCCCGGTGCTGCCCCGCCGTCCCTGCCGCAGTGCACCGCCCTTGCGTCCGACCAGCGCCGCCCAGCGCTTCACGCGCGCCCTCCGCCCTCGACGCGCCACCCCGTCGCAGCCTCGACACGCGACGCTCATGCCCGCGTCTGTGCGTCGCGCGGGGCCACCGCTTCGCCAGGCGCATCGCCCCCTCTGCCCGACGACGCCACGCGCCCCCCGCACCGATATGCAACACCGCCCGCCAGCGAGCGGCATAGCCGTCCGTCCTTCTCCAGCCCAACCGCCCTTCGTCCCACCTCCTCGCAGCATCCAGCCCTAGGCCAGAAGCCACCCAGCTCCACCGCCGCCGATCCAGCCCTGTGCCGCCCCGTCGTCCCTACCGCATTGCGCCGCCCTTGCGCCCGAGCAGCGTCGCCCAGCACTTCACGCGTGCCCTCCGCCCTCGACGCGCCACCCCGCCGCAACCTCGACCCATGGCGCTCCTGCCCGCGTCCGCACGTCGTGCATGGCTACCGCTTCGCCAGGCGTGCCGCCCCCTCCGCCTGACGTCGCTACGCGCCCCCCGTGCCGATCTGCACCACCGCCCGCCAGCGAGCGCATAGCCGCCCGTCCTCCGCGACCTCGAGCCCTAGCCGGCCCCCATCTTGCGCCGTACTTACGTGGGAAGGGGAAAATAAAAGGTACCTTTTATTTTTTATTTTTTTATTTTGTGAAAATTACACTTTTATCCATGCATGTTACATATTTGCAGAAGTGCTCCTGTGCACATTTTGAGTTTATTGTTTTAATTTCTGTATTACATTGATACCCCTGACTTCGCATGAACATTTGGACTGCAAAATAGCATCATTATATTCAATTGAAAATAGCATGTTGATGAGCATTTAAATCTTTATCTTGTGGCTATTTATTTGCATTTTTATGAGCATTACATATTTTATTAAAAATCAAAGATTAAAAATCTGTGATATTTTACCCATTTATGCTCTCAAATTCTCACATACCTATTTCTTGCTCTAAAAATTATGAAAAAAAATGTGAATGATGCCTCTAATTGTGCTTTAATTACTGTCCAAGTTTCATCAAAATTGGAGTTGTCATTTGCATAAAATAAATTCAAGGGTGATTTCTGTAATTGATTTTTAATTAAATCCACAAATAAGATTTTGAGAAATTTCAACTCTCCTGGATTCCTTATTAAAATATATATTTGAGATAATTCATTCTCTAGATGATTTGATTTCGTGGATTAATTAGGAATTAAATACTCACAGTCGCTTTATTTTCAGTAAAAAATTCATAAAAAATCATAAAATGTCCTAAAATTCTAAAAAAATAGCCTAGCTTAATTTCATCATTTTTATCTTCCAGTAAATTTTTCATAGTTTTTACATATCATTTGCACGAAAAATTGCATAAAAAACCCCAAAAAAGTTTGCATTTTTCATGTGTGCATTTTAAATCCAAAAATTCCAAAAAATCCATTTTGCATTAATCATTGAATTAGGTTTATAGAAAAAAAATACAATTTGGTCAATTTGGATTAATTTCACATCAAAATTAAATTTAGCTAAGTTGTTGATTTTCTTAATAACCTAGTTCATTCGCATCATTGCAGTTGGCATTTTATTGCATAAAAAATAAGAAAAAAAATCCCAGTTGAAAAATCACGATCTAATACCTCTAACTTGATCCCGAATTGTCCATTTGCCTCCTTGAGTCGACCATAGGGCTTGCCCAGACTAAACAAACATAAAACCACACTTAATTTTATTAGACGATTAATAGATTTGTGCGGTTATTTTTTATCGATCCGGATTTATATGACTGCAACGAAGTCGTCAATTTGACACCATTAAAAGGGTAGATTTCGGAACCATCAATCTCCAATCATCGGGAGTATCACTGCCTGACGCAAGATCAACCCCGAGCATGAGAACATAGACTATCTAGAGCAATTACCCAAGAACCGAATACCATATTTCATCGCTCGATGGTAGGAGGCAGGTGCTCATGTGGATGGAGGTGAATGGGGCTCACACTGCAACATAGATGTGATCGGATGATGGGGGGTGAGGGAGAATGTGTTGGGTGATTAGAATAAAATAAATAGAAAAAAATAAGCATTGAATCAAATTTAATTATATTAAATCAAGGGGATGATTGGCTAAGTGGAGGAAAATCACGGAAGTGCCAAAGTGTAAACAAAAGTGACTATTCTGAGTTCTACATGTAATTTAGAATTATATATGGTCCAACGCATAATTATAAAAAGTACAGAGTCATGTGTGTATAAATATAAAAATATTACAAAACCGCCATTTTCTTGATATGCCATGAGTTTACACTTCGCTCCTGGTAGCACTACAATGGAAAATTAGAGATGTGAGATTGTGCATTCCTTCTTAAAATATAGATTTTTAGACAATTGAATCCATTTTTTCTTGCGAGAGGTTTATCTGACTTGAAATCCCTCTTGATGTGAAGGGGAAGTGGTGTCTGATACGATATAAGTAGTGGGACTGAAACATCAGTATACGTAAACGCCACATTGAATAAGATTTTGGGTGTACATCTTATATCTCTAACATACTAGCATGTTTTTCCATTGTTATCCATAAACAATACCTCACTGTTATCTATAAACCATACCTTTAATAAGCAAACACTAAGAGCAATCTTCATTGACCAATCAAGCAGAAAACCAAGCAAAGTAACCAGACAATGAAGCATATTTGGCATAGCTTGAATACAGAGGAAAGTTAATTTGGCTAAAGAAATAATTTACAAGTCAAAATAATCTTTTAATTCAAATACTAGTACTCAGTAACAGAGTGCATATGATCAATGCCAAGGAACAGGCTTGTATGCTGATTGACCTCCCTGAAAGAAGTGAAAACCGAACATTTGGCACACTGCCTGATGTACACCTACGTGAGAAATAGTCTTGCAGATCGAGAGGATGGTAACCAAAATAATGCAGGTACTACACATTCCACAAATCCATCTATAGATTCGATGATCCGCATCTGTACGAGGGGGCAGGAGAGCGCACAGGTGAAAGGACATGTTCTGAGCAGTATACTCTGCCTAATATATGTTTATATGAGAAATAATGTTGTAAATCGAGGAAAGCATCCGATGAACATTCCGCCCAAGTCCATTTATCGGTTCAACACTTGTGTTGCTTGTACTGATTCACATCAGTCCAAACTCTAAACTAAGGTTCAAGAACTACGAGTTCAACCTATAACAAACATGTGGGAGCCTTGAAAATTCCAACCTTGTATAAATGACAGGTAACATATTATCATCATGGGGCGACAGAGAACCTACCGAACACATTTATTGTTCTTCCTTCACAAAATAGCTTCGAGGTAAGGAAAAATCTTCCTCTTGATTCATGAGATCTGCCTCGTCGTCTTCTGGTTTCTGTTGAAATATAATGTGTAAGTAATGACTGACATTAAACGTTCCAAATGCTTTCCCTGCTGAATACGAAAGAAAAGTCTTCACATGGAGTGCTAGAGTATATCAATACAGAGGCAGTGTAAAAAAACTTACACCTTATTGATTCTAAAGGGATAATAGATCATTTGCTCTGTTAAATAGGGAAAGGTACATCGATAAATGTCCAAGTTGTCCGCTAATAGAATGTCCGAGACTATCGTGTCTTGAATATATTACATTTTAAAGTTGAACCATTAAAGCTACTGGAGCTGGTGTACTGTATCATCCCGAGTGCACTGGGTCATATGCGAGGCAGTTGCCGCTGCAACATATGCATGCAGATTTTTCATCTTTTTTTCCAACCGAGTTAGGTTTTTAAAACCACGTAAGAATAACTATGAGAAGAAAGTAAAGTGAAGCATTTTCTTTTAAATTTAGAATAAGTTTAATTTTTACATAAGCATTATATAATATTTTCTTCAGATGTGTTTACACTAGTTTTCTGATAACACATGTCCCTCACCTTTTTGCAATTACTTACACTTGTGCTTTTATATTCCTACAAAATCCACAATATTACCTTTCCATTAGTGTCATATAGCGGCAAAAGTGTGATAACAGAAGGGAACTGCTGGGAATGTAATAAGAATATAGGAGCACAGGTGTAGTTGCAAATAAAAAGGGCAGAAGTATGATTGGAACAGAGGGTACAATTGTAAAATTCCCTATTTTCTTCGAAGAAATGCTACTCGTTTTTTGTTGAATCTCTTGATAATCTAGTTTAAGTCAGGTTCTCCATCTTTGACTTCCAGAAATTTCACACATTTGAGGATGGCAATCACACTTGGTTGTATATTATCATACGCTCGTGTTTGAATGTTTATCCAGCAGTAGACTACGAGGTGCACTTAGTTGTATACGAAACTTCATTTCCAAACTAATGAAGTCATTAACCAGTTTTTAACAAATGAATTTGAGCTATTATCTAGATGCAAACCCAGGAATCAACTTATAATGGATAGATTTGTTAGGTAGTCCATTGTGAGTTAAAAGCAACTACAAAAAATCTGCACCCAAAAAAACTTTTTTTGCTCTTTCTCCCTCTGCCACCCTTCTACCTCCTCTTTTTTTCTGTTCACTGCTTCTCCCTTCAGACAATGGATCGTCATGGGAACAGAAACACGACTGCCTGATGCCAGTGTGGGGCATGCATGGGAGCGAAAATGGTGGGGAAGCAAAAGGGCAAAGTTAAAAGATGGGCAGTGTGGGGGCTGGGGAGATGCTGCATGAGCCGCTGTAACAAGATTACAGGACATTCAAAGGGGGCTGAAAGGGCCCACCTGTGGGCTGCGGGGAGTTTTCACACCTGTGGGCTGAAACGCCATTGGCGTGCTACAGGAGGTGAAGGGCCCACCTGTGGGCTGCGGGGAGTTTTCACAACTGGAGAGCTGCAGAGCAGAAGCATTGAATCCAACGGTACAATGGAGTAGAATCATCCAAGGACAGTAAGGGAAGTGAAGGAGCAAAGTGATATTACAATGAGAAAGATACAAGGAAAAGATGTATGAAACAAGGAGATGGTGACTCAATTAGAAGTAGAGGTGAAAAAGAGTTTGACAACCCAACATCGCTTGAGGAGAAGTGATCGTTTGTGTTGCAAAGATTGCAAGGTAATCCCAGGAGAGAGTTTGACAACCCAACATCGCTCGTTAGTCATGGATGTACAAATAAAAGGGCTGGTAAAGAAAAAGGAGGGTTTAAAAGATCACTAGAATTATATGGCGGAATCTTCAATTGAAGCAATCAAGCTTCAATGAGAAGGTTTTAGAAGACTTATCTTGAGATTGTAATGATAGTGCAAACGAGATGTAGGAGGCGGTGGCATCTTGTATCCGAAAGTTATCCAAAGAAATGCTACAAGAGTCGAAGGGAGGAGCTCTAGGCCAAAAGGTGACTTGATGGAGGAGTGGAAAGTTGCAAGAGAAGCTCAAAATTAAAAGAGCGTGCTTTAAAGCTATGTCTAAGGATAGAACAGAGGAAACTGTCACAAACTTCAAAATAGCAAAGGACGCAAAGAAGGCTATAAGCGAAGTTAAGTCAAAAGCTTATGAAGTTTTGTACAAAAATCTTGATTCTAAGGAAGGCTAGAAGAATATATTCAAGTTGGCCAAAGCAAGAGAAAAAAAGATCAAAGACATTTCTCAAGTGAGATGCATTAAGGATGAGGAAGGTCATGTGCTTGTTACTCAGAAGGATATAGAAACTAGATGGAAGCAGTATTTCCAAAAGCTTTTCATTAAGGAAGAAAATAGAGAGATCACTTTGGAAGATCTTGCTACTAGTGAAAGTTACTTGAATCGTGCAAGCTATAGACGAATATTAAGGAAGGAAGTAGAGAAGGCTTTGAAGGTTATGAGACCTGTGAAAGGTGTAGAACCTGATGACATTCCTATAAAGTATGGAGAGTTTTAGGTGAGTGTGATTTGATTTGACATATAAATATATTCAATGTTATTTGGCGAAACAAGAAAATGCCTAAAGATTGGAGGAGAAGCATCGTGGTGCCTCTTTATAAGAACAAAGGAGACATTCAAAAAATTTCAAATTACAAAGGTACCAAGCGGATGAGTCACACTTTGAAAATACAAGAACATGTGATCGAAAGAAGGTTAAGGTAAGTTTCAAAGGTAAAAGAAAATCAATTCGGATCCATGCCAGGTCGCTCAACTATTGAAGTCATTCACTTGCTGAGGAGAACGATGAAGATTTATAAAGCTAAAAGGAAGAAACTTCATATGATTTTTATTGATTTGGAGAAGGCTTATGATTCTTCCCCCATGAGATATTGTGGAGAGTATTTGAGAAGAGACAAGTAACCTCATAAAGGATATGTATGATAGGGCTTCATCTTGTGTACGGATCCAGTCTGGGAAGGGTCATTATTTTGACATCAATATTGGTATGTATCAAGGTTCAACTTTGAGTCTATTCCTTTTTACTTTGATTATAGATGGCAAGTCACATTCAGGATGAGATACCTCAGTGTATGTTATTCATTGACGATATTGTTTTGATTGATGAGACTAGAGATGTAATAAATGAGAAGCTTGAGGTATGTAGACATGCATTGGAGACTAAAGAAATTCGTATAAGTAGGACTAAGATTGAATATATGGAGTGTATTTTTTATGGAAGCAATAGCAAAGGAATCGAGATGAAGATTAGTGACGATAACATTCAGAAGAGAGATTATTTTAGATATTTGAGATCTATTTTGCAACATGATGAGAAAATTGCTGGAGATGTTACTAATAGAATAAATACAGATTGGCTAAAATGGAGAGGGATGTCTACTGTTCTCGATGATAAGAAAATTCCTTTGAAAATCAAAAGAAAGGTTTACAAAGCAATCGTAAGACCTTCTATGCTATATGGTTCTGAATGTTGGCATGTGAACCATAGACATGCGAGAGAACAACAATGGCAGAAATGAAAATGCTAAATGGATGTGTGGACACACACGTAAAGATCGGATTCGGAATGATGCAATCATAAGAAAAATTAGTGTAGCTCCGATCGAGAATAAGATGCAAGAAAATTGCCTAAGGTGGATTGGACATTTACAAATGAGGCACCAGTTAGGAGATATGAGTTTTGGGATGTTGAGCCAGCTAAGAGAATGTGAGGACGTCCCAAGAAGTGTTGGAATGAGACTATATATGAAAAGATCTTAGTTTTTTGTATCTAAGTTCGAGATTGACCCAAGATAGATCTGAATGGAGGCAGAGAATCCATGTAGCCAATGCTATTTAATGTGAGAAAAGGCTTTGTTGTTGTGTTTATATACAAGCATTTCAAAAAACTAGCAAGTCTTTGCCAAAAAACCCAGCGGCCCTATCTGCATTAAAATTGTCTTCAGCACCGGAGATAAATAACCCCTTCCCCCCTCCCCTCAAAAAAAGATCTAAAAAATCATAGAACCCACACGGTGATTATTTGCTTGTTTGAGTATATCATATCCCAATCTTATTTCAGCACCAAAGGATTATAACATACTTATAAAACCAAACGTCAAAATATAGATACCCATGTAGATTGGCAACTTAAACAATGAAATAAAGCATTCTTCTCCGGATTACCAGCATTTCTAAGTTGAAGAAGCGATCCAATATCTGCATGACCTCATCTGCTGTAAAGTGCTTACCAAAACTGCATCAGCAGACACATTAATGAGAATATTCTGGCGAACATTGATCATGGAAATCAAGAAGGAACCAACCTTTTTCGCAGATACTCCATTAATCCATAAAGAACAAAATGCCGGTGAATACCTGCAGTAAACATCATTGGTGCTGTTTAAGCAACAAAGTCCACTAGATACTCAAAATATACCTACTAACTGAATATTTGAAAAATATCATTAGTGATTGTGATACTCCATTAATCCATAAAGAACAAAATGTCGGTGAATACCTGCAGTAAACATCACTGGTGCTGTTTAAGCAACAAAGTCCACTAGATACTCAAAATATACCTACTAACTGAATATTTGAAAGATAATATCATTAGTGATTGTGATATTATTTACATCAGTGGTTGCCTTTTACTTAATACACAAAGATTTATTATTATTTCCGAGGAGGCTTCTGAATTAGAGTGTTACAATCTATTTATAGATAAGTTGTTATCAACAATACAAGGGAT
The DNA here is from genome assembly GCA_037367405.1 of Ottelia alismoides. Classification (NCBI taxonomy): domain Eukaryota; kingdom Viridiplantae; phylum Streptophyta; class Magnoliopsida; order Alismatales; family Hydrocharitaceae; genus Ottelia; species Ottelia alismoides. Next base: position 25,951 of record JAZKJV010010695.1, read on the forward strand.
TTGCAAGGTGCGACTATGGAAGAGAAACAAAATCGCAGCCATTCACCAAAAGAATTAAGATTTGGGGTACGGTGATTATGAATTTTAATCAGCAAAGCAATTTGTTTCAAACTAGCGTTGAAAAATGTATATCACCCTATAGTTTTATTGATTGAATGGAGAAACTGTGCTAATTCGATTGAGATTATCTCAAGTCCGTGGGTTATGTGAACTCTGTGATCATGTGTATTTTCCTTACAAAATCAGAACTTTAAAGGGTTTTTTTATTTGCCTTCTCATTTTTCTCGTGGTTTAGGGGTTGTTACCGGGTCTTTCCTCACTTCGTCGTTACATGCCTTGCGTGGAGTTTCTTTTCTGCAGTGAGATTTGGTTGTATTGGTTTTGGTTGTCCTCACTATGGGTTACAAACTTACAAAGACCTGATACTCCAAACTGTTAGATTGAGGACATCCCAAATTGGGCACACCAAGAAATAAAGCATTGCGCAAAAGATTCATGAATGGAAACCTAAGGAACAAAATCGTCTCTTCACGAATCCCTATCACAACTCAAGTAGACCTAGGAATCCTATCTGAGGGCGGGGAGAAAGTTCTATCATCTACGTAGGACTTGATCAATCCCTCCTACGACCCAAAATTCCCAGATATGTGTGGGCCTCAAGAAGATGAATTGCTCTCCAAACTTCATATTACATATTAACATTGCTGGATCAAAGATCCAGCTTGTGTTGGGTAACTAACGGCCCACCGAAAGTCGATCCCTCTGCTCCTTTGTGAAGGACCTTAAGCTTCTGGTGAAGAACTCAAATTATGGTATGCATTATCCTTCGGTACAGAAACCTCCCCCATAAAAACCCATCAAGGGATGAGATAAACCCTTTCCCACTATCGCAAGATCTTGTTTGGATAAGACTTTGGAGATCGTGATGCAGGAGGTGGTGCATATATCTCTAGCCAAGCATTTCTCTCGGTCAGTCCCCCCCCCACCCTTTCAGAAACATAATGGTGCGCACAGGTCAAGAGATCTCGTCCAAAATGATGGTTTATTATCTAGAAAATCGAACCCATTTTCGTCTTGAATAATACAAAATGTCAGTTCCTCAACCCCATCACTGGGGATGTCAAGTGGCATACGAGAGAACAGCTATCTAGCAATTACCAGTCCCAACCGAACCGTGACATCCTTTTAGGCCTCTTACCAGCCCTGGCCAAAAAACATGCCATCCCTTTTGGCCCCTCCCACCCGGCCCTCATGTCGTGTCATAACTCCCCCCCAGTCATTAACCCTCAAGGTCTGCATTCTCTCTCCTCCAATACCAACATCACCTGCAAATCCCATGTATGGAAACATTTGATAAAGGCCCAAATAGTGGAGTCACCGCAATGGATATCTACAATCATGTGCTAACTGTTTGATACAATTAACAACATTGATAGAACAACTATGTAACACCCTCTCCATATTGGAAGGTCTTGAACGATCTCTTCATTTAATTTTGTTTAACTTTCAAAGAAAATCAACTAGTTGTCATCCTCCACCACTCGCCTCTCCTCAAATGCAATCCACATGTGCAACATGCCCATGGAATTGAAATTTTTGATATATTGACATTTTTCCTCACATTGGGTTGGGTTGGAGTACCCTTGTGAATAGTAAACTGTGAGGAGGATTGGGGGGGTTGGAAGGAGGGGTACCCCAGGTTGGGCCAATCCAAACCTGCAACCAAACGGAGCATAAGTATCAGTAACATTTAAAAAAACATTAAACGTGAGGTGACTTTTACCTACCATCAACATTAGAAATGCAGTATGCAGATTCGTTCAGATAGATCACCGCATAATGATTATGCAGTATGCGATGGAATATGCGAAGAATATGTGGTTTTGAACTACTTATATTTTTTAATTTAAAATAAACGATAATTCATTATTAATGGGTCATTTTTTGAATAAATGAATTTTCCAAGATTCAAAAAATAAACGTTATGGTAAGTTTGTGCATTTAAATTAAAATTTGATAATAAAAACCAAAAATAAGCTATGCATTGTTTTCCTCAATACAAAGTTATAAAAAAATAATAAAATATCCAAAAGTAAGTTATATTAACTATATCTAGAATGGGGACTAAATATACGATTTACGTGGTTATGCAGACTAAATATGTGGTATAGACCGCATAATGCACTGCATAGAGTATGTGGTAGCCCACCTACTGCATAGGCATATGCGGTCCTGCATGCAGTTGACGTGGGGGCCTTCCTAAACACTACCTACAATGAATACTTGCGAGTACGTAACATGTTCAAATCTTAACTATCATAATATTTTTCATTACATTGATCTGTCAAATTCCTCGCACGTCATGATCAGAGCACATCACACCCATGCTCTACCACCTCCTTAATCCCGTGCAAAGAAACTGAATAACTCCCTTACCTCATTGACGTGGGGTCCACAAGGAGGCTGGGAAAGCAGGAGAGAATAGAGGAAGAATAAGGAAATATACTATCGGCGTGAGATGGAAGTGCATCAAGATATGTGGGATGAGAGTTGGATTACATGCCAAGGCGTGTGAAGGAGATGAAATGGAGTTGAGAAGGGGATTAACGGGTACAGGAGAAGAAAGACAATCAAGTAGAAGAGAGAAAAAACTACCATCTATCAAAAACTGTTATATTTCATTTTGTCCCCAATATCAAGATTAACTCCATTTCTCGAGTTTTGCATGGTGCTTACATGCATGGGATAAAACTTGGCCATATTAGATAAATTTGAGGCTTTGAATAAGTCACCAATATCGATATTCCACTTCCTGTACCATATTTCAACCAATATCGATGAGATAATTTTCCCATTTAGAATTTCACAAAAGATTATAATAATATAGTGAAGAACATTGTGTGTGTGTGTGTATTCTAGTTGGGGGTCTCGTTGGGTTCAGCCTAGGATGAAAGAAAGGAGGTGGGAAAACTCTTCAGTTCAGTTTCCCTCATTTTACTACCCTCCTTCAAGCTCGCTATTCGGATAGCGAGACCATCATTTCATTTGGAGTAGCACACAACAACACCTATGACTAGAATACGTGATACATGTATCCGCTCCAAGATCTTCTACTTATTATGTGTGGCAAAGTAATTATTTACTAATAGTGTCTTTTATCTAATATCGTACAAATTCTTTTACCATTAAACTTATATTGCATTATACCTTCTTTTCTTAGTCGCATGATTTGCTTTCTAAGACATATATTAATATTTCAACATGCCGCATATAATGTGGACAAGTCAAACCTCCTAACTACACCTTTATTTTTTCAAACAAATGTATATTTCTATCTTACTTACTGATGGAACATTGGGGACCTTAATTTTTGGAATAAAGATCGATTCTAAGAGTCATTTCCGCCATTTACGACCATATCCTAAGGCATGTTTGGTTGCCAAGATACATCAGGGTACCCTGGCATACCCCTATCTCCAACCTTGCATTCCTGGGTTGGGATTACGTGTATTGACCCTACAATTTCTTTGGTATAATATTTTTTAACCATGTTCAAATAAATGTATTAACATAGAAAATATATTATAATCATTAGAAAAGTTAATATAACACATAATCAATGTCACATCACATCATAATTATCATTCCAACCCTTCCAACCCTCCAAATAGCTACTATTCATACGAGGATACCCCAACCCAGCCCAACAACCCAGTAACCAAACAGACCCTAAATATTTCTGTCTATGTAGGATGGTAGAACAATACCAAAACTGACATTTGAGGACATGCTTATATGGTGAAGTGATGCATCCTTATGGACCATGACACTTTTTGAAAAAAGAATTACATAAAATAAAATACAACTCAAATTCATATATACAAAAAATAACTTCAAAATAAATGAAATTAAGCATATGGGTTGCATCGGTTCTCATCTAAGGTGTGTGCCCAGAGAAGTTGACACAAAGTCTCTAATCATAACAGGAATGTGTTGTCCTCTTTTTCCTTTGTCATCATTCTTTCTACATTTTTTTTTTTTGCACCTAGGGACGAAACTACATTTTTTCTATCTCTTCAATTAAACACACTCTTCCCCTTGTGCACTTCCCAACTTTAACATTTTGATAAGAATCTTTTGAGTAAAGGGTATCTTCATAAATTTTCCATGACAAACACACGTCCTTAAGAATAGGGATATGATTCTTATCAAGGATTGAAATACGGATATCAAAGGCATGTCGGTAAATCTAGAAAGGACATATCGGGGATATATGTGATATATCCACGATATTGGTAGAAATCTCAGAAATGTCTCAAAAAAGCATTTTTCTATTAAATTAAATTAAGAGCATATTAATTTTTTTAGAGAAAAATGGGTAAGATATCGAGAAAACGCCTACCCATCAATTTTTAGTTCTTAGAAGTAAAATACAAATACACTCTTATAGGCAAGAAGGATGTCTGCTTAGCATAGTAAAATACAGTACATAACACATATTGTAATATCATATATATAATAACATGTTGAGTGCTAATTGTTGAGAGATAACGATGAGAAGTCAAATTCATACATCCTTCATCACAATTAAATTCCAGAAGCATCCTGAGACAATCATTTAGAATTTCTTTTGGGTCGGCTTGGGGAAGAAGTCGGCCGTCTCATTGGTAGACTAGAATTTGGTGACCCAACCTGCTGGCGGGAGGATTGGTAGTACTGTGATTGGAGAAGATAAACAAGGTGTTTTAGCGAAGTGGGTGATTCGATTTTAAGAAAAGGGAAACGATCTCATATGTTTGATCCAGTGGAAGATCTACATGGTTTCCAGTGCCCTGAGCGGGTCGATGAGTGGCAGGCACCATCTACGCTCTGGAAAAGCATGTGATTAATTCTGTTGATGTTACCCCTTTCTTTAAACATGTAGCGAGACGAGAACATCTATCGATTTTGACTTAACGATTGGTCCATAAAAGGGATGCTCATTAAGCACGACCCTCACCTTTTTACATTAGTCGACACTCCCTGGATCACACTATTTGAGACCTGGAATCAAAGGAATGGTTGCTGGTCACCTACTTTCCATGCATCATTCTCAGATCAAAGGTAGAGGAGTTTCTATTGTTATTGAGCTTTCTTGTTGATGTTGATGGCCCATAGGTGGAGCACAATCTTAGGGTTTGGACAGATAGGGCCTTATATGTCAAGGGGGAGTATATTGCGCTCTCAAATTTTGCCGTTTTTGACCCACGATTTATGGAGACAGATTCCAAACACTTGTGAAATTAGAAGGTACTTCAGCGAATCAAGATTTTCATGTGGATTTTGTGACACGAGTGTGTTTTAACAAATCCTTGAAGAGCAAGATAATTTCATGGTGTATATGATTCTTGCCTCCAGTATGCCGATGGTCAGGAAGATATGGAGCACCTTGTCCTTCATTATGACAGGTTATCGGATGTTTGATCAAGACGGATATTGCAAGGCTTCGAACCTCCAACTCCCATAAATTTTGGCACTCTATGATCTCGGACTGGAGAGGTTCAAATTGAGATAGGGTTGGTTGCCGCATTTTTGGAACTTGTGGCTTGGGTTGCAAGAAACAGTGTGGTGTTCGATCAGAAGGTCTAAGTGGAAAACAAATAAGAGCATATCAAGCCTCTTACTAAATCATGACAATTGTACTCTGCTTTATATTTTACAAAATATACATGAAAACGGATTTTTGTTCATCACTTTGGATGCTCACTTTTTAAAGAAATCTTTCATGATAATAATGAACGTGTCAAGGAGATGGGCATTCAAATTGTTAACAAAGTAAAATCTAACCTGTATGGTTAAATAATAACGACCAAAATCAAGAGTTGCATGGTAAATCAACAAAACATCCCAATCCTTTGTATCATGCCTGTTAGAATTATTATATTACAATTATGGTTGTAACCTTTCAGGTTCCATAACTTTTAATCCTCCGGGTTCCGTAACCTTTAACCATTCAGGTTACATAACCCCTCAGGGGTGTTTATGTATTCTTCCCCTTAAAAAGGAGGACCTTTTGAACGTGCTCAGCTCATGCGACCAAGGTTTGAAAAAATGAAAGCCGAAACGAGGTGTTTTCATCAGAATCGAAGCGAGGCGTAACCTCAAGGTGATCGAGGCGTAAGCCTCTAATGTAATTATATGTTTTCTGTCCAACATACTTAACACTAAATAAAATAATAGAGATAAGAACAACAAAAGAGAAGATATAACAACTTCGCGTCCCTTTCTACAATAGTTTCATCCAATCAAAGAGAGTGAGACACCTTGAATCCTATCCATTTTGTTTTGTTCATTCATTAAGAGAGGAATGGCAAAAATTTACCAAAATAGTTGGACACGATTAATGGTAAATGTGAAGTTATGGACACGAAAGAAACATCATATTTAGGCATTTATCTTGTATAATCATTATCCTAAATAAGCAAACATTTATAAGCTTCTCAAACTACCACGTAAACCATTAAAAATCATCAACGAGATGCTCCAAAAAAGCAAAAATGCCTTGCCGCCTCGAGGCAGAACGACTCGAGGCTACACCTCAGCCACCTGAGGTGCATGCCTCAGTGAATTGGACTGACGCGCATGCCTCGAGGCTAAATGAGACCATTACGCCTTCCTCGAGGCTAGATTTTTCATACCATGCTTGGTACGAATTGGGTCTTAGCAGCACAATAGGGTCAAAGTGCACAATCAGTGAAGGATAATTGGCTCTAACAAGGGGGTGGATGAGGCAGACAACCCTTTTCTTCTTGGGGGTGACTTCAATGTGACAGACACCTCAAAAGACAAGATAGAGGGTTGGTTAGGAACCGGTATACAACCATTGACTTCCGTAAGGTGGTTGATGAATTGGGCTTAAAGGACTACCCACCATGGGATAGATTTACATGGAAGAGCATATCTTTGAGATCAAGGATCTACCGCATCTTGATTTTTGTGAGCTTTGTAGAGGCTAATGTAGATTGGCTTACCTTAACAATCACTTCTCACATTATATATCATTGGTGTGGGCAGTGGGATTCTAATACGGATGTAAGATATGTGACCTTAGCTATTAAACAGGTTTCAAGTAGTTATCAGATGAGCAATGGTAGGAGGTACGCGTGGAAGATAAGGCAACAAGTACACTAGCAACGTGACTGAGATCCTTATGATTTCTCCTTACCAACTTCAAGTTGTTCTCGAGAGAGGCCACACAGAAAAGGAGGCTAAAAGACTTACAAGTACCGGAATGGTTCTTGATTTTCTTTTACAGAGTTTTGGATAATGATAGGACTTGATGTGAACCAGGTGTTTGCGGAGTACCTATAAAGACTATGACTGATGGCACTAGCCAATTACTTGATTAATACAAGAACCCTCGCTATAACATCGAAAAGGGTTTCACTCCACTTACCTGGTGAGTTTGATCCATATGGAATTCATTACATGGAGATCTCTACTAGACAACTCCATGACAGTTGTGGAGATGGTCCTTATATAAGATAAAGGAGAAATAAGGGTCTCATGTAGAAGGTTGACTTTGTGAAGGAGGTATTCTTGATTAATCCTTAGAGGTTCTCATATTTGTAGATTGCTTATATGGAGATATATTTTTGTAGATATGCATCACAATTACAAGAGAAGCTCGAAATAAAAAGAGCATACTTTAAAGCTTGTTTAAGTATAGAACATAGGAAACTGTCACAAACTTCAAAATAGCGAAGAAGGAAGCAAAGAAGGTGTAAACGAAGCTAAGTCAAAAGCTTATGAAGTTTTGTACGACAATATCGACTCTGAGGAGGGCCAAAAGGATATATTCAGGTTGGTCAAAGCAATAGAAAGAAAGACCAAAGACATGTCTCAAGTGAGATGCATGAGGAAGGTCACGTGTTTATTACTAAGAAGGATATATAGACTAGATGGAAACAATATTTCCATAAGCTTTTCATTGGGAAATGAAATAGAGAGGTCACTTTGGGAGATCTATCTAGTAGTGAAAGTTACTTGAATCGTGAATGCTATAGAAGAATATAAAGGAATGAAGTAGAGGTGGTTTTGAAGGTTGCGAGACATGAGAAAGGTGTAGGATCTGATGACATTCCTATATAAGTATGGAGAATTTTCGGTGAGTGTGGTTTGATTTGACTTACAAATTTATTCAATGTTATTTGACAAAGCAAGAAAATGCATGAAAATTGGAGAAAAATCATCGTGGTGCCTCTTTATAAGAATAAAGGAGACATTCAAAATTGTTCAAATTACAGATGTATCGAATTGATGAGTCACACTTTGAAAATTTGAGAATGTGTGATCGAAAGAATGTTGAGACAAGTTTCCAAAGTAAAAGAAAACCAATTCGGGTTCATGTCAGGTCGCTCAAATATGAAGCCATCCACTTGTTGAGAAGAACAATGGAGATTTATAAAGTTAAAAGAAAGAAACTCCATATGATTTTTATTGATTTGGAGAAGACTTATGATCATGTCATATGAGAGATATTGTGGAGAGTTTTAGAGAAGAGACAAGTAACCTCATAAAGGATATGTATGATAGGGTCTCATGATTCATCTTGTGTAAGGACCCAATCTGGGAAGACAAATTATTTTGACATCAACATTGGTATGCATCAAGGTTCACATTGAGTCCATTCCTTTATTTTGATTACGGACGAGTTGACATGTCATATTTAGGATGAGATACCTTGGTGTATGTTATTCGTTGATGATATTGTGTTGATTGATGAAAATAGAGATGGAGTAAATGAGAAGCTTGAGGTCTGGAGACATGCATTGGAGATTAAATGATTTCGTATAAGTAGGGTAAGGTTGAATATATGGAGTGCACTTTTGATGGAACCAATAGTGAAGTCGAGGTGAAGATTGGTGATGATAACATTCATAAGAGAGATTCTTTTAAATACTTGGGATCTATTTTGCAACATGATGGAGAAATTGATGGAAATGTTACTAATAGAATAAATGCAGGTTGGTTAAAGTAGAGAGAAGCCTCTATTGTTCTCTATGATAAAAAAATCCTTTAAAAATCAAAGAAAAGTTTTACAAAGCAACCGTGAGACCTGTGAACTATAGACATGTGCAAAGAGAATGGCAGTAACAGAAATGAAAATGCTAAGGGGGATGTGTTGACACACACGTAAAGATCGGATTCAGAATGATGCAACCCGAAGGAAAGTTGGTGCAGCTCTGATCGAGGATAAGATGCGAGAAAACCGCTTAAAGTGGTTTGGCCATTTGCAAAGAAGATCAGTAGATGCAACAGTTAGGAGATGCAAGTTTTGGGACGTTGCGCAAGCTAAGAGAGGACGAGGAAGGCCCAAGAAGTGTTGGAATGAGACTAATACGAAGGGATCTTAGTTTTTTGGATCTAAGCATGAGAATGGCCCACGATAAATCAGAATGGAGGCAAAGAATCCATGTGGTCGACCCTTCTTAACGTGGGAAAAGGCTTTGTTGTTGTTGTTGTAGATATGCATTACAATAGTGACTTTCTTAGCAATGGTGAGCATGCAGCATATGGTGGGTGGGTCCAACCTAGTCATAAATGTAAGATAGGAGTGTCAACTGGAATCCACGTTATTTATTTTGGCATTTTATGTGTTGGAAAATGATGACGCTCTCGGGAGAGAATCAGGTAAACCAACCAAGAAGTTGATAGAGATATTTGTGGGGCTTCGAGCTTGAGGGTCAAAGATCGCAAATCAATTGAATGTGTGGAAACAAGTAAGAAGACATGGAGCAGGTCGTATGCAGTTTTGGTGAGGTAAGAATTGTGAATCCCATGGATGGGTGCAAATGGTGTAAACTCCTTTTATACAGTTTCGAAGCAGTAGGACTGTAGGAGTGGTTACTATGTGTGCAAAAGTTGTCAATATAGTAACTATTTATTGTCTTTAAGCAAGGTTAGAAATATCGATATCATATCGGTCAGTTCGAAAAGGGATATATTGGGGATTATCGAGATATATCAACGATATTGGTTCTCAGAAATGATACAAAAAGGAGATTTTCTGCAAATTTAGATCATGCTAATTTTTAAAATAATAAATAACATACAAATATATGTGTGTATATATATGCAAGAGGTGTATTTAGCATACCAATACACATTATATATTGCATATCGCCAATGTCAATGCTAACTCTTGACCACTAAGAGATTAGGAAGGAAATAATGAAAATTCAACCATAACTTAGTATATTAAGGAGGTGTATTTAGCACATTAACCTTACATCACATCGTATATTATATATAAACAAAATGCCGATCTATAACGGATATCATACGAACAAGCTAATGAGCATAATAACATATATGTATGCAAACATTTCTTGATCAAGTCTAGAGTTGTTTCATCTCCATCGTAAAAGGAGGTGAAACCCATGTTCAAGCGCCCCCAGCATGAAAGAATATATAAATCATAATGTATTTTAAATACAACGAATAAATGCAGAAGCAAAATCCAAAAAAAATAGACCAGAAAATAAAAATTGTGTGGTATTAAGGAATATCATTACCATATCGTTGGTATCGGTCGATATCGAACGACATCTAGGAAATTTGTATCAAAATCTTCAATTTTTTAACCGATATGAGACAAGTTGCTAATATATCGCAAAATATTGGGTGATATCCCGAAATTCGATATACTTTTGAATATCGAAATCCTCCTTCTAGCAATACTGATATATCGTCAATATATCAGTATCTTTGAACCATGCTACAAATTATAAATTTTGTTATTTATTCGTATCGGATTTGTTTCCAGATGTGTTAATATAGGAAGTGATTGTCAATAAATCAACTTTCAAAGCTTAAAGAATACAAAATACCTTCCAAGCTTCTTTTGCTTACAAAACAAGCAACAAAGTCAACTAACATAGTTGATATCGATGAAAAAACATCGAATCGACATGATACCAATGATATAACTCGAAATGATGGAAAGTTTGCACTAAATACTTAAAATTTCATCAATATTGATGATACTAGATGACAGGTAGCCAATATATTGCTTGATATCGGTCAATATCGATATCCATGATAATATCGGTATCCCTGACTTGTTGATGTGGATATATTGTCGATATATCAAGGATATATCGAGATATTTAAATCCATGCTTTCAAGCAATTTGCAATGGAAGTAATGTGATGGTCTTCGAGTAGGAGGTAGTACAATTAGATGTAGTGTATTGTTCTGAGCACCTTTGCAACTTTAAGAGGTTGTCAAAGCGGTGTAGTTATTTTCTACGATGTAATGTCGTCATTTTTTTTCTAAATAAAATCTAGATGTCAACCCAACATAGTTGCTCATCATTTGGCTCCTCATACAAAGCAAGAATATTGGTTTCTTATGCAAGTGTATTTCTCTTCATTTTCTCCAACCTACGCTTCGCTATTTTGCATGAAAATTGAAATATCTTTCCAAACTTTTGAGTTCCTCTTTCTAACAAAAATAAGAACATTTGACTACCCCAATATAGAAGGTAATAAGGGCATGTTTTATTTTGTCTATCTTTTCATCAAAAAATGCATAATGCAATAACGATAAACCTACAATGCCCAGCAATATATGTTGGAAATTTAATCTGCCATGCAACATAATGCTCTACACAGATGATATTTCGTTCATCCTTCTCCTTATCTAGCATGGAGATCTGATCATAAGCCTCTCAACGTAAAAGAACCAGGTCAACACACAACTCCTTATAATCAATAAGCGTCTTCTTAAGGGTTGTTAGCTTGACAACAATGTAAACATATTGTCCAATGTTCAGAAAAGCATCTCCATGAACCCATCCTCCAACAACCAAGAATGCTCAAATTTGAAAAAAGATGAAGGGTGAGATTCCTATCTTGAATCCCGTGAGAAAGGAGCATAATGTGAGCGAAGAAGGGAGATAACAAAGGCCAAGCAGAATAACTCAACACCAAAAAAAGGTCTAGATGAGACATGGAACCCAACTTCCACCAAAAAGCGACAATACGACACATCAAACCCCTCCAAGTGCAGCTCATTGATCGAGGAAGCAAAGACATTCGAACCATAACTGTATCCACTACGAAGGCATATATAATCACTCGACATATTAGGGTGTTAACCCACCCACATAAGCCAAGGTACAACATAGCACAAGCCAATCTGAGGTACTCCCAAAGCTTGTCTCTCTGTAGGGCACAACCAAGAGGACATGCCCAACCGCCTCCTTCAAGTAAAAAGGTTACACCCCCCCCCCCCCCCCGAACTTCTATTCATAGAGAGAGCCTTAAATCCCAATGTCCATGGACCACCTATGAATCTCGGCATAAAGACATCTTATCCCCTCAACTTTGTGTCTTGAAGAAAAGCAACATGACGTAGCCAATCACCCAACACCCTTCCCACCGTCCTTTTCTTGAGTTCCACAAACCCTTACACATTTCAAGTAATGGACTTCATAAATCAACCACTTCTTACCCTGCAACGCACACAACTCCCACATCTTGAGCCACAGACACAAAGGAACTCATGCTCATTCCCCAACATAACCCTCTTCTCTAGCTTCTATTCAAACACCACTGCCTCGACCAAACCACCTGTAATCCACTCACCCCCATCAAGAGAGCCTCCCAACTCCAAAGAGGTATGGAGATTAGACTCAATGTGCCTAAAGATTTGTACAAAATAATTTGTGGCCTTGCAACCACAAGACCCACCAGCCTTACAAGACCCTCAAACATGATCCACTAACCTATCGTAAACCCATTGACACAGGTGCTCACAAACCGATTACATGGGTTGGACAACACCTAAGAAGTGGGCTCCCACATTCCAAAGCAATTAGGACTAAATATCCATCCCTAAAGAAAATGACAGCAACAACTCTTCGAGATTGGTCCGAGACCCATGGTGGATATAAGATTTTAGACAATTCATATAGCATGAAGTGAAAGTGGGCTTTCGTTCACTGAAGAATGAATAAAAGGAACAGCCCACAAGGGGATCGCAAATGGACTGCTCACAGATATCACATGCTCCCACATGGTAGGCGAGATCGATGAGCGCACTTAATCCTCGGGAAATAGAACAAACAAGAAAGCGACTCTCAATTTGGAATAAAATCTTCATATGAATGCCCTTCCCAAGAAATGTCAGTATTGGATCTCGAGCAATTAGCCACAAATTATTATGGAAATGGATCGTTGGTTTGGCTTCATTTTTTAGAACTTTAATCATTATCATTAAGTAAATATGATCAATGACAATTGCATCATCTCATATCATCAGTGTAATTTTCATTGAAGGCTGACAAAATGCATGCTCTGTCACTCTCTCCAACACCAATGCTTAAAAGATGAAGTCGATCGCTTCGATCACTCAAATGGAGAATGACAACTAGACAATCTTTAAGAAAACATCCTCATTCATTGGAGCAAAAGGATGGCCTACCACTGCGAGGAGGAATTCTAGAGGTATCCTCGTCAATGTTTTATTAGAAATATCTTCCATCGTTCTCTCAAAAAAAAAAGAAATAGCTTCCACAGCATCGCCAAAGTCTGCAAAGGTCATCTAATGAGGCATCCTATCACATGAACAAAGGACAACACATGACATCGGGGTCTTGATAAATGATAACGCACAATCCACTAACAATGGTAGTCTCAAAAACACCATTTTTAAGCTACGCATGTTGTTAGAGGCAAGCAATCTCTAGATTTATGCAATCAAGAGGTCATTGCCCACTCTATCCCAACAACACACCATTGAATGAAGTCTCAATCACACACCTTATATATGGCATCGCAGATTCAATGCAAGCTTTCCATGAAGAGCGAACGCTCAAAAGAACATCATCACTTGGTTTGCATGGAGCAAACACCACAGGATACTTCGAATCTACAACTGTTTTCTCCTCGATCAACCCACTTGTGCACGAGCCCGATTTCCCGATCTCAATTGCATCTTTATCACCTTATGGTGACTCGGTCACAAGCACATCTTTAGATTTAAACAACGCTCCTCTCATAAATGAAGACGTTGAGTCTTCTAATGTGTGGAATCATTGTCACACTCATCTACATATGCATTCACACTAGCGATGATCGAAAAGTCCACATCACAAGCAGTGTACTATACGATGGCACTCACGAAGCTGATAGACGTCATCACCATAGAGGAAGCAACAAAAAAACCTCCAACGAAAAGCAAAAAAATGTGCTAATCTCCATAGCATTCTGTTATAGATGAATGATTGACAATGCCTCTCTCTCTCATTGTCGAAACCTTCCACTCATGGCCCGCAACTCACCTTCGTTGCTTATGATTGTTTACCCTCTCTTCATCGCATCCCCCTCCTCCCCTCCTCCTGTTTTCTCCTTTACTCACTCCTTTTCACTCACCCTACCATCTAGGTTAACTCTCGTTTAACAGGGATGTACATAGTATAACTCAGATAAACAAACATCATAAAATTTGAATAAATAAAAAAATGAGTCTGCATCATTTGTAAATTGAGAAAGTAGAGAGTGATGATGGCTACCTATCATGAGGGTCGGGAGGTGAGAGGTGGCATGTCAGGGCTTCTCCCCAATGTCGCACTGCCAGTGGAGGTGTGAGAGGAGCATGGAGATCAAGGTACATTGGGGATGCAATTCCTCCTAGCCATATGGTGCGGTTCTTGGACCCCAAGGCTCTGGGGGCTCTGCTTAAGGCATCGCATAGAGAATCTTTGAGGTCTTCAAGGTCGTTGGGGGCTCTACCAATGCTAGCTTAGGCACCACAAGGTCCTCCTATTTTTGTTGGACCTTTATAAGTGCTTCTTTGTCAGGTCGGGGCGAGCATTATTGATTTTGGTCTTTTTGTCGGAGATCCTCCAGCTGATAGAGGTCTTCCCACTGCTAGAAAGGTGGTTGCAGGGCTCATTCCTACTACTGTCATGACTACGGGGACTTCATTTGCCGATGTTCTGGACGTTAAGGCTCATAATGGTGTGTATTTTGCAGGTGATGAGGGGTGGAAGGTAGTTCGAGGTCATAGGACTCGATGGGGTTGTCCAGTAGCTCCCCTAATGAGGGTTCATTGTTTCAATTATGGAGTGTGGGGGCACATGCGTTGGGATTGTAGGCACCGCATGGTATTGTGGCCTCGGAGACCCCCCTAAAGGCGGAGGTAGCGGCGGCTGATGAATCTTCAGGCCAAAACTACTCATATTTGGTTCTTATGGTGAATGATGGTGACCTGATAGAAAGGATTGGAAGATGCCTTGGGTCATTCTTTGTTAAGCACTTCTTAGGAGATGATGTCTCCTTAGGATGGGGTGTGCTTGTGTGCATGGCCTCTCAGTCTCACAAAAGAGGATTTTGTTGGCAGTCGATGCAGATCTCTGGGGTGGTGTGGCAAAGGCCACAGTTCAGGGATGGGGCTTTACCTCTACAAATCTACAGGATGTTTTGGGATTCTGGTATGTTGTTTACCTCACAGTGAATTGAGTGTTTGCAAAGTGTGTTGGCTAAGGTTGTTGAGGTGGTAAAGATCGTCTCAGACGGACTTCGTCCAAGAGATGGCATAAATGCTATGGTTGTAGTTGAAGGGTGCACAGCTATGCTGATATTTAATGTGGTGTACATGTTGGGTCGTACTTCCTTTCCTTTGTTGCTGGAAGAATGTGTGCCATTGACTTTTGCAAGTGGTCCTCCGCTCCTTGAAGAGCCCCTTAAGTGTGACAACCCAAAGAAGAGCTCCTCCAAACCATTGGATGTATAATCTAATTGGTTGGTAGACCCATTGTTTGGGGCGGATTGTCTCGACACTCGAGACCTGTAGACATTGAATTTTTTGTTTGGATCTGACGAAGATGGCAACTCAAACTCGACTACCTCTGTCCCTGTGTCATACTTTCCTGGCGATGTGAGAAAGGAGGAGACAAAAGCAATCGTGGCTTCGTATAAGGCTTTGGAGGGAGGGCCTCTCATTTTAAGGTTTATGGGGCTGTAGTTTCTAGCCCTACGATCTGGAAGACGAAGGTCTCTCAGTTTCAGGGGCCTAAGCCGATTCTGTTTGCCATCTGCAAGATGGATCGTTGGAAGGTTTTTGTTCAACATCCCAATCGGTGGCCACTTGATCCGTGGACGCGACTGTCTATTGTCTTACGGGTGGAGGTCGTGGGGGAGATGTCAGCAGAGGAGCAAGAAGATACTATCATTGCGGAGGGCTGAGACCCGATAAGGTCAAGCCTTTAGTTGGAGGTGCTTGAGAAACCATGAAAGGTGCCTTCTTTCGTAAGGGTGTTGTTGGAGGGGGCATCCCCCAGTGTAGACAAATGAAGTTTATCACGTGGAATGCTTGGGGCCTTGGCCAGGCAGGCAAGAGAGCAGCATGGGATCAAATTTCGGCGATATTCAACTAAATTTCGGTCAAATTTTGATTTCGGTGGGTGACCGAAATTCGACCGAAATGGCCTATATCAATCGAAATTTGAGGGATCATGTTCAAAAACTGATCGAAATTTCAGTCGAATATCGGTCGAAATTCGAACCAAAATTTTGTTTCGGCCCATCACCAAAACGAAACTGAAATCCGACATTTACGGCCTTGGAGAGCGGTGGGTGCACCTTTGTACGGTTGGAAAGGGGATCTGATATGTTTGCAAGAAATGGAGTATGAAAGTTGGGACAACTTCGGCAAACATGACTTGGTTGGATCCCAATTTAGTGATTACAAAATGATGCCACATGTTGATGCTTATGGAGGTATGATTGTGTGGTGGAGTAAGAAGTACTTGGATCTTGTGGATTCGGTGTATGACACCGAGGTCCTACCGATGGTGCTACGAAGGATTTCAGATGGATTTCTTTTCTTGGTGTCGACTGTCTATGGCCCTGGTAGTTACCTTTCCTTTGTGATATCAAAGGAGCTTCGTGTGGAGTGTTCACCCTTTCCAGATTTTGCATGCCTTGTAGGTGGCGACATCAACGTCACTATTCGTGCTACAAATCGGCTACACGACAGAGGTGAGTTGGAAGCTTGCTCCCCTAGCTTTTGTGGAGTTCGCTGGAGAGATAGAGATGGAGGTTTTGGATGCATCGAACCATAAATATACTTGGAGGAGCTCGACCTCACTGTTCCTGTCTGTGGTTGCCCTTCCCAGGTCACATTCGAATCATGCACCCATATGTTGGGATTCGAATGATAGGCAAAGCTCGGCCAGCATCTTCCATTTTAAGCATGTCTAGCTGCTAGAGGAGGTGTTCTGTGAGAAAGTTGAGAGATGCTGGTACGAAACAGAGGTTGCAAGGTTAGTGTCTCAGAGAATGGCAACGAAGCTTAGGGCCTTATGCAAAGTCTAAGAGGAGCTGCATGAGGAGGTGCCTGAGAGGCACGATTATATTCGTGTCATTTGGAGAAGACCAAGATGCGCAAAGTCGAATGGAAGAACCAGTCGAGGTAGAAGCAGTTGAAGGAGGGAGATGCAAACACCAGATTTTTTCATGCGATGTCCAATGACCGTAGGAGGCAAAACATGGTCTACCCGATTGAGGTGGATGGGGAGGAGATTGTTGGAGACTGTCCCATCGACAATGCGATGAGGATACATTTTCTAGATGCCAGTAGATGTATTCCTAGCAATGGTAGGAGATGGTTGGGAAGAGATATCGTGTGCTTGTCTGACGTGCAATTTGATGAGCTACTAAGACCACTCTTATTATATGAATTTAGGAGGGTGGTTGAGCATCGGAATGGGGGTGGATCCCCTAGACCGGATAAATCCACGATCTCTTCTTTCGAGAGTTTTGTGACTTAACGGGCCAGGAGGTGTCAGTTATAATGGTGGAGCTGCGCCAGAATAATGGTGGGTTCAACTGGCTCAACTACTCTCTCATGTTTCTTCTGCCTAAGAAGGATGCGGTGAGATGTAATGAAGGATTTGTGGCCTATTACTTTGTCTAATACAGATTACTTCATCCTGGCGAAGGTGTTGGCCAACCGACTTCGTGAGGTGCTAGGCTTTATTATTGATCCTGCACAAACAGCTTTCATCATTGGTCAGCACATGATGACGGGATGGGCTCTGTTGGTGTATGAGGTTGTACCAGAGTGGCGCATGAAGAGGACGAAAGGTTTCTTATAGAAGGTATATTTCTCGAAGGCATATGACTATGTTAACTAGTATTTCTTGTATCTTTGCGTCTTAGGGGATTCCCGAGCGAATGGATTGTTTAGATGAAGATATGTGTGACAAGTCTGACGACTCCTTCGTATGTGGTGTTGGTGAATGGCAAACAAGAGGGTGGGTTCTTTTAGCTGCAGCGAGGAGTTAGGCAAGGTAGTCCTTTGGCCCAACTGCTTACTGTAGTAGTGGCAGATGCTCTTGCAAGAATGGTGGAGAAGGTCGGCGATGGTGGCTTCTTAGCAGGTTTCTGCGTGGATGGGATCTTGTTTCATAAGGCTACGAAGGGGATGGTCATTACTCTTGAGTTGTTTGGTTTGGTCTCAAGACTAAAGATTAACAATGCGAAGTCTACTTTTGTGCCTTTTGGTATGGGTGACGATGAGATGGTGTGTTGTAAGAGTATCTTGCAAACACGAGGGGATCTCCCTATCATTTATCTTAGTCCGCCTTTAGTGGGTGGTAGACCTCAAAGGTCGGAGTGGTATTCTGTAGTTGAAAAGATGGTGAAGTTGGCATCCCGACATGCTACATGTCTCTCGAGATGCGACCGACTGGTATTATTGAAGGCAGTTATATCGGCAATCCTGATCTTTTTCCTTTCTACGTGTACATTGCCTTTTGGTTTGAGAAGGAGATTTGATGCGATCATGGGACAGTTGGGCCTCTACTAAGGAGAAGGTAGTGATGCCTTTAATGGGATGGAAAAGTATAATGATGATGAATGAGGATTAGGGATTCGCAGTCTTGAGGACGTGAATCATGCACTTTTGGTGAAGTGGGTGATCCATATTTGGGGTGGAGGGTCAGACTTGATCTGTAGGTGCTTACACTCAATTTACGAGATATACCATGATCCCTCATGGTTAGGGATGGGCATTGGGCGGGGCCAACCCAGCCTAGCCCGAAGCCCAGCCCAAAAAATATGACCCAACCCAAGCCCAATAGAGGATTGGGTCGGTCCTGGGCCTAAAATGTCAGCCCAGAAATATTTTGGGTCAGGCTTGGGCTTGGTTCGGCCCAACCCAACCCGACCCAAGGCCCAGCCCGTTCGGGGGCCCGAGGAATGGCCCGAAGTTGGCCCGAGGGTAAAGTCCAAGACCCAGCCCAAACATAGGCATGGGCCTTAGACAAGACATCTTGCCTACTGAGGTATATTGTATATAATTGTTGAAGTAACGATATTGCTACTGTTTTGCCATTGTTTTCTCATTGGAATATTACTATTGTTTAGCCATTGTTATAAATTCAAGATATGTGCAAACTTAACTGTTTTCTAGACATCTTAGATTCTTCTGCATGATTTAATAGCTTAATGTGGACATTCTTATTCTTGTAACTTCTTTTTTTGCGCTTGATTTAGGGATAGTAATCCTTCTCTTGAATGTATAGTATGATCCATCATTTCCATATTTCTCGTGTTGTGGTTTTCATGAACAGGAAATGAACCAAGGTTTGGGCCAGCCCAACCCAAAGAAAACGGGTCGGGCCTGGGCTTAGGCCGAACAACACCAAAATTTGTGGGCCTAAGCCTGACCCAAGGCCCGAAATATTTAGATGGGTTTGGGCATGGGCCCTTCAGGGCCCGACCCAGCCCAGCCCATGCCCATCCCTACTCGTGGCCGATTGTCGACGTACATTTGCCTTCCAACTTCTGGAAGGCAAATTTGCTCAATATTGTCACATGTGGTGGCACACATGAAGCATGTCTTAGGTGATTTCTGTGCATCTTCTGATTTTGGAGAGAAGATTGGACTAAAGGTGGGCCTCTGCAAGGTCGTTATCCGCATCTTTTTGCTCTGGTAGCTAACACTGAGGTCTCTGACAGATATTTGTGGGGGTAATTGAATACATCCATTTTGTACTGAGATGTCGGATCAACGATTTGTGGACTTCCTTCGGTTGCTAAAGGCATTGCTAGCTGGATGGGGATTGGTTGGCTCTATTGATCATTGGTCCTGGTCCACGGGTTATTTTTCTATGCAGCGAGCATACAAGGCTTTCTACCATTTAGAGGTTTTGGATCAGACTTTGTTGTCAGATCATTTCAACGACTTGTGGAGTTGGAAAATTCAGTTACGCGTCATGATTTTTATTTGGTTGCTGAGGAGGAAATGTCTTATGATTGGTGATGGAAGGGTTCAATTTTCCCAAGTGTGATGGCACTTGTAAGCATAGTTCGGTAGATGAGGAGAACGAAGCACATCTTTTTGGATGTCCTATTGCTTGGGAGGTATGGGCAACGATGCAGGTGGAAAGATATCGATAAGGGCTGGAGCGAGTTTTAGGGGTCCCTAGATGCACTTCGGTATGGTAATAGTCCAACCAAAGTATGGGTGACGACCATCATGTAGGTTGTGTGGCTTGCTCGGAATGGGTCTATCTTCCAGAGGGATCGAATGTATATGGAAAATGTGATTGAGCATGCTAAAAGTTTAAAGACCATTTGGTATCTATAATTGTTTATAATATATATAATTTACATAGTAGGCAATTTCTAAACGTCATACCCTATTTTTCCTAAAAAATAAATTGAGAAAGTATGGAGAAAGTGGCCTCATAGGTACAAACACCGATCTAAGATTCAGTTCGAGAAAAATGCTTTGCTTGCTTGATATGAATCCTTAAGCCTTCTTTTACTAGGGAACTATATAAGTAGGTGGCCCAAAAGCTTACTTGCTTAAAAGGTGGGTTTACACTTCCAAAATGGAGAATGACTCAACAAGTTGACAAGCCTAGCTAAATATCAAATGACTTGAGTTAGGCTCTAACCCTAAACATTGTTTTTTAAGCGCGCTCCTATATATATTTAAGGAAGTTGGCATGGCCCAGCTTGATCCAATGCTCATTACTATGTGTTACCCTTCTTGCTCTCCCTTATTATTGTCTCCAACCAAATCGTAACCTTAGATGCTAAGTCCATTGCTGCTAAGACAAAGGCCTCCTATGTGATACAACTTTAATATACCTCATTGTCAAGATTCACATATAACAAGCACACAATCAAAGATGGTGGAGGGACGATCGGTGAACCGATGATAGTGGCGTCTGATGTAGCACTAGAAGTGAGATCTAAGGAGAATCTTAGGGAGAAATCTTGGCGGAGAATACATAATCAGTTGGAGGCGAGATCATATAGGGTTTCAAGGATCTCTTTTCCTTAAAAGCTTGATGGGCATGGTTTATGGGGATCCTCCATCATGGCTTTGACATCTGGTGGATCAAGTTCGCTAATTAGACTCATATCCACAACAATATCAGAGGTAACTCCTGTAAATGGGGTACTACAACCAAATGGTGGGCCCGAAAATCATGACCGTATTTATACTTTGCAAGGCAATTCTGAAAATGATGTCAAATTCATATGCGTCAATGGCTCTAAGTATGTGACGTCTATGGAAGTGACCGTGGTTGGAACCACTACAAGAGTTGGTAGAGCTTCCTTTCATGGTGAGTCTATCATTATCACTCCTAAGAAGGTGATCTCTATGGCCCATGGTCGGGTGATGACTCAATTTCTTAAAGAGGTAGCAATTTTCCATGAGGATATGTTGGTTTTTCTTGATGAAGAGAAGAAAATTTGACGATCTTAGTTGGGAGACAAGTGAAGAGGAGAAAGAGTCTACTGGGGTAGGGCTCTAATGCAGCAGAGACTATTGAGGAAGAGGGTCATGTGGATAGCTTGGAACCAGAGCGTTCGCTGCATCATGTGGCTGACACCATGGTGATGGAAGTAGATAGAAGAGAGATGGCAGAAGGGGGCCAGGCAGGGGAGGCATTGTTCAAAAGAGAAGTTGCGAGGTTTTTGGTAATCCATGTGGCATGGCAACCCCTCTAGTTTCAAAATGAAGTTTGTGTCTTAGAATGTGCAAGGTCTAGACCACCTTGAAAAGAGGGTGATGGTTGGGGTTGTATTTACATCTTGGCATGTGGTTGTGGTGCGCTTATATGAGATGAAGAATGGGAATTGGGACTCTTTGAAATGGAGATAGGTAATGGGTCTCCGACTCACCGAGTTAGGAGTTGTCTTGGCATTTGGCAGCTCGAGTAGAGGTATGGTGAACTAAAATGGGGGGTGGGATTTTGCTTTGTGGTGAACTAAATGTTGGCCCATTCCGTCTTCGTGGACCTTGATCGGAGGGACAATAATGGTGTGTTGGTGTCATCTATGTATAGTCTCTCCATAATATCATTTAATATGGAGCTTTAGGTGGAGCTTAGGGAGGCGTGAGCCAAGTTTCTAGGCTTAATGAGGGTGTACAAGGTGATTTCTATGTCATAGTGTATTCGAAGAAAAGGCATGAAGGGAGAGGTGCTTAGGATCCGGACTCTGGTTTGTTTATTGAAGTAGTGGAGGAGCTAGCACTTGAAGCACTTAATGCCTTGAATAGAAAGTATATGCAGAGGAACTCATTGTCCTAGTAAAGGCTTGATCGCTTCTAGGAATCCATTAAGACTTTGGAGCGGTTTCCAATTATCTTCATTCTCTTCCTTCCTCGATCTAGTCAAATCACCCACTGTGCATGGATACATGGGAAGAAAGGTCCTTGTCTTCGCTCCTGAGCAGTCTTAGCTGTTGAAGGATGGCTTTCATTATGTGGTGATGGCTTTCTGGATGAGTTTGCTTGTGGATGGCTCGACCACTAAGCGCTTGGTTTTTATGTTGGAGGTGCTTTGAAAGATGCTTAAGGCTTACAAAAGGGAGACCAGTCTAAAGGAGGGTAGAGACGGTTTTGTACAAGAGGAGATTATGCATCTTCATTTATTGGAGGACGTGAGAGATTTAGACAAGTCTGACCTGGTTAGCCATGATGTGGTTTAGAAAATCATTGAGGAAGGAGATTGAAAGCAGGTGGAGTTGACGCGGAGATCGTGTCAAAAATGTTTGAAAGAACGAGATGTTAATATGTGATTCTTTCATGCCACGGCTTGTGGTCATCGATACTGAAGCCTCATTTTATTTTTGCTGGAGGGTGATGTGTTCTGTGGGAAGAGAAGAGAGGTGGTTGGAGCAATTACTCAGCACTTCAGATTGGCTTGCCGCCAACTGACATTAGTGGTTATAGGTGGCTTGGCATAAGGGTCATCCAGATCTCCACGATGGAGGATGATCCCTTGGTTGGTGATTTCAAATTGCATGAGTTTCGAAATGTGATTTTTAAAATGGCACTGATGGGGTGTTTGTGCTCTGATGGCTCTCCAATCTTCTTCTTCTTCTTCATGGAGTTTCGAGACTTAGTTGTAACAGATGCTTGGTTATAGTGTCAGGGTAGAAGGCCATCATATCATCCAGAGAAAACTTTGGATTTGACTGCTTGAATCCAACATTTATTTTCTTGCTACCAATGAAGGATGGTGTTGTCAACGTAGAAGGCCATCATATCATCGCAATGTCTAATGTGATATATTTAATTGTTGCAAGCTACTAGTAAAATGGCTAGGAGGAGTGTTGGACAGATTGTTCCATCAAAAATGCTTTCAAAAAAATGCTTTCTTGTTGGGATATGTAATGATGGCTTCGGATGTTGTTGTTGATTGTTCACGAGGTTCTTTGAAAGGCGGATTTTTCAAAGGCTTCTAATTGCATCGACTATCGGTTCATTTAGACATCTTTGACCCATTGAGTTTCCCATATTTTGGGAGTTCCTAGATTAAAAGGTGTTCTACGTCCTCTTTTTGTGATGCTCTGGTGAACAAGATACCCGAGATTGTTTCATTCAATCACAACATGGTGTATATCGAGGTTGCACATTGGTTGTTCTCATTTTTATCTTAGTGGCTAATGTGTTTACAATGATGGTGGATTGTGTTGTAGTTAGTAATTTTGATTTGGTTTCTTACGGGAGGAGTTATCCTTGTGGATGCTACAGTATATCGATGATATTATCCTTTTTGTAGAGGGCGATTGGGAAGCTATAATGGTTGTTCACTTGTTCATGATTCTTGATATGTTCATAGTGATGTCTCATGATTAAGGACCAAGTCAACCAAGTCGGAATATGCCTTTTGTTTTGAGTATGGAGGTCTCGTAGTGTGAGGCATAGATGAGGTCCCTCGAGCATGCATGCCGTAGCAGTACTTGGTCTTCCATTGGTGAGTTGGAGGATGAGGCAAGTTGATTGGTTGCCCATGATTGAGAAGCTGGAGAAGAGATTGGTGAGGTGGAATTCCTCCTGCGTGTCTAGAGGGGATAGATTGGTGCTACTTAAGCATGTTCCCTCAAGCATCCCCATTATTTTCCTCTCTTCCAAGCTCTCGAGCATCCCCGTTTTCTTCCTCTCTTCCAGACTTCTTAATGTTAGTGTTAGAGGGAAATTTGAGTCTCTATCATAAGGCAGTTCTTCTAGCCCTCTTTGGGCGACTTCGGTGCATTATTCTTGTTGACTAGAAGATTGTTGCTATGTCAAAGGTTAATAAATGGCTTGGAGTTATTGACCTAAAGGAGATGAAAAAGGCACTTTTCTCTCGTTGGGCCTCTCACATTTGGAGTGATACTGATGACTTACTTTGATGCCTTGTTCAGATAACTTATGACGTTTCTAGTCGGTTCCCTGGATCAAGGGTTTGCCTTTAATGTTTTGGAAACGGTTTTTGCTCGATGAAACCAGAACTAAAAGTCAGGCCACTATTGCAGTCAGTCATGGGTGACGGTGGTGGTTTTTTCTTATGATAGGACGATTGGATGAAGGTGAGAGCTCTTTGTGAGTGTCTCCCCTTTTCTATTTGCTCTAGAGTTTAATCATGAGGTCTAGCCATATTTGTCAACCTTTTCGAGTTGAGTTGTTAACCAAAAGGACGATGGGCCTTGTCACACTGGTTGAATCTTTGATGAGAATGGATGGGCCTTCCTTGGGGCACAATCACTAGTGATGGTGTGATGGCAGATTCTCAATTAGGAAAACCTTCAAGACTCTGACTGTGATAGTGGTTTTGATTCATTGGGATGTTTGCTAATTGTAAGCGATCTTAGAAATGGAAGGTACCTACAAGGATTATGGTCATACTTTGATTGTTGAGATGTGGAAGGGTGATAACTGCAATAAGACAACTCAATTCTTTCAAGGCATCAGTGCACTTGTGCACGTTGTGCATTGGACAGCAAAGATACTGATCACATTTTCTTCAAGTGTACGAACTCTAAGGTTGTGTGGGAGAAGATGGGTTTTATAAAGGTTGCTATTGGGTGCTCTTCTAGCTTCTAGGACTCTATCGGATTGAAGTGGCATAGTTTCAAGAAGGATAGAGCTAAAGTTGTTGTCGTGACTTGGGCTATTTGGTTGGCGAAGAAGGTGGTGATGGTTAGGCAGAACAAATTTTATGTGAAGAATGATGGAGAGCATGATGGCTCGATGGATGAGTTGTGGTCTTTATAACTTGTTTCATCGAGTACTTTTAGCCATACATGTAACCTTGTGAATTACTAAATGAAGAAGTTTTTGACAGCCACCTTAGTGGTGAACGTCCTTTTTCCTTCCAAAAAAAAAAAAGATTCTGAGTGGGTAACATGACCTCTTGTATGGTTCCTACAGAATTTCTTTGCTAGGGAGATACCTACCTCCATTTGATGCTTCAACTGATTGGAGTTGCGTATAGTCCCCAACAATTGATCTTTAGGTGAGGTCAAAGGGAAGATGGTGATACAACCATTTTCCTCAACTTTTATTTTTTCACTACCTAAGCATTTTGCTTACTCTCCTCACATTTCCTCAGCGTATGCTTCTCATCCCAAATCACCATCAATCATTTCCATGATCCACCATTATCAAATGACATCCCTCTCACTTGTCAACAATGTCTGGGACTTCCTAAATCAGCCATGGATCTTTGTGCCACCATCTCATCAATCGCATATCCCTACTTGCATCAACTATGCTTTCCAATAGATGTGGTCGTGTAGTTTGATGCAACACAATAATATATATCATGGTTAAATTGGGGTTTGCTAGCTTTCTCTCATTTTTCTTCCAATTTGAGCTATTAATATTTTTATTTTATTTTGGTAAAGTGAGATCAATTAACAACAACAAAGCCTTTTCCCACAAGTAAGTAGGGTCGGCTAAAAATTTGACGAAGCCTTCTCGCACTATAAGTAGGGTCAACTACATGGATTCTTGCTCAAATCCATGTTACAAGATTCGACTATTTTTTACGTTGGTTGTCGACTACCTAATGCAACCCACGCAATGAGGGGATTTGAACCCTGGTCTTTTGGGTGGTAGGCATACTACACTGCCACCAAACAACAAAGTGAGATGATCAATTAAGATCTCCGAAAATAAAATAGATGATTTAGTTATTTAAATCGATTTTTTAGGAGTCAAGATATAGTTGGTAAGGTTATCTTTTGATATACATTCCACCACTATATAAAGGGCATGTTGGAGTCTTTGGGGGAAAAGATCTAAGTCATAAAATTTGGCATTCTCTCATCTTCTTGATTCCTATATGTCTCCTCTTGCCCATCTTTGCACTTCTCTGCCCAAAATCTCGTTGCCTGCATTATCAGCATGTTTTCTCCTTCTCATTCTCGATTTTCTTACTTTCTCATGATTTCTATTCTTCCGCTCGTTGTCACTGCCCATTGCAACCTCACCACTATTGTATGGCCATTGAGAAGGCCCAAGGACATGGCATCATTGATTCGCCGACATGTATACAATGGCCTCTCAGAATATGGGTCCCAACATGACATCGAGCAATACCACTGTCACTGCCTCCCCTATGTCACGGTAGAGAGCACCGTCCACTCCATGCAGCCATTTCCAAGTTATCTTCCCTCCACCCACCAACTTCGGGGTCTATTAGGATAACCAAATAACCATCTCCCGCTAAATCAGCCCAAGTCAGGCAACCTATTTGGCAATAGATGAAACCCTTCCAATCAATGTATCAAACTGTGGCAGTCTTGGGCCTAGTACCCACACCCCCGACCCTGAAAGCAATTGACGCCACTAGTCATCTCCATGGCTCTTCCCCTCTCCCTCCCTCTCATGGACTCTCAAATGTTGCAAAGTCAGTACTCTTCTTGTTATTGTTAATGATGACAGCATTTTTTCTCTAATGTATGTCCCTCACTAAGTCATGGGAGGGTGATTTTTTTTTGCACTGATGCTTTCTAGTTCCAGAGGGCTACGTAAACTAAATCAGGTTCAGATACTTCAAAAAATCAAACAAAATTTCATTTTTCGGTTCCTAATAAAAATCCTTCTGCCATCCCAACATCAATAAGCTGCAACACTTAAAAAAGTCTAAACTGTGGGACCAAAGGTCCCCAGCCATCTGAAAAACGGAGTGCTACTTATTTTCAAGTGTGGCTTGACACAAGAAACAGAGAGTGAGAAAGAAACTCACTTTGTATTATTCCATAACACCTGTAGTGAAAGGCTTGATCCAGTTTTGTCCTTAATACAAGTCCAGAGAACCCCAAACATCAGAGGGCCAACACCCGTTTGTAGCTCCCCGCAAATCAAAGGCAGAAAATTTAATAAGAATAGAAGCACCTTAGGGGAAGAAGATAACCAAACAAACACAACAAGAAACATTCCACTAGTTTAGATTACAAATGATTATAATACTCTAGCTCTCATCTTCCAGTGACACACCATTCATGCATCCCAATCCACCCATCTTTTTTATGTGATGTCATAGAACTCGTACCAAAATCAATAATGTGTCACTATGACCAGTAACAGGCCATACTTATGCCGGTTATAATCTTATTTGCTTGAGGTAAAGAATGTGTAATGAATGAGAATGAGGGACAAAAAATGAGAATTTTTTCATTCGATCATGTCAACTTCCGGCTGCTATTCTCGAGGTCACCAAGATGGGCATCGCACATCAACATTTGACCGATGTTCTCGAAACAATACAAGCCCTTAATACGGCATCAACGTGATTTTTTAACCGCCAATTAAATGCCCATATCCGTTGCTTCACGGGGCGACGCCTCCCGTAACCGATAATTCGTAAATCAAATAATAGTCTATTTCCACGAACCTTGCAACCTGAATGGCGAGTAGATCTCGAGTGCCTCCAGCACTCTGAGCTCCAGCTCCACCTGTGAATGCTCCTGAATACAAACAGATGGCGAAATCTTCAATGCTCACAACATTGCCCGTGACAGCTTCCAAGTGAACGGATGAGTGGTCTCACCTTTGGAAGGGACGAGGCCGAGGAAGGCGGAGCAAGGGCCGGAGAGTGGCCGGAGGCGCCGTCCTGGTCCGGTGGGGGGGCTTCGCCGTCGTCATCGTCGCCGTCAGCCGCCGCCGCCGGACCGTCGCCGTCGCCGGACGTGGCGGCGGCGGTGTCCATGTCCGGGGGCGGCGGTGGCTTCCTCTTCTTCTTGAGCTTCGTCGTCTTCTCCCCCAGATTGGACGGCCCCGTTGGGGAAACCCTAATTTACCTCTTCTTTTTTATTTTGGGGACTTCTCTCTCGGGAGGTTTTGGTTAAAAAACGCGGGAAGTTGTTGATGAGCGATCTACTACGAATATCTATACACAGATGAGTACTTTGCTCACGAAACATGGGATAAGGGATATGTTTGCTTGCATTCGAAGATAGTCAACTTATGATGTGTTATTGGTTTGTATTAGTTGACATTTCGATCTACTTCGCATACAATTGATGTTATAAGTTCTAATGTAAATACCAACGACAACGTGAAACTTCATAAGAAATTAGTACATGTTTATGTAGCAGTTTTAATTAGAGAAAAATGTGGCCGCCTCCGCTTCATTTTTCATCTCGATTTTTTTGTTTTTTTAAATACCGTCATGTATTTTCATCACTATATCTCTCTAATATGTCATTTCAATTTCATCAGAAACAGTGACTCATCTAGACTAACTAATTTTAACGATCTTAAAATTGTTGCAATCGATCTATTCTATAGGAATGGCACATGAGTATTTGTTTCTGACGAAATTGGAATGACATATTAGAAGTATATAGTGATGAAAATACATGACAGTATTTTTCAAAAAAAATAGCACAAAAATGGGGTGGGGCAACCTATTGGTTGTCCCTTGGGGCCATTCCCATTTTTCTCTTTTAATTAATACATCAATAAAAAAAGCTCATACAAAGAAGCATTAACAACATCTATACTATATGACGATTACATAGGATATGTTGTCAAATATGCAATACAAACTCATAATAAGGTGGATATGACAAGCAGAATCATGTCTATTGGGAGGGTAAATTCAACGAAGCATGCACGGCCTTATTGTCACAATAGTTGCTCCATAACTGAATCATCTAACTGAAAAGATGAGGAACATCTATCCATTAGTTCAATATATGCATCATCAACCTACATCGGAATATTTGAGATTGTTTACATATAGCTTGTTGTGAGTCATGTAATCAAATGTTAGTTTCATAGGTGTGTGAATTCAACCAAATGCACGATGAGGTATTTGACAATCTGACCTCAGCCTAAGGTGTATGCTAAGAACGAGAGAGTCCCTCATTGTCTCTACCTGACAAGACATTTTCTTTGACCCTACTACTCTAATTCATCTGATCCCCTGGCTGGTCTTCCTTTAGGCGAGCAGGAATGTGCCTTAGAAAGATCTTTAGAATGTCAAAACATATGTATCGATTCAAAGTGAGATGTGTATTTCAGGTCTTAAAGAGATGCGCATCATTGTAAGCTAGAATAAAGACAAACTGACTTATGGACTTTGATACAAATCATGATTGTCATGCATTGACACTCGACATTCTTGTCCATTCACCTGTCACTACCATAAAGGGTATCTTCATGTAACTCGTCCAAATTTTCTCGCTTACATAGCATGGATAATCTATTGGAATTGTTATATTCAACATAGTGTTAAGGCAACGTCATCCAAACTGTATGAGGATCCCTCTTATAAACTTCGTATTCACGCATGATTGATCCATGGCGTCGATGAAAGTTACATCACCGATTCACATGAGTTGCCCCGTATTCAATCAAACCATGACTCATAATCCACAAGATAATTTAGGAGAAAGTTAGTAATGATGGTGCAACAAGTTACGATCGATTCCAGTCCCATATCCCTCAAATGATGCCAATAAAGCGAGTTTAAGCATGGTCGAGAAAGACAACAACAATAATGTTTTTTTCACTTAATTTGGCACATCATGTCCTCCCTCATGTTTGTGGGATGTCACATGGTCATTCACACCATTTCATCAATTCCATGAATGGGTGCAAGGATGGAGGTCTAATCACGCCATGTTAGCGACTACTCATTACGTTCAAACATTGATACCGGTGTATTCTTCGTGGCTAACATCATTGTCAATGGAAAGCGTGATCCATAAATAAATTAAATTATGAACAAATTATATTTTACAAATAAAACAAGTTCATTCGACAATAAACCATCATGAGAGCAAGCTCCATCATGTTGTGTATGTTATATACGTTGATAGTCATTCATGGAACAAATGTTTTTTCATAAATTGATACATCGTCCTTCACATCATCATCCCTTGATTAATCACTTAGGATGTTTATTACACGACCTTTTTCCTCTAGTTGTTTTCCATCTTCGAACGTTCAACCTCTATCGTAACTTCTCAACAGTTTTAATTTGTTTATGGTATCGTCCATAAATGACTTATTCACAATAAGCGCTTAAAAAGTAAGGTATGATGCTTTGCACTAACTTTGAAGCCATAGTTGTCATGCGATAACTTGGTGAAATCAACAACCATTGCAAAAATCGGGTGATTGCGGATGTAAGTAGAGGGGATACTTCTTTACTTGCATCATTGGAAAAGTCCATCTTTTAAAATCATCAAACATGCACTCCTTGTGAAATTAGCTCGGATATCGCAGTGGTGTTTGCAACTGCGATCCTGATCACACGTGCAATAGAATGCCATATATGCTAAGTGAATTTGCATGTTACAAATGTCAAATTTTATTATTTATGGCTCTTTATAAATAGCATCCAACATTGTTTTAATTCCATTTGGAACTATAGAGAGGGAGAGTCATAGAAAATATTTTCTTATTTTGAATATAAGGGAGACCCGGACGTTGGTTTCCTTGGAGAAGCTTTTTAACCATGTAAATAAGGCCAAGGCAAGTCTTCTAACTATGTTAGATTAACCACAGTGGTATTATATTCTTGAATCTAATATGTTGCGTGTTATTGTAATTCTGAGCTTGAAGGATTGTTGGGAAGGGGAGCTTGAAAAAAATTGTTTTTCTTCAAAGAGAATCTAAAGAAAAAGGTAAAGCCCTTAAACTACAAAGCCACTTATGAGTTTCTTTGAACGCATGTGATGTGTTCTCCTACCTACTAATTATTGGGTGAGATTTTTATCTACTGTTAAAAATTCATTTTTAAGTATTCAATCGTGAGACTTTCTATAAGTTCTGTTGTGTATTTTTTGCATGTAAATTTGAGAAAAAATTGATGTTGTTTGATGATCTACACCACATTCTATGAGTTATCCATCGATCGATTACTTATTAATTGGTCTACATTGTGCAATTACTTTTGATTTTAGTTTAAGTCGATTAGAAATCTGAAGAGTTGACTTGAATTCGCAGTTTTATTTGTCTTTAGTTATTGCAATACTCAGAATACAGTACCACATAAAGTAATAACAAAGTGTGGTAGTGGCTTATAAGTAGAGGGTGTGGCTATTAGAAATACGAGCTTAAGTATTTTGGTTTGTGGTTAAGGGATCCAGTTGGGCCTAAGCCCAACAGGTTGGTGATGACAAGGATTTTACAAGGGTCTAAAATGGTATCCTCATGGAAGCGAAGATATCGAGTCGCTAAGGAGACCTCTCACAAAACCTGCTGTTAATCAATAATTAACCCACACAGATAATCAAGAAATTAAGAGAAAGAGTTAAAATTTATAATATCCTACTAAAAATGTATAGTGACAAGCAAGTAGGGGTCGAACACAGGAGACAAAGGTGTAAAGCAATGTAAGATAGAGAATCAACACATAGATTTGCCTCGACAATTAGCCAAATTATGATTTTAAGGGTCTTTTTATTTTTATTTTTTATATTTATTTTTACATTTTTTTATTATTTCTATTTTCATTTCCTTTTTATATTTTCTGATTTTTACTGTCATTTTTTATAAAAGATATATAATATATTTAAAGTTGTATATACAATATAGGGTAATATAGATAAAAATACAGCTAAAAATAAATTACAAAATTAAATATTGTTGGATTTTAAATATTTTTTACTATTTTTGTGATTTTTTAAGGATTTTTGCTAATTTTATGGATTTTAAAGTCCAAAATATCCCAACTCAGAGATTTAATAAATAGGCATAATTAATTCGAAGATTAAAAATAGTAAGCAAGGTCAAAATTTTTTTAAAAAATAATTTATAGATAATAATATAAATAAAATATAAAATAGTATTTTTTGGAGTTTTTGGGAAATTTTTAGATTTTTATAAATGATTTTGGGATTTTGTAATTTTTAAGAATTTCCTTTTTCTATTTTTAGTGATTTTTTGTTTGAAAGCTTAAATTGCTTAAATTAACCAAATACATTTTTTGATTTTTTTTAAGATGATTTTATATTTTTTGGCATTTTAAAGCTAAACAGGGAATATTTGTGATCCTTTTATTTTTTATAAAATAGGGAAAAGTTCTGAAATCCCACTCTTGCAGGTATTGCGTTAGGTAGTTGACGGTCAGCATAAAAAATAGTCTAATCTTTCAACATGAATTTGATCAAGAATCCACGTAGCCGACCCTACTTATAGTGGGAGAAGGCTTAGCATATTTTTTAGGGAAAAGTTCTAAAATGATATTCTAAAAATATGGCATGAAAGTACATCATGGCAGGAGATTAACCTTATTTTGTGGTATTCTTTGAAGCACGGATGATATTTTTAATAAATAGGATAAAC
Organism: Ottelia alismoides; assembly: GCA_037367405.1. Taxonomy (NCBI): domain Eukaryota; kingdom Viridiplantae; phylum Streptophyta; class Magnoliopsida; order Alismatales; family Hydrocharitaceae; genus Ottelia; species Ottelia alismoides. The sequence continues at coordinate 59,044 of JAZKJV010010695.1, forward strand.
ACTCAAAATGCATGTACTAGCAGGGGCATATACGTAAATAAACCATAAACCCTAGGCACCATTTCTCCCAAAGTTACGGAGCTATTTTGTCGAGTTCCTTAGAGAGAGTTGTCTCATGCCCTAGGTATTCTCTACCTACCCACCTATGTCTATTTCGGTACATGTACCCTTTGTTGAAGGTCGTTCGAGCTTTTTCTGGGAGTATGGCATGGGTTACTTCAGCGTCGTAATGCCTGGTACTCGGACATTGGCTCGAGGCATTTTCTCTACCCCTTCTTACACTGGGTCACCTTACGTCCTTGAACTGATAACCATCTTTCGGCTAACCTAGCCTCCTCCGTCCCTCGGGACCAACAAGGGGTAGTATAGGAATATTCACCTATTGTCCATCGACTATGCCTTTTATTAAGTCCAAGACCTACATGCAATTTCAAGAAAAATATATAATTGGAATTAAAAGTTATCATGCCAAAATGAAATAAAAATACACGTAGGGGCTTAGTGCAAAAATGCCACCTCACGTGGGACGACACATGAGAAGACGTGGACTAGACTAATTTGCAAATAAAATAATGATAGGGGGTTTATGTAAATATCTCAAAGTTTTTAAAATACAAATATAATTTATAGGACTAAATATTAAATGCGATAAAATGGGGGATAAGTATGCAATTTACCCCTTCATGTGTGGGCGATAAATGCTGGTGATCTAGCCACTTATCCATGTGGTGTGTTCTGGTTGCATGACGATGGTTCGCATATGAAGGGCGAGGATTGGATCCTCAGATGGAATTTGACGGTGCTGATCTCTTTTAGGTTGTTGTACTACCTGAAAGTGCCTCACGATCTGATGGTGGTAGGGCTTCACGAAGAACATGCAAAGAACACCTGATGGATGAGTTTTGTTCAGCAAAATATCGAGGTAGGTGGTTCCTTCCCCGGCTCCTTATGGCTTTAAAAGAGTCACGAGTTCCTTCTGCGATGGCCAGAGATGTCAAAATTCCCTGAATAGCTTCGAAGGCGTCGAACAGTGGAGGTCAACCTGGGAGTACTCCTGCAACTCGATGAGCCTCGAAGAGGATCCCTTGTATTTCTTGCAGTGGTTAGTTCATAAAAAAGTTGCGAAGCTCTAGCGAGCTCCAGAAGACAGAATGAGCGAGGGTTGTGTGAGATGGGGTCCTGTCGGCGAGCGACAGAGGAGGGGTAGGACCGCTCGTTATGAGAAAGAACGAGGTGGCTAAGGGTGCATCGGGCATTGAGAAGGTGGAGAGGAGCGAGATGATGGTGGTAGGTAAGGCGGAGCTAGACAGATGTGGCCAGAAAGAGATGGCGGAGGAGAAGCTATATCGATCGCTGGATTGAAAATATATGTGAAAATAATCGGAACTAAATAAAACTAAATTTTAATATACTCTTTTACTAATCTAAGGGTTAGAAAAAGGAAAGACAACAAAAGCTTACCAGCATGGGACCTCTAAGAGCATAACTCCAGCGGCGATGGCAACGAGCTTGGATCTCTTCGATTCAACGCCCAAATGCTCGTCCAAGGAGTCGATCAGACTCCTGCTATCACTGGGAGCAAGGATCAAGACCCGAAGCTAGGGTTTTGGAAAGAAGGATAAAAAACTCGAGGAAGGTGACGAAAGGGTATAAGTACAAGGGAATCTTCATCGGGACGAAACACTCAACTCAAAAGGCGCCTTCGACCAAGATTTGATTTTGGCGTGGAAGAGTGTTGATCGAGGCTTACGTTTCGATGAAGATCAGCTCTCATTCTGGCAATTATAGGTCTAAACGTGGATTGGGCAGTTGACTAAGGTCAACCAGAGTTGAGCCCTGGTTGGTCCACGTCAGCTGCAAAAAGACAAATTTTATTGAAAACCGTTATTAATTCAAAATAAAATAGAAAATGAATCTATAAAATTTTGGTATAAACATAAGAAATGTTTATTATTTAATATAGTACTTTAATGTGATTTTTATTTATTTTTATGGGCTTGTTTATTTCAATTTAATTTTTAGATGTATATTTATAGATATATTCACATATGTTTTATATATTTTTATTTTTATTTTGTACTTTTGATTTTATTATTTTTTTCTCTTATTTTATATATTTGTAACTTATTTTTATATACATAAATATATTTTTGTTATATTTTTCTGATATATTTTTAATTTGTACACTTAAATAAATAAGGGTGTATTGATTATATATGTAGAAGTAAAGGTATTTCATCAATGCATTTGTGTACATTTGTTTTATTTTTGTGGTTTCCTTTTAGTTTTGTTCAATTTTAATATGTACAAATGTTACAAATAATATTTACAAAATTATAAAAAATATAAAATTATAAAACAACAAAGAATAAATAAAATGAATATATTATATAGGTATAATATACAATAAGGGTCCAAAACTTAACTTTCACACCTTAACATCAACAAATATGAAACCACTTTATAAAATGGCTTATTAAAGGTTACATACAATCAAATGTGATTTTCATATATTTTAAGTTTTTATCCAGGAGATATGGGTCTAGGAATTTGGGATCTTGGTTTTTTTTATAAAAAGTACACTATATATTATTTTTGTATGAAAATAATTTTGTATTTTTCTATATATTATTATCTAGAACTTTCTGGTATAAAGTTTCATTATTTGATGTATAAATAATAGAAAATAAAACAGGTATCAAAAATGAATTAATGACGAATAAATAAATGGGATTTTAATTGGATTTATTGACGTATTCTTGACCCTTACCTCCCCTACTTTATTCCTTGTCGACCTAGCCATCTAGATGCCTAGGTTTCGGGATTTAGAGTCATAAAATATCTTTGACATTTTATTATTTTCTTTTCATTTCTTTATTCTATAACTTTGGCATTAAAAATAGTATTTTATTCACAATAAATAGAACAAATAATGAATGTTAATTTTTATAAAATAACGTTATTCACATACATTAGATAGGATTTTTAAGGCCAAAATGATAGAATAAATGTGATGAAATGGGCATTCATCATCCCCATAATTGCAGAAAAATGAAAACAAAGAATACAAAAAGAAAGAAAGTGTCTTGAATTTAATTTTCAAACTTGTATTCACAAAATCAAAGTTTGAAGCTTAAGTCGAACCTTTGGATTTTTAGTGCGGTCAGAACCTTATTGGGAAACGGATTTGAAACACAAAAGCATTTGAGAATCCCAAAACTTTGCTCAAGTCTCCTCAATAGCCATGTCAGAATACTTCAACTCATACGCAAACCTTGTGACTATAAATCTCATTGGTACAGTGTGTGTGATAGTGGCTCTTCCCAACTGAAATGACAAAGAGACTGACTTTTCCAATATGACAACCCAATGATTCCCTAATCCTGCAACTCTTTCCTCGAGGAGAAAGGTATTCCCTTCTAAGTTCAAGTGGAAACCTGGCTCAAGAGGAGGGGGTAGATAAGATAATGGGCGGTAGATAGTGTAGCCACCTATCCCAGGATGCTAGACCCGTGTAGTCAAGTCATCCGATTGCAGGCTCACATACATATGACTTTGAAGTTCAAGCTTTCTTATTGACTATAAAAATTTGTACACTCGGGAAGCATTTTATTTTCAATCAGGCATGCCTATTTTTTGGAGTTTTTTTTGAAATAATATATACATCAACATTTATATATGAACTTTTTCCTCTTGAGCTAGTAGACAATCCCTCTTTTTGAAGCATTATTGCAATCCACACTCTCCTGGGATGCACTTCCGTCCCTATACAAGGATAAATGTTTCCACTTGTATGTGTCTCATACCGACAAATCCCATGCCCTCACTACTCCAACAGAGTTGAGCCAAGTAAAAGGTGTATGTATCTAAGTTAGGTTATTATCGACAAGACCATGCGTGTGCTCCGAAGTACTCTACTTAGACAGTCAAGAATACGTTGAACCAAGTCTCATGATTCTCAAAGAATCAAGTCAACTAGACGTGAAGTACTTCAATTCCAATTCCTATAAGGTTCTTGTGATTAGGTAGTTTTAAGGTCCAACCAAGCTCCAATCTTTGGATTTTACTTAGATTTGTTCAATTATTAAACTCAATCCGAAAAATGCAAATGCTATGCACAACGCTATGTACAATGCAATGAATTTTTTTTGATGCAATTTTGAAAATTCTGTGGATTTTTAAAAAAGAGTTTGCAATTTTTATGCATTTTTTAAAAAAGATTTTGCAAAGATTTTGGGGATTTTTCAAAACAAAAGTGTTTGGAAAAGGAAACTACGCACAAATATTTACACGGGGATGTATCTTTTATTTACGAAAGTTGGGTTTTTAAGAATTTACACAAGGGATGTGTGATTATATATATAGTTAATAACGAATTTTTGTATGATGTATATATTCCTCAAACTTATTTGAAAATGATTTTACAAACAATTTTTGAAAACTATAGTCCAAAATATTTTTTGTAAATAATTTTTACAAACATTTACAAACATTTGAAAATCATTTTGCAAAGGCTTTTCAAACAGTATATATTGATTTTAAAATATTTTTTGCAACCATTTTCCAAGCCATTTGCAAATAGTTTTTCAAAATACTTTTATTTCACACAAAGAAAGGAAATTTTTACAAACAAAATATTTTTACAAAGGTTGAATATATTTAACAAACCATTTTACAATTAGTTTTCAAAAGATTTTTCAAAAAGATTTTCAAATGATTTTTCAAACATTTTGCAAAAATTATCTTTTTCCTGATTTATTAATCAATAAAAAGAGTTTGAAGAATAATAACCATTTGTCTATTAATCGATTTAATGAATTGTATATACATATAGTGTTTTATACAATATTTTAGCCATAATTTTTAAAAATATGAAAGTACGAGTTATTGCTAAAGTATATACTTAGTATATACGACCCCCCTATAGTTAGCTTGAGCTATGTCCTCGTAGATTTGAGAGAAAAAGAGAAGACATAACTCGTATCGAGTATAGAAAAGTCTAAAGAATAAAGGCATACAGAAGGAAGAATTGAATGAGAACTTGGTTGTCCCCTCTATACTTAGGATCAACTGATCCTAAGTATAGCAAATTGTACACAAGGCATGGAGGGTTAAGGATGGGAATTATGAAATCATCGACTCGACTGTCCCCCTCTATACGTAGGATAAAATATCCCTAAGTATAGATAGAGTGTCAATAGTTGAGGGGACATGTGAGGGGTCTAAAATGAACACTCGGGGTATACACCCCCCATACTTAGGACAAGGTACGTCCTAAGTACAACAATAATGAAAGGGGTGACACCTTTTCAGAATAAAAAAAGAAAGCAAAGAACGAAAATAAGAAAAGAAGAAACAGAAAGATCATTCAAAAGTATTTTGATCTGCTTTGTCTGACACTGTGGAAGTGGTTACTTTCAGCTCTTCTTCATACACGACTTGAATCGAGTAAACGATAGACAAAAATGTATCATGCTCTAGGTAAGGCCTCAGAAGCTGTCCATTGACTACAAAAGGTTGCACGTCAGTTGACAATCCGATATCATTACACTGCCACTATCATACACACGTGTCACTGTAAATGGTCCTGTCCATTTACTCTTCAACTTGCTTGGAAAGATATTCAATTTCACATCCAACAACCATATCTTCTGACTCGACTCGAAGGACTTGTGGTGGATATGCTTGTCGTGCCGGTTTTTGACCTTCTCCTTATGCATAAGGTTGTTGTCACATGCATAATCTCTGAATTCCAGTAACATGTTCAGATCCACTTTTCTACTTTTCCTGACTTTCTTAGAGTCCAAGATGCAGATGTTGATTGCCCATAAATATTTATGAATAAGTTCAACGAGCAAATGGCATGGCTTTCCATAAATAAGGTGATAGGGAGACATGCCTTGCGGTGACTTGTACACAGTTCTGTAAGCCTAAAGAACCGAATCAAGTAGCCAAGACCAGTTCTTGTGATCCGGACGCACAAACTTCCCAAGATGATTCACCCAATAAAGGGCTTCATCTTGCATGTTGAATGAGAAGGGGGTCCTCTTGATTATTCCCAATGGGATGTTGGGATAGTGGGTCGTGGCGCAAATGCGGCTGAATTGTTGTAGGAAGATATAAGCTTCCTCAGTAGCATTACCATGAAACTATGGAAGAAGAGACAAGAATTATGGCTTTAATTCAAAATGGCATGAACTGTTGGGACCTGAATCCACTATGTAATATGTACTGCCCCAAGGTTGTAAGTCTGCTTCAAGGTGGGATTGGGTGCAGGGGGTATCTCTCCTACTCCTCCTCCTCCTCCTCCTCCATGGACAGAAAATTCTCAAAGTTCTCCCAATTGAATTATCTCTCCTTAGGGGCTTCCCTTTCATATGTCTTCCTACGCACATCATTCAACATTTCTTGGAGTGTGGTCTGGGTAAGGCATGATTGGTTAGTTGCTATTGGATTGCATGTATGGATGCGAGAAGCTGACTATTAACCTCAGCCGATGTAGTGTGCTATTCATTCTCATGTGTCTGCTCAGATTAGGCTGTTGGGGTCCCTTTTCCTCTGCCACCGTCCATTTCTGAGTCTGAGTGTCGGGATGGCTCTGGATCAGGTATGCGATCTACAATATCCAACGAATCCTAATCAGTGTCTTACTGAGCACCAATGACTGAGATGAATATAGAATTAAGGTCAATTCAAGATGGTTGTGAATGGAACATAGGATAGTGACTGAAATCAATCTCCATCCACAAAAGGTTGGTTCGGGACACAAGTAATCTTGATTTATTTAGGCAGGAAAATCCGGCTCGGGTTGCAAGTTCATCTCGAACAATGGATTTATTGGTGAAAGGTGGGTGCTGAAGGAAGAGAGAATAGGAGAGTCCAAGGAGAGGTTCACTAGATCCGAACTGACTACATAGAGATCGCTTAAAATTATTGGAGATATAGGTAAAACTGAATCAAGGTAGATGTCGATGGTGTCCCGACTAAGCCACTAGTGTATCGGCATCTCGAGAGGGTCAAAAAGGAGATTGATTACGGAGGAAGGACTATGAAGGCAAATATGAAATAAAAGGAGTGTAAAATAGTACAATGACTCAAAGAAAATGAGAACGAAGAAAAATAACAAAATGGCGCAAATGCATAAGGTTTTGGTCTTGACCTAAATGCAACTAACAGTCAAACCTCAAAACAATGGATTCACCAACTCGACCCGTGAAGTTGTGAAGGTTCAACAATTATCTTTGTAGGTTTTAGATTTGATTTTCATGTAATTATCTTTGAACAAGTCCTTAGAGCGCTAATCCTATAGGAGTGAGAGTACTACCAGAAAAGTATCATGTATTTGTCCTCCTCCTTTGTAACATGTAGTCTTCACTTTTTAAGATCCTTGTAACCCTTCCTAGATCTCTACTCAAGCAAAGAAATAGAGGGAGGAAGCTGATAGGCGAAACCACTACTTCAGACCTCGCCACCTCGAAATCACCCTTGAATGTGCAAGGACCTACTCGAAAGCAAGACAATGAGGCAGACACCCAAGTGAAGGCATGGCCTAAGCTCAATACTTCGATATGGTTGATATTCTGCACAAACGAAAACATCATCGTTGACCAAGTCCTACTCGTCTATGTACGATAGAAGCATCAATACTTCTGAAATCTAGGCGATACACAAGGCTGCCACATACTAGGTTTTTGGCTCTAATACTTACGATAGCCTTTCTCACTCGGGATTGAGACCTTCCAATGCTACTTGAAAATAATGGAGGGCTTTGATTAGCCAACGAATGAGTCCAACTAATCAATTTTATTTAAGTCGAGTATTTTTAGCAGTCCCTTTTTTATTTTTTTGTGTTATCACTTGCTTTGAGTAAATTCAATACAAGATCCTAATGTTTTGTATTTTCTTGAAATTCCTATGTGATCCGAAAATAAAGGGAGATAGCAGCGAAGCAATGCAAAACAACACTGAGATGGAAATCTTACCTTAGTGCCTAAATGATGAATGCTCAATTAGAAGAATACAATGCTTCCCATGGCTCTCCATGCGGGATGCAAAACATGGATTTACAAAACATGTGCCATATGCCCATATGCACATGGAAATATTCCTAGGTAAGTAATTGTTGCATGTGAAGAACCAAATGCCAAACACTCGAAACTGAGACCAAGGGTCCGGTCTTCGATGCTACTCGGTGTCCACCATAGTGGGTCATGAAAGAGTTGTATGCGAACTCTCTCAACATGCGGTCTCAATTCCAAATATTTGACAATTAATCTAAACCAAGTCCAAACATGAGGACTATAGGTGCATGCTAGGATAGCTAGGTGTTTGGCCTTAACTTACATGATCAAACAAGTCTAAAGACTAAGGGGTCATTCCACAAAATAAATGAAAATAAAGCGGAAAATATAAATAATGAGAAACAAAGAAAACAAAGCGGTAAAAAGCACAGAAAACATGGTGAGTCCCCAACAATCACTTGGAAATTGAATTCGAATGTCCAAACTCTGATGTACCTGTATTATTACAAAATAAGATCTCTCTCACAAAAAGGAAAAAATCTAGCTAGACTACCGATGACACTCAGTTTCATTGTATTAATTCGTAGATATTAACCCCCTAGCTTACACTAGTGTCAATAAAAATTAGATAAATCATTATACATATATGAATCTTAAAATAAATTAAAAATACAAAAAATAACAAAAGTAAAAATCATAGTGTTTTTATACCCTTAAAAATGCTCACAAAAACATTTCTCCCTTCGTTTGAGCTCGTTTCCGTTTTTGGTCAAAATGAAACTTGTAGATCTCATTGAGATCTACAACTATCATGTTTTGAGTTTTTCCAAATTCGATCTGTTTATTCCTCATTTTCGAGATTTTCATCTGGAATAACCTGATTGAGCCACGTGGCCTGCTTCTTTGCGCGCCACATGCCCCCATTTTTTCCACCGTCCGATCGCTCTCTCTCCTTCAATCCGCACAGCACGTTCCCGCTTTATTCCTAGACCTCTGATACACTTGCTTGAGTTCATCTAGACTGTCTGCTAGTGCCCGCCTTCTTTTCTCGCCATGTGTCTCTTCCATCACCGCCCGATCTTTTCCATCATCCTTAATCCACATCGTTGGTCCGTGCCTCATTTTCCTTCCCTCGATCAACCTACCAGATCTCATCTCATCTGACCACGTATGCCTGCTTCTCCTCGCGACATGTGTCTCGCCCTCAGCCTTCGATCTTGCCTTCATTGATCTAATCCGAGCTGCTCATTAGCACCCACCTCTTAGTCATTGGATCGGGAGATCCAACGGCCAAAACATCGTCTACTACCTCCGGCCCCCCTCTCTCCCACATCTTCCACCTCATACACACCTCACCCCTTCCCATTTTCTCTACCTCTCCAGCCTCTCCCTCATCCTCCTAACCGCTCCACGATGTAGCTCGATCTTCCATCTTCCTCGCGGCACACGTAAGTCGCCATTTCTCCCTCCGCCTCGCTCCACATTTTCCATGAAAACCACGACAACCACTACCTAAACGTCCAACCATCCTTCTTCAAATATGCCCTCTCCGCCAACAAATCACCTTGTCCACCTGTACGTGGGTCATGACCCATCCTCCCTCCGTCCCTCTGTGACAGAGAGGAGACGACAAGGGGCGCGACGACCGCCATCAACCCCGGTGTCGACCCTTGGCCATGGTAGGACAGGTCTCTGGCGCTCGCTCGTCAACGAGCTCCTCCCAGTCGCCGTGGGAGTTCAGCGATGACCAGGGCTTCACCTAAAAGCCCACGTACAGGCCCGACGACCGCCCAACTCCTCGAGGTAAGCTCTTGATCCTTCCTTGCTTTTTCTTTGAATTTCTTCTATTTTATTAGACCTCTACTCGCCTCTTCTTCTTCCATTCACCATCACATGTGCTCCGCCTCACATCAGTGATCCACGTACTACCCTTCGATCACTACTTCGCTCCTCCGCAACCCCAGATCGCTCCGCCCCTTCTCTTCTCCAAGCTCGCCGGAGAAGACGATTGGGCTGCCACGTTCTCTGCCCCATACGATCTCCCATCCCACTTCACTTTGCTCACATCTTGCACAAGCACCGTGCTTCAGCTATAGACTAATCTTGAAGGTGCTAGCCTTCAAAGGCAGGAGTTTCATCGGTGCCCTCTTCTCGAGCTTCGCCTCTGGCCATGGTTCGACATCAGCCTCTTCTAGGTGGTCCACTGTCTTGGCCTCGCTTCGACGATTGCACCAAGACTTCCAACGACCTCCACAGAGCAACGCAATGGATGGGAGACGATGGCGAATCTCCTATGGTATCGTCGGAGCTCGAAAAACGCTACCACCCCTGCGACAAAGGTATGAGCTCCAGAGTTTGCAGGTGCCATTGGATGGCACCCTCCCGGTGGCCATCTGATGGCGGACATTCCACCAAGTCGCCATCTCCATGAGCTTCCAACTACCGTCTGATCTTCGAAATCAGACGGTCCATAGCAGTCCACGTTGCCAGCTCCAAATGTCAGCACCGGGCCTATAGGTCCGGTGCATCCGAGCCTCAACATAGCATCTCCAGGTGATGTGTGGCCCGAGCCACCTCTAAACCTCGTCTTGAGCCTCCATCGACTATCAAACCTCACCCCACCTGCCCAGCCACGTGAGATCCAGGTAATTTTGCAAGGAGTCCCCTCGAGCTTCTTCAAATTGCATTCAGGTCATGCCATCATGTGCTACCCACGCGTGTCTGGGGTTAATTACACATGACCCCCTATGGGTTTGAACAATTGCAAATTAGCTCCCATGTGTATGGGAAATTTACAAGGAAGTCCTCACGCTTTATTTATTTACATTTAAGTCCTCCCAAGGACCTGTCTGTAGTATTTGCTCTATTTGTTTTCATGTTTTTCTTGCATTTATGCTCCTGAGCTCTTTTGTGGATATCTTGATCATCCGAGCTCTGTTTCAGTCGATTTTAATTGTGTTTAGAAGTTATTTTAATTATCTTTCTAATGGCATGGCTTAATTTGTGTTTTGACTAGATTACATATGATTAAATCTTATTAATTAGTGTCACACACTTGATGTTCTTTATGCCATTAATTCTTTGGTCAATGAAAATTGCTTCTCAAACCCTTTCTGAGATTTATCACTTGTTAATTTCTCCTTGATTCTATTTAATTAGGGCATACTCACATTGGTCCTCAATTGCATCTCCTTGCATGATAAAAAATACAATAAAATTTGTATGTCTGCATGTGTCTTCATAAAGTCTTTGTGTGCATTTTGACATACGAGTTTTGTAATCTAACACTTAAACTAAATAATGGGAGTCTAGATAATCACTTTAGAGGTTCGTGTCTCTGAGTTCGACCTTGGGCTTGCCCGAGTAAAATAAATTCGATCGCTTTCATTTAATCGATAAATTTTAAGCAGTTTTTTGTGGATCCGATTCGGTCGACTACAACGTGTTAATTCCACACAAATTAAGAGGTCGGATATTGCGGATCATCGACTATTGTCTCTCTCTAGAACCTCTTACTCTCTATCCTACTAGCTAGGTTAGAATAGCCGGCCCTCATCCCAAGGCTGTGTAGAATCACCTAAGCGATCCTCCTCGGTCTGCAGTCCCTCACAAGAAGACAAAAAGAAAAAGATGTCAGACAATTTAACAATGATAATCAAACAAAAATAAATAAATGCAAAAAATGGCTAAGTAATGTAAAAAGACAAACCACTCTACGAACCAATGCCCTCCGGCAATGGGGTTTTGTAAGGGTCTAAAATGGTGTCCTTATGGAAGCCAAGATATTGAGTCTGTGAGGCGACCTCTCACAAAACCCGCAATCAATAAACAATAAATGGCACAGATAATCAAGCAATTAAGAGCAAGAGTTAAATACCCTACTAAAAATGTACAATGACAAGCAAGTAAGGGAAGAACATATGGAACAAGGGTGTAGAGAAATGTAAAATAGAGAATCAACACATGGTTTTGTCTCTCAACAATTAACCAAATTATGATATTTGTGAGTTTTTTATTTTATTTTATTTTCAATTTTTGCTTTTATATTTTTTTATTGTTTTTAATTGTTATATTTTCTTTTCATATTTTCTTATTTTTTGTTTTTCTTTTTATAAAAGATATACAATATATTTAAAGCTATATATACAATATATGGTAATATAGATATAAATACAACTAAAAATAAATAAAAATTAGAGAATGAAATATTATGGGGATATATATATTATTGTTTTATTGATTTTTAACGATTTCTGTTAATTTTTATGGTTTTTTAAAGTCTAAAAAATCCCAAATAATGGATTTAATAAATAGGCAGAACTAATTTGAAGATTAAAAATAGAAAGTTAGGTCCAAATTTCTTCAAATCAATTTTAATATGTAGATAACAATATAAAGAAAAATATAAAATAGAAAATGGTATTCTTGGATTTATTTTGAGATTTTTTTTCGATTTTCACAAAGGATTTTGGGGTTTTGTACTTTTTCTATTTTTTTAGTGATTTTTGGTCTGAAAACTTAAATACTTATAAATAAAATATGTTTTAGACTAATTCTTTAAAATGATTTTATGTTTTTTTGGTATTTTTAAAGCTAAATAAGGAATATTTGTGTTTTTTTATTTTATAAAATAAGAAAAAGTCCTAAAATGGTATTCTAAAAATATGATGTGAAAATATATCCTAGTAGGAGCTTAAACCTATTTTTGGTATTATTTGGGAAATGAATAATATTTTTAATAAATTTGATAAACACTAAAAAATGCAAGTATTGGTCGGGGCATATACGCATGTACTTCGGGGCATATATGTAAATAAAAATAAAGTCCAGAGCCTACATGCAATTTCACCAAAAAACATATAACTGGAAATAAAAGTTCTTAGGCTAAAATGAAATAAAAATACACGCAGAGGCTCGAGTGCAAAAATGCCACCTCACGTGGGACGACACGTAAGGTGATGTGGATTGGAGTAATTTCTAAATAAAATAATGACATGGGATTTTATGCAAATATCCCAAAGTTTTTAAACTACAAATATAATTTACAAGATTGAATATTAAATACAACAAAAGGAGGTATAAACATGCAATTTACCCCTCCACGCGCGAGCAATGGATAGTGGCGATATAGTAACTTATGCATATGGTGCGGTATGGATGCACGATGACGGTTTACAGACAAAGGGCGAGGATTAGATCCTCAGATGGAATCTGACGGTGCTGATCTCCTCTATCTGACGACTGTTGTACAACTTGGAAGCGCCTTTCGATCTGACGGCTACTAGGGCTTCACGAAGAACACACGAAGAACACCTACTGGATGAGATTTGATCAGCAAAATATCGATGTAGATGGTTCCTTCCTGGCTCCTGATGGCTTCAAAAGAGTCCCGAGTTCTTTCTGCGATGACCGGAGATGTCAAAATGCCTTGAAGGGCTCCGGAGGCATCGAATGGTAGAGGTGAACCCGGGAGTACTCTTGCAACTCGATGAGCCTCAAAGAGACTCCCTTCCTTGGTCTTTGTTGTAGGGATTAGTTTGAAAAAAAGGTGTGAAGCTCTGACGCGCTCCATAAAGCAGAATAAGCGAGGGGTGTGTGAGATGGGGTGCCTCCAGCAAGCGACGAAAAAGGAGGGGCAGGACCGCTCATTATGAGCAAGAATGAGGTGGTTGAGGGTGTTCACAGCATTGAGAAGGCAGAGAGGAGTGAGATGATGGTGGTAGGTAAGGCAGATCTAGGTAGAGGTGGACGGAAAGAGATGGCAGAGTTGAAGCTCTACCAATCGGTGGATTGGGAATATACGTGAAAATAATCGAAACCAAATAAAACTAAACACTAATATGCTCTACTACTAATCTAAGGATTAGAAAAATGAAAGTAGAAGCTTACTATCACATGACCTCCAGGAGAAAGTACTCAGTGGCGATGGCGGCGAGCTTGGATCTCTTCGATTCAATGTCCATACATCCGACCAAGGAGTCGATCAGACTCCTGTTGTCACCAGGAACAAGGATCAAGACTCGAAACTATAGTTTTTAGGTGGAAGAATGATAAAAAACCTAAGGAAGATGACAAAAGGTAGAAGTACAAGGGAATCTTCGTCGAGACGAAGCACTCGACTTAGAGGCACCTCAGCCAAGATTTAATTTCAGTGTAGAAGAGCGTTGATCAGGGTGTACATTTGCAGAAGAAATCGATCCAAAGGATCGTAAGGAATGATGGAGAAAAATCGATGAAGATCGAGTCTCGTTCTGACTACCGCATGTCTGAACGCGGATTGGCTAGTTGATTAAGGTCAACCATGGTAGAGCCCTGGTTGGTCCACAACAGCTGCAAGAAGATAAAACTTATTTAAAATATGTTATTAATTCAAAATAAAATAACAAATGAATTTATAAAATTTTGATTTAACATAAGAAATGTTTATTATTTAATATAATACTTTAATGCAATTTTTATTTATTTTTACGAGCTTGTTTATTTCAATTTAATTTTTAGGTGTGTATTTATGGGTATATTCATATCTGTTTTGTATATTTTATTTTTATTTGTATTTTTGATTTTATTATTTTCTTATCTTATTTTATATATTTATAACTTATTTTTATATACATAAATATATTTTTGTTATATTTTTCCGATATAATATGTATACTTAAATAAATAAGGGTGTATTAATTATATATGTAGAAGTATAGGTATTTCATCTATGTATTTGTATACAATGTTTTATTTTTGTGATTTCCTTTTAGTTTTGTTCTATTTTAATATGTATAGAAAATAATATTTACAAAAATTATAAAAATATAAAATTATAAAAATAACAAAGAATAAATAAAGTGAATATTTCATATAGTTATACTATACAATAGGGGTCTAAAACCTAACATTCACACCTTAACTCAAAAAAATATGAAACCGCCTTCATTACATTACTTATTAAATTAGAGGTGATTTTGATACATTTTGAGTTTTTATTTAGGAGACATGGGTATGAGAAGTTGGGATTTTGACTTTTTATTTAGAGTATAAAAAGTACATTGTATATTATTTTTGTATGAAATCAATTTTGTATTTTGTAATTTTCTATATATTATTATCTACAACTTTCATGTACAAAGTTTCTTTATTCGAGGTATAACTAGTAGAAAATAAAATAGGTCCCAAAAATGAATTAATGACGGATAAATATATGATATTTTAATTGTATTTATTGGCGTATTCTTTGCCCTTATCTCCCCCTACTTTATTTCTTGTCGACCTAGTCATCAAGATGCCTAGGTCTCGTGTTTAGAGTCATAAACTACCTTTGGCATTTTATTCTTTTTCTTTTCTCTTCTTTATTCTATAATTTCGCATTAAAAATAGTATTTTATACACAATAAATAGAACAAATAATGAATGTTAATTTGTGCAAAATAATGTTATTTACATACATTTGCTAGGGCTTTTAATGCCAAAATAATAGAATAAAGGTGATGAAATAGGTATTCATTACCCCATATACTTGCCTTTTATGCAATATGTGCAGAAAAATGAAAATAAAGAAAAGAAAAATAAAGAAAGTGGATTGAATTTAATTTTCAAAGTTTGGAGCTTAAATCGACCCTTTGGATTTTTAATGTAGTCAAAACCTTATTGGGAAACATATTTGAAACACATCATCCTTTGAGAATCCTAAAACTCTGCTCAACTCTCCTCAATAGCTCGGTCAGAATACTTCAACTCATACGCAAACCCGTGTGACTATGAATCTTACTTGTACAATGTGTGTGTGTGATAATGACTCTTCCCAACTGAAATGACAAAGAGATTGACTTTTCCAGTATGACAACCCAATGATTCCCCCCCAATATAGCTAATCTTTTCTCGAGTAGCGAGGTATTCCCTACTAAGTTCAAGTGGAAACTAGCTCAAGTGGAGGGTGTAGAGAAGAGATTAGACGGTAGCCAGTGTAGCTACATATCTCGGGATGCTAGACTAGTGTAGTCAAGTCTTCTGGCTGCATGCTCACATACATATGACTTTGAAGATCAAGTTTACTTATTGACTATACAAATAGGCACACTCCAGCCGGCATTTTATTTTCAATTAGGCCCGTCTACTTTTTTAGAGTTTTTTTTGAAATACTATATACAGAAGTATTTACATATGAACTATTTCCTCTTGAGCCAGTAGACTATCCCTCTTTTCTAGCACTATTGCAATCACACTCTCTTGTCTTTCAATGTCTCTGCTATTGGACGGGTTGGGGTGCATCCCTCCCTAGACGATCACAAATGTTTCCAAGTTAGATTAATATCGATAAGAGTCGTGCGTGTGCTCCGAAATACTCTACTTAGGTAGTCAAGAATACACTGAATCAAATCTCACGATTCACAAAGAATTAAGTCAAGTAGACCTGAAGTACCTCAATTCCAGTTCCTATAAGGTTCCTATGATTAGGTAGATTTAAGGTCCAACCAAGCTCCAATCTTAGGATTTTACTTAGACTTGTTCAATTATCAAACTCAATCCAAAAAATGCAAATGCTATATACAATGTTATGCACAATACAATGAAAATACTTTTGTGATGTAGTTTTGAAATTTTTATGGATTTTTGAAAAAGGTTTTGCAATTTTTTATGCAGTTATAAAAAAATACAAATATTTTTGGGAATTTTGATTTTACAAATGTTTTTGGGATTTTTGAAAAAAAATCGGAAAAGGAAACTAGGTACAAATATTTACACAGGGATGCATCTTTTATTTACAAGAGGTGAGTTTTTAAGAATTTACACAAGGGATATGTATATATTTATATATATAGTTAATAAAGAATTTCTGTGTGATGTATATATATTCATCAAACTTATTTGAAATTGATTTTTAAACATTTTTTTGAAAACTATAATCCAAAATAATTTTTATAAACATTTACAAACATTTGAAAATCATTTTGCAAAGGTTTTTCAAACAGTATATATATAGATTTTTCAAAATATTTTTTTGCAACCATTTTCCAAACCATTTGCAAAGAGTTTTTGAAAACATTTTTTTCACACAAAGAAAAGAAATTTTTACAAAAAAATTATTTTTATAAAGAAAATATTTAGCAAACCATTTTCCAAATAGTTTTCAATAAAAATTTCAAAATATTTTCAAATGATTTTTCAAACATTTTGCATAACCTATTTTTTGTCGGATTTATTCATCAGTAAAAAGAGTTTACAGAATAATAATAATCTATTTAGATTTGATTTAATGAATTGTATATGAATATAGTGTTTTATACAATATTTTAGCCATAATTATTAAAAGTGATAGTATGATTTACGGCTAAATATATACGTAGTATATACGACCCTCGTATACTTTGCTTGAGCTATGTTCTTATAGATCTGAGAGAAAAAGAGAATACACAACTCATATTGAGTATAGAAAATTCTAAAGAATAAAGGAATACAGAAGGAAGAAATGAATGAGAAGTTGACCGCCCCCCATACTCGATCAACTGGTCCTAAGTATAATAGAGTGTAGACAAGGTAGGGAGGGTTATGGGCGGGAATGTATGGAATCACCGGCTCGACCTGCCCCCCCATACTTAGGGTAAAATATCCCTAGATATAGACATAGTGTCAATAGTTGAGGGGACATGTGAGGGGTCTAAAAATGAACACTCGAGGTATAAAGCCCCTATAGTTAGGACAAAATGCGTCCTAAGTATAGCAATGATGAAAGGGATGGCACCTTTTCAGAAGAAAAAAAGAAAACACATAACGAAAAGAAGAAAAAGAATGATTATTCAGAAATATTTTGATATGTTTTGTCTGACACTACGAAGTGGTTGCTTTCATCTCTTCTTCATATACGACTTGAATCGAGTCAACGACAGACAAAAATGTATCATGCTCTAGGTAAGGCTTCAGAAGCTATCCATTGACTATAGAAGGTTGTGCGTCATCTGACAATTCCAAATTTCATTACACTACCATTGTCATGCACATATGTCACTGTAAACGTACTTGTCCATTTACTCTTCAGCTTGCCTGGAAAGATCTTCAATTTCGCATTGAACAGCCAGACCTTCTGACTTGGCTTGAAGGACTTGCGATGGATATGCTTGTCGTACCATTTTTTGACATCCTCTTTATTCATACCCACTTTTCTATTTTTTCCGACTTTCCTAGGTCCAAATTGTAGATGTTGATGTTGGAGACGTGAGGCCATGCAATAAATGTTATTGCAAATATCATTCCATGATCTGAAATGAAGAATTACTAATTTTCATAATAGGTCCCTTAGTACAATTAGGGTTATGTACTATTGTCATCTTAATGATCATATAGATGTTGATTCTTTGTTGAATCATAGAGGCTGGTGCTTGGATGAATATCTAAAGAGTTATATTGAGGACTCATCAAGCACCGTCAAATGATTATTAATAGAGGATCTCCAGCCTGAGAAGGAGATGACAATCCTTTCTCTAAGGGTTGATATCAGATCGACCTCTTGATGCAGGTCCTCTACATAGGAATGGAGATTCGATGCGTCAGATTAGTTAGGTCAAAGAGTTGACTTAACGAGATTGAGATAACCAAAGACCTATGTTGTATACTGTCAATATATGGGCATGTATCCTCTGACCGGATATAGATCTATTACTATATGTCTGAGTATGTACATTTGCCAGACCAAAAGGTTGATGACTTGACCAAGGTCTATACACTGACGTGTTGGTATGCATGCAAGGGCATATGATTAATATGATCTCTCAAAGGGAACATACAAGTTCATTGCCAAACAGGAAGACATGAACTCACTCATGAGATATTGGGAATGATCAAATTCCGCGCAAGATCATCTTGCTTTGAAAGTTTGACTGAATTTGTAAGGTTTGATGTATGCTTTTGGAAAGTATATGAACAACACCTATGTACGATATATGCTTTTGGAAAATATATGATCGATACCAACTCCCAATGATCAGATGAGAAACTCAATGATAAAACCTGAAGGAGACAATCTAAATGAGATCTAAAACTTCAAGTTTATTCTGGGTCTTCCAGTATGCAGAATGTACGAGTATTAGGAATACCTGAGGGTGATGTGGTCATAAACGACTATATAACCATGACGCTTCCATTCATAGGAAGTGATGAAATAGGTCTGAATTTTAGTGACTCCTCTCAGTAGAGAAGTGATATGATCTTGGTCCAAATGTTGGACATTGATCTAAGTGTGATTCAGAAGCAATGAGAAGATTAGATTTGCGGTCTTGATTTAATGATCTGGATTGAGATGTGATCTCAATATCCAAGTCACTATACATGGAACAATACAATTGCTATGTCCCTATGTCCAAGTATATGTGGAGAAAGCACATTATCCTTGAAAGGGTTCGAGGATGATTTCACTGTTGATATATGTATCCGAGCATTGAGAAAATTAACAACTAAATGTGATTTAATTATCACGAATAACATGAACTTGATTCATATTATAAGGGGAGTTATCTCAGATAATTAAATGTGATTTAATTATCAAAGATGTGAATGATGAGAATGTGATTCATATTATTTGGGCACATGAGAAATGAGATCCAAGATGATTAAATGTGATTTAGTTATCATGGATATGAATAATGTGGATAGCATTATCTATATTAATCATATATATTATAAATGTGATTTATAATGTATAAGAGAGAGCCTATTGTGATTTAAATTTGTTGATTAATCATAGATGTGAATTAGATTCACATTGGATAATTAATGAAAAGTATAATTTACATTTTAT
Organism: Ottelia alismoides; assembly: GCA_037367405.1. Classification (NCBI taxonomy): domain Eukaryota; kingdom Viridiplantae; phylum Streptophyta; class Magnoliopsida; order Alismatales; family Hydrocharitaceae; genus Ottelia; species Ottelia alismoides. The sequence goes on from JAZKJV010010695.1 coordinate 78,844, forward strand.
TTTGGGTTGTGAATGTAATTCACATATTTCGAATGGCATGATTGCAATATTCACAAGATAATTATGAATTATTTTTATGAGATAATTAACAAAAAGTGTTTTTATAAATCTTGGATATTTCACTAGATAATGTAATCTCATGAATCGGAAGAAGATTACCTCCTTCCAATTCAAGGAGGTGGACGATCACCAAGTACTAAAGGGATTGGGTAGACATCCCCTTTTTTAGGGATGAGGACAATCTCCTTCCTCATTTTCTCAAAGATTATTTGATTTAATTTGGAATTAATTTATATTGATTTATCAATATATATTTAATTTAAATTAAATTAATTATAGTTTTGTTTCTACAATAAATTTATGACCATTGAAAGAAACACAACCAGTTTCATCCATTGAGTTTGTGTTGTCCATTGATTGATATCCATAGACTCCCAAAACCCTATATAAGAAGAGACACCTTGTAAAGCCTTGAACTTGATCTCTCTCAAATCCTATATCATAAGATCCGGCTCGTTAAGAGGAACCAACGGAATTTGTTTCATATGAATCAGACTTTGTTTGAAATTGTTATCATTTTTGAAAGAAAGAGATGTAAAGAGGTTTAAGACGCCATTATCCCGTAATTACCGTCATTAAGACTAATTAAATATGGTTAAATAAACTAATGATGGATTGGAGATCATTAATGACCATTAGAAAATACTAATCAATGGTTAGTAAAAGTTATGTTTAAGCCATGAAGGTTAAATTGTGATTAGTAAAAGTTAATCGCGATTAGCGCTAAGTAAATGTCATTACGAATCTAGAAACTTCCGGATTGTTCTAACTTAATCCCTAAGTTTTGGATAATTTTTGGCCAAAACATGAGCCAAAATCATGGACCGCTAACCGCGGTTAAGGTCGAAACCATGGTTTGCTAACCATGATTAGTGGTTTTCTGGAGCCTATAAATAGCCCCCCTAACCATTCATTCTCCATGATTTCCACTACCACCACCACTCCAAGGGCTAGGGTAGAGAGGTCGGGAGGAGGAGTGGGAGACGGGGAAGGAGTGCTAGTGAAGCGCTGTCGGAAGAACGAGGAGGAGAAAGGTATGGTCCTCTTCTAGTTGGATTTGTTTCAATTCATGTTCTTTTTCCAGTTTGGTTTTCAATTCATCTTCTTTCCGATTCGTTTTTTGTTGCGGTTCCAGGAGAAATCGGTGTAATGCCCCACTTAGGTGTGGGCGGCTATGCACATCAGTGAACCCCGTGATTCTTCACACCTTCACTCACCTAAGATGCGTGGTGTCTACCGATTCTTCATTTCTTGTTATTTGATTATATCCTTTCAATTTCATTGTTGTTTTCCTCTCGGTGATTTTATAGAGGAAACTCTTTTCATCTTTCTTTTAAATATGTCACGATATAAGGGAGATTCTGCCAAATTTTTTATAGAAATATGTCGCAATATAAGGGGAGATTCTGCCAAAAATTTTCTAGAAATATGTCCCAGTATAAGGGGAAAATCTACTGAAATTTTCCTAGAAATATTACCTTATATAAGGGGAAGTTCTGTCGAAATTTTAAGAGAAAATATGTTCTTCGCATTCTTCTTGTTCTTCATGTGTTTTTCACGTTCTTCGTATTATTCGTTCATTCTTCACATTCTTAGCATGTTTTTAGTGTTTTTTATATGAACATGAGATTCGATCGTTTCATGATTTGTAAATCATCCGTTTCTAAAAATGAATCACGATAATGCACTACATACACGAGAGATAACTCGATTAGGTAACGAAATCCTTCTTTTTTATGTTGGTTTTCTTATGAGATCCTTGAAATTTCTAATTTTATGTTTTTGCTATGAAGAACCCTAAGTTGGCTTTTTTGGGAGAAAATATGAAACGTTTCTTTGTGATTTCAACTAAAATAAGGTCTAAGCATCGTATGGATGTAGTGGCTTGGAAAGTTATGATTTAAAAGTTAAAACGAGCATAAATATGAGTATATAAATATATGAATTAATATATGTGTAAATCTATACTCAGTATTTTATGATTATGCAAATTTAAGGCTGAACTGAGGAATTACATCATGGTAATTGATGTTTGTTAGTTTGGATCCTGAAAAGGATCACGTCTTATGTTAATAATGACTACGAGTAGAACTACAGGTCGGGCATGCAACCTGTAGGTTTGTCGGAAGGAACACGTATTGGCTTTGCCCTACCTAGGTGGTACACGATTGCCCTGTTATGATAAGTGCGAATGAAATAAATGATTTGCAACGTGTGGTACCGAGTGCCAATATATTTGGGTTGAACGACGGAAGGTGTGGTCATTCCATGTGGAGGCATGAGTGGTTCAATAGCGTCTGGGTCACGATGACATGTATTTAAAGCCTCTAGGTTATGTGATTAAAGGTTAGCCTAAGGTTTCAAGCAACCGGGTCCTCGAGGACGGTGTGCTCCTTTGTTTTCTAGGCTTAAGGTTTGAGATCCTGATTAATAAAAGAAAAGGAAATTTGTCAGGGTAGTATTGGAGGATTGGTTGAGGCAACGTGCAACAACATAAGCTCATCATATCAACGCAATATTCAATCTCGAAGTATTCACAGCTTCAGAGTCTAAGAATGGTGGAGTTCTCATAGACTAATCCCTGATATAGAATAAAAGGAATATGACTTAAACTAATGAGAATAAATGAAACTTTTTGTGCTAATTTTTTTGAAAAATTACATAGTTATTTACTTTTCTCTTCTTTGTTACTTAGCACTCACTAATTGTTATCCTACAATTTATGCGAAAATCCAATAGGTGTCGGTGAGCCATCGCAAGGACTTTAGTCATCCAACCAGCTACAATATCTTTTCTCTGTTAGATAGTTAGTAATCTTTTTCTGTATTTTCCTTTTCAAGCTAATGTACATGTAAATGGTTATAGTGGGATAATGTATCATGTGAACTTTATTTTGTGAATGGAAAAGTGTTAAAATACTTTCTTCTGAGTATTTGTATTTGCAGTCTGTTTCTGAATGTTAGTTGTGATTGCTAAATAAATTATTGCCGGGTAACCGGATTCGGATATGGGAGGATTCAACGGACCAGAATTAGGGTCGCGATAGTTTGTTATCAGAGCTCGGTTACTCCAGTAATTCACTCAGTAATTGATGACTATGAGCGGTATTCAGAAACTAAGGTGGTCTTAAGATCCTTTGGTCTTAATAAGTGACTGCAGTACCATTCATAAGTTATTGTCCCTTATGTGCATCATGCAAAAATGTATAGGACCTAACTTTTGACCTTAACTCATCCCAGGATCATGACAAACCAAGATGTGTCTAGACAATTAGCGGCCATGATGACAATGCTGCAAGAAATAGGGCAAAAGCAACAAGCGTTAGAGGATAGGCTCAATGTAGAAGCTGAGAGACCTGAGGCATCCATACCTGTAGATGCTAGGATTGAAGGTTCTGTCCATCTTTCTGAGGAATAATCTAGGAACCATCCTTCAACTGAGTCTACCCATACCCTAACTGAAGGAGCAATGGAGAAGGCCCTTCTTAGACACCAAACATCACTAGACAATTACCAAAAGGGAGAAATTCCTCGATTTAAAGGCATAGAAACACCTGATGAGGCAGAACTATGTCTTGATGATGTCAACAGGATGTTGAGAATAATACACGCACCGGCAGACACTTGGCTGCTCTTCGTTGATTATTCCCCAGCAGAATATGCAAGACGATGGTGGAGAGCCATTTCCAAAAATTAGTAGATCATGTTCCATGAGATGTTTTTGAAGAAAGGTTCTGAGCTCACTTCTGTCCCTCCCATTGGGAAGAATTGAAGAGGAGGGAGTTGGCTTCTTTGACCCAAGGATCCAAGAATGTATGAGATTATCATATTCACTTTACGGAGCTACTATGTTACTCCCCAGCTCTAGAAGCTTCACCACAAGAGTGTCTTACCGAATTTGTTAACGATCTTCAGGGAGATTTGAGAGAGAAGCTTGCAGGTTTTAGAGTCACCACTGTAGATGAAGGCATGGACATCACCTCTCGTATTGAGATGGAGAGGGATGAAAACCACCAAAGAAGAAGCTTCCACTTTACTGGTGGACCAACCACACGAAGGCAAATTATAAACGAAGAGACAAGCGTTATTATCCAGTTGGATCTACTACAAGCTCACCACAGACTTTGGGCCAGGAATTATCTGGAAGAAGGGGATTCTCTAGACCTCCACTATATCCTCGCGACTCAGCAGCATGAGCTAGTACCTCTGTGGCTGGGTCTTCAGCTCAAATAGGAGCATGTGTGTGCTATTACTGTCACTAGGAAGGACACGTCAAGAAAGACTGTCTGAAGTTGAGAGGTTAGGGGTTTAAACAAACCCCAATTAACAGTATAACATCCACCTCGAGCAATGGAGCAACACATGGTGGAAGACAAGGTAGAGGTCGTGGTTCACACGGAGCGTATCCTACATAGCAACCACCATAAAGTGTTGTGGGTTCTAGCTTGCTTATTCCTAATGGCCAGCTCAATGCAATTACTGAAGAACAATCCTACAATTCATGCACGATCGTACGAGGTACCGTTACTATTCATGGCTTTTCACTACATACCCTATTTGATTCTGGTGCTTTACATTCATTTATTGCTCGAAGGTTAGTACCCACTTTGGGTAAGATACCAATAAGTACAATAGTCCTATTTGATCAAGGGACCATGAGGACAAGTATTTATAATCCAAGAAATCTTGGATAATTGTATAGTACAGATAGCGGGACATCAGTTACCTGTTTCACTACTACTAATCGAAATGGAGGACTTTGATCTTATCCTAGGGATGGACTGGCTAGAAAGGCATCATGCATGTCTTGATTGTTTTCAGAAGACGGTAAGATTTCACATTCCTAATTCGATAGAGTTCTAGTTCATTGGAAAGACATCCAATGATAATGTCGAATATATCTCTACTTTGAAGGCACAATAGTTGTTATAGCAATGGTGCCAAGGTTATTTATCCTATGTAACCACTACATCAGGGTCGTATAGAATGATGGAAAATGTACCTATAGTGTGCGAGTTTCTTGATGTATTTCCAGAGGAACTACCTGGATTACTACCTGAGCGAGAGATTGAATTTGAAATCTCTCTAATACATGATACTCATCATATCTCTACACCTCCATATAGGATGGCACCACCTGAATTACGATAGTTAAAGGTACGGTTACAAGAACTGTTAGACAAAGGCTTCATTTGACCTAGTACTTCACCATGGGGTGCACCTGTTTTGTTTGTAAGGAAGAAGGATGGGTCGATGCGGTTGTGCATTGACTATAGACAACTAAACAAGAGAACAATGAAGAATAAGTATCCTCTGCCAATAATAGACGACCTCTTTGACAAGTTACAGGGTTCAACTGTGTATTCCAATACTGACTTAAGATCTGGATACCATTAGTTGAATATTAAAGATGCAGATATACCCAATACAACCTTTTGAACTAGATATGGATATTATGAATTCTTAGTTATGCCTTTTGGACTGACAAATACCCCAGCAGCCTTCATGGATCTCATGAATAGAGTATTCAAGGAGTTCTAAGATCACTTTGTAGTAGTATTTATTGATGATGTGCTTATTTACTCCAAGGATAAGTATATGAATGAACACCATCTCAGGTAGGCACTTGAAACCCTAAGGAAGAACAAACTGTATGCTAAATATAACAAATGTGACTTTTGACTATTTGAAGTATCTTTCTTAGGCCATGTTATTTCCAGAGAAGGTATATTAGTTGATCCTACAAAGGTTAGTGCAATAATGAGTTAGGAATGCCCGAAGTCTGTCACAAAAATACTATCTTTTATGGGTCTAGCTGGGTATTATAGAAGATTTGTAAAGGACTTTTCAAGAATAACATTGCCATTGACTAGGCTGACTCAGAAGGAAGTCCCATTCATATGGTCTGATGCATGTGAAACTAGTTTTCAGACATTGAAAGAATGCCCGACATCTGCACCTATCCTTACCCTACCCTATGGGAGTGGAGGGTTTACAGTGTACACTGACGCATCTAAAGAAGGACTAGGGGCAATTCTTATGCAACATGGTAAGGTAGTTGCGTATACATCGTGACAACTCAGGACACAAGAGAAGAACTACTCAACACATGATCTTAAATTATCTGCCATAGTTTTTGCTTTAAAGATATGGAGACACTACTTCTATGGTATTACTTTTGAAATATTCACTGATCATAAAAGCTTGAAATATCTATTTGATCAGAAGGATCTCAATATGAGACAGAGATGGTATCTAGAAGTTGTTGAAAGACTATAATTGCACTATCTCCTACCAACCTGATAAGGTGAACGTCGTAGCAGATGCCCTTAGCAGAAGAACTTATTCACCTGGGTTGGTGAGTTCTATCCACTTCTGGGGTTTACTATCAATATTGAGTGAATGGAAACCATTTGATAGTAATGTCGATACTATAACTATTTCTCACTGATACAAACCGGAGATCTGGGATAGAATAAAGAAAGGATAGGAGGATGATCCAGCCCTTAAAGTCTTGAGACAACAACTTGAGAAGAATGAGATAGAGGGATTCCATATACAAGATGGATTACTATATAACACACCTGTGTATATACAAAGCTTCTGTATAAGGATAGGAGGATGATCACAGAGCTTGTATACCAAACACACCTGAACTGAGGAAAGACATCTTACACGAAGTGCGCTGTTCTAGATTATCTTACATCTAGGAATTACAAAAATGTGTAAGGATCTTTGTTCACAATTTTGGTGGCCGGGAATGAAGAAGGATGTTGCTGAGTTTGTTAATTCATGTTTTACTTGCTAATAGGTAAAAGATTTACACCAAAAGCCACCAGGATTTTTACAACCCTCCCTATACCTTAATGGAAATGGGAAATCATTTCCATGAACTTTGTTACAGGCTTACCTCAGACGACTGGTGGTAAAGAAAATATATGGGTTATAATAGACCGTCTGACCAAGGTAGCACACTTTATCCCAATACGCTTATCCTCCACTCCAGACCAGCTTGCTGAATTATATATTATACATGTGATCCGTCTCCATGATCTCCCAAAGAAGGTAGTTTTTGATCGAGATTCACGATTCACCTCACACTATTGGGAGAACTTCGCGAAGGCCTCAGGTACACAGCTATGCTTGAACACATCATATCATCCACAAACATATGATCAATAAGAACGTACGATTCATACTTTAGAGGATATGCTACGAGCATGTGCCTTAGAATGGAAAGGATCATGGAGTAAACATTTACCTCTTGCAGAATTCACATATAACAATAGTTACCATACAAGTATTGGTACCATTTGAAGCACTTTATGGACGAAGGTGTACAACTCCTCTATGCTGGAAAGAGGTCGGGAAAAAACCTTTATGATTCATATAGACTCCAAGAGACACGGGAAACTGCAGAGCTTGCACGGAAAAGACTATTGACTACTCAAAGTCACCAGAAAAGCCATAGTGATGTCATGCGAAAAGATCTTGAGTTTGAAGTAGGCGACTTCGTATTCCTTAAAGTATCACCTATGAAGGGAGTTTAGAGGTTTGGTTTGCGTGGGAAGTTAGCACCCAGGTTCGTGGGTCCCTTTGAAATTAGTTAGCGTATTGGAAAAGTTGCATATAGACTTGCACTTCCTCCACATCTTTCGGCAATACATGACGTTTTTCATGTATCAAATCCGAGGAAGTATATTAAGGATCATGAGCATAAGATAAGCTATGATGATATGCAAGTTGAGCCAGACTTAACATACCTAGAAATATCTGTGCAAATACTGGATAGGGATATCAAAAAGTTGAGGAATAAAGAGGTACCTCTAGTTAAAGTGTTGTGGCGCAACCAAGAGTTAGGAGAAGCTATATGGGAACCTAAGGTAGAAATGAGAGAAAAATACACGTACATGTTTGAATGATAACACTATATACCGTGTATACCTTTATCATAAATGAAATGACGTTCATTCACTTTCAGGTTATGGTTTCAATCCTTTTTAAGATTGTTATGTCTGCATTTCTAGTCTCAAGGACTAGACTTCCTTTAAGGTTGTTATACTTGTAAAGCCTTGAACGTGATCTCTCTCAAATCATGTATCATAAGATCTGGCTCATCAAGAGGAAACCAATGAAATTTGTTTTGTATGAATCAGACTTCGTTTGGAATTGTTATGATTTTCGGAAGAAAAAGAAGAGGTTTAAGATGTCATTAACCCATAATGACCTTCATTAAGACTAATTAAACATGGTTAAATAAACTAATGATGGATTGGGGATCATTAATGATTATTAGCAAATACTAATCAATGGTTAGTAAAGTTAAGCATAAACCGCAAAGGTTAAATCGTGATTAGTAACAGTTAATCGTGGTTATCATAATTAAATTTCATTAATGAATCTAGAACCTTCTAGATTATTCTAGCTTAAGCCCTAAGTTTTAGATAAATTTTTTCCAAAACCATGGGCCAAAATCTCTAACCGCGGTTAAGGTCTAAACCATGGTTTACTAACCATGGTTAGTGGTTTTCTGGAGCCTATAAATTGGCCTCCTATCCATTCATTCTCTACGATTTCCACTACCACTACCACCCCAAGGGCTAGGGTAGAGAGGTCAGGAGGAGGAGTGGGAGACGGGGAAGGAGCGTTAGCAAAGCGTTGCTGGAAGAACGAGGAGGAGAAAGGTACCATCCTCTTCTAGTTGGTTTCATTTCGATTCATGTTCTTTTTCCATTTTGGTTTTCAATTCATCTTCTTTCCGATTTGTTTTTTTGTTGTGGTTCGAGGAGAAATCGGTGTAATACCCTACTTAGGTGTGGGCGGCTATGCACGTTAGTGAACCCCATGATTCGTCACACCTTCACTCACCTAAGATGCATGGTGTCCACCAATTCTTCAGCTCTTGTTGTTTGATTATACCCTTTCAGTTTCGTTGTTGTTTTCCTCTCGATGATTTTATAGAAGAAACTCTTTTCGTTTTTCTTTTAAATATGTTACGATATAAGAGGAAACTCTGCTGAAATTTTTATAGAAATATGTCGTGATATAAGGGGAGACTCTGCCAAAATATTTCCAGAAATATATCCTAGTATAAGGGAAAACTCTGCTGAAATTTTCCTAGAAATATCACTCTATATAAGGGGAAGTTTTGCCAAAATTTTAAGAGAAAATATGTTCTTCGTGTTCTTCATTTGTTCTTAGCATGTTTTTAGAATTTTTTATATAAACATGAAATTCGATCGTTTCAGGAGCTGTAAATCATATGTTTCCAAAAACGAATCACGATAAAGCGCTGCATATGCGAGAGATAGCTCGATTAGGTAAGTTATGATTTAAAAGTTAAAACGAGCATAAATATGAGTCTATAAATATATGAATTAATATATGTGTAAGTCTATATTCAATATTTTATGGTTATGCAAATCTAAGGCTGAATTGAGGAATTGCATCATGGGAATTGATGTTTGTTGGTTTGGATCCTAAAAAGGATCATGTGTTACATTAAGAATGAATGGGAGTAGAACTACAGGTCAGGCATGCAACCTGTAGGTTTGTCGGAAGGAAGCCGTATTGACTTTGCCCTACCTAGGTTGTATACGGTTGCCTTGTTATGATAAGTACGCACGAAATAAATGATTTGCAACATGTGGTACCAGGTGTCAACATATTCGGGTTGAACGACGGAAGATGTGGTCGTACCATGTGAAGGCACGAGTGGTTCAATAGCGATTGGGTCACGATAACATGTATTTAAAGCCGTTAGGTTATGTGATTAAAGGTTAGCCTGAGGTTTTAAGCAACCGGGTCCTCAAGGATGGTGTGCTCCTTTGTTTTTCAGGCTGAGGGGTTTGAAACTCTGATTAATAAAAGAAAAGGAAAATTGTCAGGACAGTATTCAAGGATTGGTTGGGGTGAAGTGCGGCAGCATAAGCTCACTAGATCAATGCAATCTCCAATCCCAAAGTATCCACAACTTCGGAGTCCAAGAATGGTGGGGTTCCCCTATACTAATCCCTGATGTGCAATAAAAGGAATAGGACTTAAACTAATGAGAATAAATGAAACTTTTTGTGCTAACAACTTTTTGAAAAATTACACAATTGTTTACTTTTCTCTTCTTCGTTACTTAGCACTTGCTAATTGTTATCCTATGATTTATGGAAAACCCAACAGATGTCGGTGAGCCATCGCAAGGACTTTAGTCATCCAACCAGTCAAAGTAGCTTTTCTCTGTAAGGTAATTAGTAATCTTTTTGTGTATTTTCCTTTCAAGTTGATGTACATGTAAATGGTTATAGTGGGACAATGCATCATGTGAACTTTATTTTGTGAATGGAAAAGTGTTGAAATACTTTCTTTGAGTATTTTTATTTGCAGTATGTTTTTGATGCTGCTGAGTAACCATATCCGGATATGGGAGGATCCGACGGCCCAGAATCTGGGTCGCGACACACCTCTTGCTCTTCAAATAACAACAACAAGAGATCAACTAATGCTCTTTTCTCTCTCTCTCTCTCTCATTCTCTACACACCAAGTCTCTCTCCCTCTCTCTCTTATTGTGGCCATCCACCATGGAGCCCTAGAGAGAGTCACCTTCGTCGCATCGTCGTTATGTTGTCGGATCCTTTGCTCGTGGATCTCTGTTTCCTTCTGTGCACCTCGCTCATGAAGAAGACATCGGATCTCGTGTGATGAGATCAAGAGATTTACCGCTTGGATAATCAACATGGATTTTGAAGAACACACGTTTCATCAACGTGCTCACAAGCGGCTCCTCCATCGGATCGGACTTGAGACAGGAGGTCTCTTCGTTTAGAGACTCGATCATAACCACGCTTCAAGTGGTAAACCTAATACTTGTTTGTGGTTTAGATGAAAAGATCCAAGAAGTGGTCTTGGATCATATGGTTTCATCATATTAAAATTTTAAATTTTGTTGCCTGAGCAACTAGTTCGACTAGTCACTCCCGATCGCATACGATGCGATCATCGCGCATCCGTGATGCGTTAAGGATCTTCCCATACCCTTCAGCTGATTGCCCATATGAATAAGTTTAATGGTCAAATGGCATGGATTTCCATAAACAAGGCAGTAGGGAGACATGCCTAGCGGTGACTTGTACGTGGTCATGTAAGCCCAAAGAACTGAATCAAGTAGCTGAGACCAGTTCTTGCGATCCGAATGCATAACCTTCTTGAGATGATTCACCCAATAAAGGGCATTGTCTTTCATGTTGAATAGAAGGTGATCATCTTGATTATTCCCAATGGGATGTTGGGATAGCGGGTTGTGGTGCAGATGCAACTGAATTATTGCAAGAAGATATAAGTTCCTCATTAGTGTTACCATGAAATGGCGGAAGGAGAGACACTTCAGTTCAAAATTGGCGTGAACTATTGGGACCTGAATTCACTCTGTAATTTGCCTTGCCCCAAGGTTGTAAGTCTTCTCCGAGGTGGGCTTGGATGCATGGGGTATCTCTCCTCCTCCTCCTCCTCCATAGATAGAATACTTCTCAAAGTTTACATGATTGAATTATCCCTCCTCACGAGCTTCCCTTTCATCTTCTGCCTCCGCATATCATTCGACATTTCTTGGAATGTAGTTTGGGCTAAGGCCTTATTGGTCAGTGTTATTGGACTGTCTATAAGGATGTGAGAAGCTGACTATTAACCTCAGCATGTGTAGTGTGTTGTTCATTCTCATGAGTCTTCTCGGGATTAGGTTGTTGGGGTTCCTTTCCTCAACCACCGATCATGAGTCTGAGTGTTGGGATAGCTTTGGATCTGGTCTGCAATATGCAATATCTAATGAATCCTGATCAGAGTCTTCCTGAGCACTAGTAAATGAGATGAATCTAGAATTAATGTCAATTCTAGATGGTTGTGAATGGAGCATAGGATAGTGATTGGAATCAATCTCCATCCATAAAGGGTTGGTTCGGGGACACGAGTTCCCGATTTATTTGGGTAGGGAAATCTGGCACTGGTTTCGAGTCCATCCTGAACAACGGATTTATTGGCCAAAGGTGAGTGTTGAAGGAAGAGAGAATCGAAGAGTCCAAGGAGACGTTTGCAAGATCCGAATTGACTACTTGGAGATCGCTCCAAGTTATTGAAGATGTAGGTAACGCTAAATCTATGTGAGTATCGGCAGGATCCCGACTAAGCCATCATTGTATCGACACCTCAAGAGGGTCAAAAAGGATTGATTATGGCGGAAGGATTACAGAGGCAAAAAAGAAATAAAAGGAGTGTATAACAGTATAATGGATCAAAGTGAGCAAAGATCAAAGAGAATGAAGAAAGACAACAAAATGGCATAAATTCACAATGTTTTTTATCTTGATCGAAATGTAACTAACAATCAAACCTCAAAATAATGGATTCACCAACTCGACTCGTGAAGTCGTGAAGGTTCGGTAATTATTTCTGTAGGTTTTAGATTTGATTTTTAGACAATTATCTTTGAACAAGTTGTTAGACCGTTAATCCTATAAGAGTAAGAGTACTACCAGAAAAGTATCTCATACTTGTCCACCTCCTTTGTAACATGTAATATGCACTTTTTAAGGTTCTTGTAACCCTTCTTGGATCCCTATTTAGCCAAAGAAATAGAGGGAGGAAGCCGATAGGAGAAACCACTACTTCGGACATCGCTCGCCATGGAATCACTGTGAATGTGCAAGGACCTACTCAGACGGAAGACGATGAGACATATACCTTCGTGAAGGCGTGGCCTAAGAATAATACTTTGGACAAGGTCTAGGTTCTACACAGATACGAGAACATCATCGTTGACCAAGCCCCACTCATCTACATACGATAGAAGCACCAATACTTTAGAAATCCAAGTGATAGACACGACAGCCAGAGACTGGGTTTTTGGCTATAATCCATACGATAGTGCTCTCTCACTCGGGAAGGAGACCTTCCAATGTTACTTGAAAACAAATAAGGGTTGTGCTCACCCAATGCAATGAGTCCAGTTAATCAATTTTATTTAGGTCAAGTATTTTTAGCAGACCCTTTTAAATTTTTTTCATGTTATCACTTGCTTTGAGTAAATTCAATATAATCGCCTAACGTTTTTGTATTTTCTTGAAATTTCTATGTTATCTAACAACAAAGGGAGATAACAGCAAAGCAATGCAAGCCGACACTAAGATGGAAATCTCACCTTAGTGCCTAAACGATGAATGTTCAATTAGAAGACTTACAATGCTTCCCAATGCTATCCATGCGGGATACAAAAAAAGAATTTACAAGCCTATGCTATATGCCGCTATGCACATGGAAATCATCCTAAACAGGCAATTGCTACATGTGAAGAACCAACTACCAAACCCTCGAACGGTATGGTCTTCAATGCCACTCGGTGCCCACCACAGTGGGTCTTGCAAGCGTTGTATGTGACCTCTCTCGACACGCGATCTCAATTCCAAATGTTTAACATTTAGTTTAAACTAAGTCCAAATGCGAAGACTATAGGTGCATGCAAGTATAGTTAGGTGTTTGGCCTTAATTTACACGATCAAGCATGCCTAAATACTAAGGGCTCATTCCATAAAACAAATGAAAATAAAGACGAAAACACAAATCACGAGAAACGAAGAAAACAAAGCGGTAAAAAGCACAGAAAACACGGTGAGCCCCAAGTAAGCAATCACTTGGAAATTGGGCCCAAATGTCCAATGTACATGTATTATTACAAAATAAAATGTCTCTCACAACAAGAAAATAGAATCTAGCTAGGCCACTATCCCTCTCTAGAGCCTCCTATTCTCTCCTGCTGGCTAGGTCAAAATAATAGGCTCCTCATCCCAAGACTACGTAAAATCACCTAGGCGATCCTTCTCGGTCCACAGTCCCTCACAAGAAGACAAAAAGGAAAGTTGTCAGACATTTCAATAATCATAATAAAATAAAAAAGAAATAAATGCAAAAAATGGATAAGCAGTGTTAAAATACAAACTACTCTACGAACCGATGCACCTCGGTAACGACGCTATTTAGTGATAAGATGGTATCCTCACAGACGCCAAGATATTGAGTCGTTGTGGCGACCTCTCACAAAACTCGTGGTCAATCAACAATTAACCCATACAAATAATCAAACAATTAAGAAAAAGAGTTAAAATTTATAATACCATATTAAAAATGTATAGTGACAAGCAAATAGGGGTCCAACACAGGAAACAAGGGTGTAGAGCAATGTAAAATAGAGAATCAACACATAGATTTGCCTCTAAACAATTAGCCAAATTATGATTTTTATGGGTTTTTGATTTTATATTTTTAAATTTCTATTTTTATATTTTTAATTATTTTTATTTTTTTCTATATATGCTAATATTTAGTTTGTTTTTCTTTTTATAAAAGATATATAATATATTTAAAGCTATATATACAATATAGGGAAATACAGATATAAATAAACCTAAAAATAAATAGATAATTATATAATTAAATATATTTTTTGGTTTTAAATAATATTTTAGAAATTTTTAAGGATTTTTGCTAATTTTTATGGACATTTAAAGTCAAAAATATCCCAAACTTGGGATTTAATAAATAGGTAAATTTAATTTGAAGATTAAAAATAACAAGTAAAATCCAAAATTCTTCAAATAAATTTTAATATATAAATGATAGTATAAATAAAATTATTAGATAGAAAATAATATTTTTGGAGTTTTTGGGAAATTTTTAGATTTTTATAAATGATTTAGGGTTTTGCACTTTTTAAGGATTTTCCTCTTCTATTTTTAGTGATTTTTGGTCAAGCCTAAAATGCTTAAATAAAGAAAATATATTTTTTGGGAATTTTTCAAAAAGATTTTATATTTTTTTGGTATTTTAAAGCTAGACAAGGAATGTTTGTGCTCTTTTTGTTTTTTATAAAATAGAAAAAAAACCCTATAATGATATTCTAAAACTATGGGGTGAAAATATATCATAGTAGGAGCTTAATCATATTTTTTGCTATTTTTCGAAGCATGGATTTTCCTCTTCTATTTTTAGTGATTTTTGGTCAAGCCTAAAATGCTTAAATAAAGAAAATATATTTTTTGGGAATTTTTCAAAACGATTTTATATTTTTTTGGTATTTTAAAGCTAGACAAGGAATGTTTGTGCTCTTTTTGTTTTTTATAAAATAGAAAAAAAATCCTATAATGATATTCTAAAACTATGGGGTGAAAATATATCATAGTAGGAGCTTAATCATATTTTTTGCTATTTTTCGAAGCATGGATGATGTTTTAAATAATTAGGATAAACATAAAAAATGCATGTACTAGCAGTGGCATATATGTAAATAAAATAAAGTTATGAGCCTACATGCAATTTTATCAAAAATATATTACCAGAATTAAAAGTTCTTGGGCCAAAATGAAATAAAAACATGTATAGGGGATCGAGTGCAAAAATACCACCTCACGTGGGTCGACACATGATATGATGTGGACTAGACTAATTTGCAAATAAAATAACAATAGGGGGTTTTATGTAAATATCCCAAAGTTTCTAAACTACAAATATAATTTACATGACTAAATATTAAATGCGACAAAATAGGGGATAAGTGTGCAATTTACCCCTCCACGTACGGACGATGGACGGTGGCGAGCTAATCACTTATCCATGTGGTGTGTTCTGTCTGCACGATGACAGTTCACAGACGAAGGGCGAGGATTAGATCCCAGATGGAATCTAATGGTGATGATCTCTTTCATACAACGACTGTTGTACTATTTGGAAGCGCCTCTCGATATGAGGACAACTAGGGCTTCACGAAGAACACACGAAAAACACCTGCTGGATGAGCTTTGTTCAACAAAATCTCTAGGTAGATTGTTCCTTCCCGGCTCCTGATCGCTTCAAAAGAGTCCCGAGGTCCTTCCGTGATGGTCGGAGATGTGAAAATGCCCTGAAGGGATCCAGAGGCATCGGATGGTGGAGGTGGACCTGAGAGTACTCCTCCAACTCAATGAGCCTCGAAGAGCCTCCCTTCCTTGGTCTTTCATGTGGGAGTTAGTTTGCAAAAAAGGTGCGAAGCTCCGAAGAGCTCCAGAAGGCAGAATGAGCGAGGGGCGTGTGAGACGGGGTCCCTCCGACGAGCGGTAGAGAAGGAGCAACGGAGAAGGAACGTGTATGTACCACTATATGAAAAAAAATGCAAAGACAAATGCAAATAATGATTACAATTAGATCAAGTTGAACTCACTAATAAGATTATCTACGTTAAGCATTGAGCAAACCAAATAGGAACCACTACAAAATATGTACCACTACAAGTAATATCAACAATTAGAAGCAAAACCATCATCACATAGACGTTAATTTTCATGGGACATATAGCTAAAGTGTGTTGTCATCATGTAAAACAAAAAATGTTAGCAGAGAAACATCAACATTTGAGCTTCATGTTGAATACCTTGAACACAACACATGCATGCCTTCTAATCTAAAACATATCAAATAACATATTAAGATGATATGAAATGGGCATTTCAATATGCATGTGAACCATTAGCAACATATATTAACGGCTCACAAGAGATTTGATTTTGAACTCACATGAACTACGTACAACGGATATGTTTAAACCAGTTAAAAAAATCCACCACCAAAGTTAATGTAAATAGACAAAATTAAGACCTATAATAATTAAGTCACTATGTATACACACACAAGGCATTTCCACTAAGCACACGGCTCATTAGCAACAGTTCATTTGTGAACTTTCGTCGTCATATATTACATAAAACTACTCCGTGCTAATTAACATCTACTACTTTAATTTCAATTGTTACATAAGTGTGTCACGATTTTACAATTATAAAATTAAATTTTACAATGTTAATTTTTTACGTATTTGGATTCAAGAAAAATAAAAAAAATAAAAATAAAATAGTAAATGGATTCAGATGAAAAAGTGTGCAGTATGAAAGTTATCCGTCTCAATGAGATCTACAACTTGAACAGAAATGCAAAAGATCTCATATGTATATACTTATATTTTTGGTTGATATTTATGTGAATTAAATGCAATTTTTATTAGTTTTATAGTTTTTTGTATTTTTAATCAATACTCAGTATATGCAAAACTCAAAGACACATTAACTAACTTTTATAGGATTTTTGGATAAAAATAAAAGGGAAAAGGTGTATTAAAAAATAGTCTTTTATTAATACACAATAAATATCCCTAATTATGTACAACACGATAATTATTTATTTAAGTATTTGATGGGGTGGATTAAGTCGAATTGCCTTGGGAATTCAACTAAGATCAAGGAATAACGTAGATGAATCATGGATTCATTGAGTTTCCTCTAGAACTGAGGCTACTAAGGTGAATTCAGCTAAGATCAAGGAATAAGGTAGATGAATCATGAATTCATCGAGTGGGACTAAGAAAACCGACTCATATGACCATGTTGGTACTGGTCTTACTAGTATTGCTGCTACTATATGGGATGTTGTTATGACTATGGTCCGGGTACCCTAGAACCATTCGTTCTTCTCTCTCGACGGTTGTGGTTGGCGAGACTGGATATAAGGGAAACTTTGTTGGTACCATCTTATCTCGTGCTTTTGTGTATGAGAGGAGCTTCCCACATGGTAAGCAGAGGAAGAATCCAAACTTGGATATTTCCTCCTCAATGACTTGTATGTGTTGGGATCTTAACTAACCACAACTCATTCACATCATGCACATGTGGTGAATCCTCTAAGGTAACATCTGAATATGGCTACTTAACCTGAATCTGTAGGCTGGAGGATAAGTCCTCAGTCCGATCAATCTACTACTCGAAACTCCGATGATCTTATATGCGATGTACATTGTAGCTAGGTGTAGGTGATGCTAAAGGTATTGTGAACTTGACATTGCCCACCTTCACCTCTAAATCATCCACCATCTTGGGAAAGTGTAGATAGACTCTATAGCTTGCTCACATCCTTTTTTATGAGCTCGACCTTCTCAAACTTGTCACTGGTTATCCCCATGTCAAGAATATTTTCTACTATATCGTAGGCAGCAACTCTAGCTACTTCTTTGTTGGATCATAATATTTGTGGCTTTTGGTAAGCTCATGAGGATATCTGGGTGCAGTTGTTCTCTGTCATCTCTTTGAAGATCATCCAAATGGCTTTAGCATCTTTATTTAGATAATTGCCTCCACAAGCAACACCAACCAACCCTTGTAGATCAAAGGTCAAACTTCCAAAGAAACTATGAATGAGGACATCTCTAGATATCCCGTGCCAGTGGCATTTTGCCAACATATCCTTGAATCTCTCCCACTTTTTGTGAAATGGTTCACATGAGAGTCATGTGCTCATGATCTGTGATCTCATATGATTTGTCCTATGAACGAGATATAATTTCTTAAGAAAGGTGTTCATCAAAACACATTGCTCACATAGTAATCTCCCTCCCTAAATGTATCCACCACCATGTTGCCTTATTAACTAAGGCAAAGGGGAAGGCTCACAACCCGAAGGAGTCATGTTCGATCTATGGATCAGGTTCACACATGCTAACTCGAAAGGAGATGGGTTCCTCTACAACATTTCCACTTATCTTAAGAAACTACTGAATGAATTGAGTCTTGAGTTAAAATAGTCCATTCAACGCATGGGGTCTGATCCACTGATGGCCCCTAGGTTGTAAGCCTCCTGCATGGTTTGACATGTGGTTCTTGTCCCACATGATTATCTCCTTAATGCTCTAGCTCGGCTTCTAGAGAATATTTCTTTCCTCTAATTACGTCATTCTAACTAATAATCCTTTAAGTGTCTCATTTTTGTTCTCATCATTCTCAATATTCATTTTAGATGGCATATATCCATAATCTTCCTTACTATTAGAAGCAAATGGATTTGTATTAGAAACATAAGTTGCCAAAATAGGGATATCGAGGTGAGGTTCAATCACGATGTGAGAGAATGGAGAATACATTGGATTTGACCTATCTCAAAGAAAGGATTGCCATTAGACATGTAAAGAGAGTCATCCTAGATCGGAGGAGGTATGAGAAGAGAGTCATCTTGCATTGATGAAGACATGAAGATTATATCGCCTAGCGTGAGGCTCACCTTTATGTTCGAGCAATTTTATCTCCAATCTTTCATCTTCAACTCCAAAAGAAACGATAAGGAATGTGAATTTTAAACAAGAGATGCGAGAAAGGCATGAAGAGTGCGATGCACACGCTGCAAATAATACACAATGAAAAACTCTAAATTCATCAACTTCACATGATGAAGGCTACAAAAGTTCAATTATCTTTCCATTTTTAATCATGAATTTCAATCAATTGTTTAAACACACAATTAGTTTTGTCTCCTAAGATGACTTTCATCAAGTATATAACCTCCTAAACAAAGATCCATATGCTTTGGAGAACCAAGTTTAATATTAGGATCTTGAGAAGCAACAAGGACCATCACACACAATATCCTACACAAGGTTGAAGGTAAGTGCTTTGAGTATACACAAAGCATCTTAATTAAACGTTCGCTTAGTCTAGAGTATACACAAAGCGATCTGTGCACATCCATGGCACAAATCCAGAGATTGGAGCTCTAATCTTAATTAAACGTTCGCTTAGTCTAGAGTTTACCTGTAAATATCGAGGTTTCATGCAAACAATTAAGTCTAATTATTATATCTTTATTGGTCAAAGCGAAGTTAGTAGTCTTTATTTTTAGTTTTCACTTTTTTGATAAAATTTTAATGCAACTATGATGTGGATCTTTTCCCTCTATGTTTTGAAAAGATGTCAATGTAGAAAACGATGATGTATGCTTAATAAGAGGACTTTCAGTGGTTCACAATGTCCATCATGTGGATGCAAGATAAGGAATTTATTCTAACATATGTAGTTGTAAGAATTGTGTCCTTGAGCAAAAATTCTATTAGCAGAGAAAAATCCACTTCATGCTGCTCAAATAGATTAACACTTATCGTTATTGAAAAGGTATTGGTTTTTCAAACTCATGACTAGATGACCATGCAATGATTACTCTAAGCACTCACAGAAATAAAAAATCACGGTGAGCTTCAACCACCCAATCGGGGTCGAAACATGTCTGAGAGTCTAAGTTTGATTACAATTGTGAGTTACCAAGAACAGTTGTAAGAACGATTATTACAAAATGAATAATGTTCAGAAAATAAAAACATAAGACCTAGACTCTATCTCTTGGATCAACACAAAGGATAAACAAAAATTTCTTACGAGCTCTCTACAACAAGCATGGTCCTCAGAATCGCCTTAATTGCATGCAGTCGCTATTAGAGTCCACTGGTCATGTCATACACAAAAATAAGACAAGGTAATAGATAAAGTATACATAAATGAAAAAAATAAAATGACATAAATAAATGATGAAAATGAAAGAAACAATTAACTAAACAAAATACTCAGGTGTCAAACTGCCCGGACTGTGTAAAACATGGGTCACTAAATTGTCTCAAAATGAATCTTAAGCTGAGTGCCTCCCAAGCAATGACCCCATGTGAAAGGCCCTAAAACCCCTTGATTAATTCGATATAATTTTAGTAGAATGATATTCTAGGATCAATTCAAAAACCATGGAATTATATGAAATCGAGTGTTGTGGTCAATTTATATTAGACTTGGGAAAGCCAAAGGTTGGACACAAGGAGGCAAACTAGGAGTTAAGATTTGACAAGACATTTAAGCAACTAGGTTCACACAGAAATTGTTTTATATTTTTTTATAATAAATACATATGCAATATGATGCAAAATGTAGATGAAATGTAAAAATGGATGAGATGTGATTCGAAACCAAGGAATAATATCTACGAGGGTAATTTTGTAAATCAATTTAGTGGCTCAAATCACAACATGAAAAGCTGGTAAAATATTTTTAGAGATAAAATAAATCATAGTATCCTAAAAAAATCTAAATATTTTAAAATTAATTTATAAACAAATAAAAATGGGGAAACAAAACTAGGTGGAATGTACGAGACTTAACTACGCAATCATCTAGATAATAAAAAAACATGTTATTTTAGAAAATTTATATTTTCCTAGACGGAGGATATAAAAAGCCATATGGAATGTATTTTTTTATTCTTTTGATTTAAATACATGCATGAAAACATACAAAGTTTTTGAGGGTTTTATGTAATTTTGATGCAAACATGAATGTAAATTAATGAAATTGAAAAGATGGTGAAATGGGATGAATGTACCTATTGTACTTTTTTGGATTTTTAACTAAATACGAGTTTGTATGGATTCTTTTACTAAATAGAGCAACTTGGAGTAAATTAATTATAATAGATCCATGTCTTAATATATTTGTAGCACGAAATTTTTACAAGTAGATATTTTGACGAGGGATCCATAATACTTCAAAATTGTAAAAAGTTAAACGAGGAATTAATCAAAACTAAAAACCAAAATCACTCAATAGTTATTTTTTAGCACATGATTTTTTTCATTTGATTTTTAGCACAGTGTATAGCATGAAAATATACATTAATGGGCATTTTTCTGACAAATGACAATTTACGACAATGAATCACTCAACATAGTGTTATGCTTAGTTTTGAGAAATGATGGAAAATTACGGTCCAAAGTATTGCTCAAATTCAAGGTTCTTTTTGCAATAAAATAAAAAATGAACTAAAATAGTGTGCATGTATGCTTATGGAATCAATGATACCAATTGAGACAAATATGTAACTTCCCAATACGCATGGAATGACACGACGTCCGTGCATAGCAGGTTCTGGATTGGTGCTGGGTTTCCATGTGTCATCTCTGGAAGCTTGCAGTAGGGCTTAGGTTGAGGCTGGGATGGGGATCCATCAATGAGCGTGAACCATTCGATCATGGTCGATCAATCAATCGGATGGTTGAGGTGTCGTTGTGCATGTATGATGCTGATCGAGATCTGAACAAAGACCAATGATAGAAGCTTGCTCTACCTTCATTGATATATGAGTCTTCGATCAGCGATCAAAAGATGATGGATAGTGGTAATGCTCTAAGGCTTTAATGATTGCCTTCTAACCAAAATAGGATGGTATATATAGCTTAGGGGAGTTCTTAGTCAAAGGTAGATGTAATAATGGTTTCGAACAATTGTGATGGTAATTGAAACCTTTCCTCTAATGAAGTACTCCAAGAAGCATAGATGATCTAATGTGAAATCGAAGAAGGTGAATTTAGAGCTCGATCAACATACAACCTAGCTCTTTGGTCGCAACAACAAGGTATAGATGAAGATGGGGGTCCTGTTGCTGCATGTCCTTACTGTGAATCTAAAGAATATGCCATGAAGATGTCACCGCTCGAGGATGATAACATAATGTCACCCTATGCTATTAATGTGTTATTGTGTCGTAGTTGGACAATAACGAACTACTCAGAACCACACTAAAAAGTTCAGGGTAAGTCGAGGATTGATTTTTAACCAGGGTACGTCCATGATCAAACGTAGGAACACGAGCTATTGAGCTACTTAATCTAGATGAAAATAACTAATTTATTTAATATAGTATTATAGTGATTAAGGTGGAATGCATTCATAAGTTTTGGTGATTTTATGCCAGATACGTGATGAGACAAAATGGGTGCAAATGTGATGATGATGCACAAAATATAACAAACAAGCCCCTACTTAAATTTCTACCATTTTCAGATAATTTAATAATAATTGCAAACTTAAGCTCCAATTTCAATGTAAATCAAATGCACCTAACATATAAACCCCTAAGTTGTTCAATATACAAATGGCACTTAATAATGAAACTAGTGATCCTAAATCAGAAACTGAATTTCCTAATCCGATTCTACATAAATTAGGGTTTCCAGAGCATACTCAATTGCAAATCTTGGACCAGAGTGCTAATCATGGCATGTAAAATAAGAGTTAACAAACAATAAATTTCTCCGACTAATAAATAACTACCTACAAATCATATCATAGAGTTAAGCATGCCTTTAGAAAGACAACTAACATAGCCTTAAAACAAGACCAATTTCACTTAATTTAGAGTAAATATGCTCAAGATATTCACAATATAATTTAGAGGTCTTTTGCAATAAAAAACACGATTAAAATGAATTGAAATATAACGGTGCAAACATGGGCTTATCTACAAATAAAATAAGCCAAATGGACTTCCTTGTAACTTTTCCAGGTACAAGGGGCTGATATGCAATTACAGAAACATGACGGGGTGCAGATGCAAAAAGCTCAGGTGCTGCTCATGGTATGCACATGGCTAGACCTGAATGCAATATTTGAAAGTTCTGGGGATGGCATTGGAAATTTCTTGCCCACGTACGAGGGCATGTGATGGCAGGGCTCGGAGGAAGACTCGTGCCAGACTTGTGTCTCAATTTAGGTGGCAGGCGGACGTGGCTCAGGTGAAGCTCATCGACTCTGAGGCTGTTGGCTTGGCAAGTGTCTTACTGTAGGGATACAGACCATTGGATCAAAGAGATCTAAGGGCTAAGATCGAGGTGATGGTGGACGATGGTGATCCCCTCCTGTTGGTTGGATCATACGATATTGATGGCTCATGTGGTGAACCGTTAGATTAGGCCAACGCCCAATCCAACAACAACTGATGCATTGGTATCCTTTGCGTTGGCTGCGAGCGAGCAGAACTCCGACAAGCTCCTGAAAGATCACTCTGTGATCTACAGCTCGACTAAGACTCCTGGAAGTTCAAGGAGGTGCTGGTGAAGGTCAGGTGGGGAGGCAAGGATGTTAAGGTGGGTAGCAAGGCGTGGCGATGCCGGCTCGTTGGAGGCGGAGCTACTTTGCTCCATCCAATAAATGGACAAATAGGTTACATGCAAGTGTTATGAAAAAAAGGAGAGAATGGGTTGAAATGAAGGGTCCAGGAAGGCGTAGGGAATGAGAACCCTATGGGTTCTCCTCTTGTGCAAGGAGGAGGTGACACAAGGTGGTCAGAGGTGTAGAGAAGGGAGAGGTGGTCCCCTGAAGGGCCGGTGAGGATTAGTGAAGTTCATCGACAATGTAGGTCGATTGGTAGGAGCTTGCATGTATACATTGAATAAAAATGTAGAAAATGATAATGGCAAAGATCAGGGTTACCTGATGAGGAGGAAGATCAAAGAAGGAAGCAGAGCGAGTGCTTGGGCTAGAGCTGTAATGCTCTAGGTCTTTGTTCGAAGGCACGACATTGCCTATGCTCGAGTAGCACTATGGAGGTGGTAGTGCAGTGGTAGATATGTCCACCTAATCTCAATGGTGAAGATGACCGGTCATAGCTCAACCTAAATGTCCTCGGCTGTCACCTGGAGGTCTCAGGGAGCTCGAGTAGCCCTCGTGTAAAGGTGGATCAAGTTGGGCACGATGGTGTAATGTATATATATGTAGGTGAACAATGAGTGGAGGCATGATTTCGAGCTAGTGGGGATAGTTGTGTGTTCGTGGAGGGTAGAGAGCAAATATTTGGTGAAGGTGAGGGACGATGGGGGCAACTGCTGTCATCTCAGGTTGGCATGAGGATGTGTGGAGGTCGACAGAGAAGAGGGAGAAGATGTGGGAGTTGCATAGGAGATCATGGGTGAGAGGGGTGTTGGAGGAGGAATAAGAGTGCACAACTGTTGGATCAACGTGCAATGGAGGGTTGGAGCGCTCCACATCAACAAGGCAAGAGGCATCTTAGGCACCGTTTGATCAGATGAGATCCAACTGTACTTAGGAGAGGCAGGATGATGTAAAGAAGTGATGCTGGATTGAGAGATCTAATGGTTGAAGACAAGGTGGTTGGTGCTTTAAAAATAAGAACATTAATAAAAAAAGTAAAGGAACTTGAATAAAAAAGGGTTCACCATGAAAGTTGTTCATCACAATGAGATCTACAACTTTCACGAAGGACAAAAACACAAAAGACTTCATTGTAGAAAATAGCATTTTTGGTATGTATTTAATGTACATTGAATAACAGTATCGTGATATTTTATATATTTTGTATTTTAAATAAGGACTCTATTTATTTTCAAGTACATGCATTAATTAACCTAATTTTAAGGATTTTTATAAGAATAAAAAAGGAAAAATATGAAAAACATATGCAATATATGCTAGAGAAGGATTAGGGTTTTATTAAGAAATTAATGCATGTTAATTGACACTACTTGTGTACAAAGAGTGCATTATTTTTTTTTGAGCTTATTATGGGGTTTATTTGGTGATTTATTGACAGGATTAAACTAAGAATGGCAATAAGGTATATGAATCATGGATTCATCATAGGTAGGAATTGGATCAACTTCAATGAGTGTGGGTCTAGCTCAATGATAAGTTTTTATGTCATTGATAACTTTGGAATTTTGAGGGTCGTATGGTTTCACAAGGGGAAACCACAGTCGATGTCTTGATTGCTCAATAAATCCCAATTAATCAACAATTAACCCACAATCAATGATCAAGCAATGAAAAGCAAATGTGGAGTTCAAATTTATTATAACTCTACAAAATATTTGTATAGTGCAAGTAGTGTAGAGGTCGAACTCAGGGAGCAGAATGGATAGGTTGTGCAGGTGAAGTGTAAATGTGAGTGTGCTTCTTTATCTACTTGTCCTTTTTTGTGGGTTTTTAATTTTAATTATTTAATTATTTTATTTTTTGTATTTTGTTTTTAATTTTTATAATTTTATATTTTCTTCTTATATTTTTATATTTTTCTTTAAAATATAATATAGATATACATAGAGTATATATACAATGTAAGCGAAGATAGATATAAATAGTAATAAAAATACTAAAAATAAAGAAAATAAAATGTTTTGGGGTTTTAAATATTTCTACTATTTTCATGATTTTTTATAGAATCTTGCTAATTTTTATATATTTTAAAGTCAAAAATACCTTAAGTAAGGGATTAATTAAATATATGAAATTGAAATGAAGATTAAAAATATTAAATCAAGTCCAAAATTCTTCAAATCAATTTTAATTTATAAATAATAATATAAAGAAAATTATAAAATAGAAAATGTTATTTTTGGAGTTTTTTGAATTTTATATATTTTTATAAAGGTTTTTAAGGCTTTTTAATTTTTAGGTGTTTTTTTTAGTTTTTCAATTTCTGGAGTTGCAAAATAAATAAATAAATACAATATACGTTTTTTGTAATTTTTCAAAAACTTTTATTTTTTTATGTATTTTAAACTGTAGACAGGAATTAAAAGCGCTCTTTTTAATTTTTAATAAATAATAAAGAAGTCCTAATTTATAAAAATATCTATACTACGTGAAAGTGTGTACAATCAGGAGTGTACTCCTATTTTTTGGGATTTTTTCAAGCATAATTGCTATTTGAAATAAATAAAGAAAACAAAAAGAAACTATAATAATGGCAAGGGCATAATTAATTTAAATAAAATCTAGGGACTACATTGAAATTTACCCAAAAAGTTACATCTTAATTAAAAAGTTCCAAGGCTAATATGAAATATCAAAAGCTACGCGGCCTAGCCTGGAAAATGCCCTCCTTACGTGGGCGGCCACGTGAGGTGGGCTGGCGAGGACCTGGATGTAAAGACCAAAAGTTCGGGGGCGAACTATGCAATTATTACAAACCTATTGAATGACAGAGGAAAGTTTCAGTGTTAACTATTTAAATACAAAAATGCATGGGCTAGAGGTGCAAAATACCCACAATGGGGGCATGACCAACGACTCCCCTCCTTTCACTTATCCACATGTCAGCCCCACGAGCCACGATGATGCTTCGGAACTAGATGCCTCAGATTAAATCCCCAAGCGGGATCGAACGGTGATGTTGCACCTTGATCCAATGACTATAAGCAAAATGAAGCGTGCGTTCCTGATCCGATGACAGGGAGATGATGATGAAAAACAAGGAGGAAGCTCTGACGAGGTGAGCTTCCTATGGTCTGATCTCGCTCCTCTGTCAAGCCATGCTACTCCAAAATGCCCAAAAAGACTCCTGGTGGCACTCCCTATTGACTAGAGGCATCAAAAGTCCGCGAGGTGCATCAGAGTTCCTCCACGACGTCGAGGAAAAGAAGAAGTCTCGGGTGCCTCCAACAAGATCAAAATTGCCTCCATGCAATGTTCTGCTCCAAGTACCTGCAAAAAGGGGTTAAGAGGGTCGAGGGCAAAATTCCTTGACCCTCTTATAAATCCCTGATTCCCACTCTTTATTCTTTTATTTCAGCTATTTATATTGGAAAAATAACATGTAAATAAGTCTAAATACAATAACATAGCATTTAGCATGCATATGATAATATTGCATAATAAGCATGTATTTGTGCAAAAATAAAAGAATAAAGGAAAAGAAAAAGGTAAGGAGGTATTTAGAATAAATACAAAGTGGCTCGTACCCCAAAAGAAGGTCAAGCCTTGACCTGATCGCCAAATAAATAAGTAGAGAGAGATAGGGCCTACATTGTATTATACATATGAACTATATTTGTAAATAATTATTGACCAAAATAAAATTAGATCATTATTTTTACCTCCTTTTATATATTTCTAAAAATAAAATAAAAATTATAAAAATTAGAAATTTTAAATAAAAATAAATAAAATTCCTCTTTCATTGTACAAAATACATGAGTATATACAACATTCACCATTTATTTATACTTGTAAATAATTAGTAAAAATAAAATAAAATTTATTTTATTACCCTAAAAATATGCTATAAATAAAATATAAATTTAGGGTATTTATGTAAAAATAACAAAATAAAAGTATTTGTACATAATACATAGGTATAATATACCTGTATATAACACTATATATTGTATATATACTAAATTATTATTTTATAAAAATAGTTAAAAATCACAGACAAATTCCTTGAAAAATAATAATCATTTTTCATTTTATTCATTTTTAATTTAAATTCGTTTTCTATTTTCTATTTAATTATCTTTATTTTCCTTCCCTATTTTATCCTATAGCTTATTTTGTCTGCACCCTAGACGGCCTCTGATTGGGCCACCTCGGATTGTTGATTCTGGTCAACTGATCCCCCTGGGCGGCCTTCCTCGTCAGATCGGGTTTCTCCCGAACTTCTCCATTTTCTCTAGACATGATCTAATACCCTTTCCACCCAAATTTTCACTCGAAGTATAGAGGTCGGATCCCTAATCTTCGTCCAGCATTCTTCTCTTTGATCCGAGCCTCGGTTCACAGGCCACGCCTCCTCCATGTCGGACCCCCAAGCCTATATATACTGCACCACCCCTTCCTTTTCCTCCACCTTTTGTCTGCGTCATCACCTCCTGCCTACCGGCCTACCTTTCCCAGAGTGACAACGAGTGAGAGGGAGGGTGTTAGAGCCTTTTTGTGTGTGCGTACCCTAGGTTCCACGAGGGTGAACCTCAGCTTCGTTGCAAGAAGCCAAGCCTCTAGCTACACCGGCCGTCGAGGCCACAACCATCGCAGGCTGTCGTCTGCCACCCCCAGGCGTCTTCTTCTACCTTCAGGTATCTTCTTTATCTTCCATCTCCGTTCGAATCGTCATACATCAAAGAAACAGAACATCTCCGATGTACCCATTTTACATCATGTTTCCCTACCCTACAGCGTAACTCTGCCCCACGCCGACTACCTTCCGCTTCTACGTTACGCCCTGCATCCTTCCATCGACTCTAAT
This sequence comes from Ottelia alismoides, assembly GCA_037367405.1. Taxonomy (NCBI): domain Eukaryota; kingdom Viridiplantae; phylum Streptophyta; class Magnoliopsida; order Alismatales; family Hydrocharitaceae; genus Ottelia; species Ottelia alismoides. The sequence continues at coordinate 107,578 of JAZKJV010010695.1, forward strand.
CATCGAATTGGAATTGCTTAGCATGTTCGATCTTCCGCTTCAAATGTGACCTGTCTCGTTCATTGACCCCCCCTGGTTCACAATGTTTTTGGTGTCCTAACCCTCGTCGGAGTACTACCCTCCATGCATACAACATTTCCTGCAGGGTTGGAACACATTTGGAGCTCATCTGTAGGTCGAAGGTATCATAGAGGAGCTCCAGGTCCACCATTCACCCCCAGGGCCCCTCACTTGGTCCTGGGTCCTTCCGAGCCTCCCAGACGCTATGAAGCATCAACATCGTCATCTTCCATCTTCCAACAGCTCGCGAGGATGCCAGAGATGTGCGCAATCGATGGTAGAAACTCGCTGGAGGTGAGTTCTTCTCCAATCTTCCAGACGTCCCCTCCACCGTCTGATCGAAGGCTTCCCCAATTCTAATATCTACCATCCATCTACGGGAGAGCCTCGGTCGTTAGATCCATCTAAGGATCCCATCTGTGCCGTTCATCGCTGAAGCGTCATCCGTAAAGCACAGCCATCACATCTTAAGTGGAACAACCTCAATAGTTGGATCGCGCCCAATAAGGGGTAACTTGTCCTTAGCCCCCCTCTCTGTTTTAATTTTATATTTTAGTCATGTAAATATTTGTCGTAGTTAAAATAGCTTGGTTATTTTGCATGAGGATCCTTGCTCTTTTCAGTATTTGTGTTTTAGTCCAGTTTATGTGAACTCACATGTTATCTCACATGCTATTGTGGCGTATTTGCATGTTCAGTCCTGGAAGATATATATGTTATGCTTTGAGTAGAACTTTCTGATATTTGCAGTTATACCCCTATGCATGGGTTATTTAGCATGTGCATTTATTAATTGGATATTTTGCACTATTGGCCCCGAGTTTCTTACCCATGTTAATATTTGGCCTGTGAACTTTATAGTAATTACAATTAGGTCCTTCTGCACTTTGTGTTGAGTTTTTAATTAAATAATTATCAAATTAAGCCCAAAAATTACATAAAAGTTACTGTTAGCTCCTACTAACGTGTAATATTTATGGTGATTTTTGGGATTAATTTGTTGAGTAGTTTATTTCCTAAAAATAAAAAACCACCAAAAATCTTACTGTCTATTTTAGAAAATACATAAGAATATAAAAGTTGTTCGAAAAAATCCAAAAAAATTAGTGAGTGTTTGTTTCTGTGTATTTTGCTTCTAATAAATTTTGATCCAAAAAACCTTATAAAAACTTTTAAAATTTTAAAAGACTAAAAAACTCATAAAAATCATTAAAAATTATAGAAAAAATAAAAAAAATAGGATTTCAGTTTTCGTTTGTAGCATTTTCTCCATTCTTTCTCATAAAATTCATATCCAGGACTTTCGGACACTTTAAATATTTTTAATTTATAATTTTGTCCTGGTTGTGCACTGGTTGTGTTTTTAGCTCTTATTTAATTTTTATAAAATCATATAAAAATTGAAAAACCCCAAAAAAATTACCAAAAACATATGAATATTTGAAAACATAAAAATATTTTGTTTCTGATTTTTTAGCATTCTAGATCTTAATAAAAGTTGTAAAGGCTTGCTTGTTTGCTATATTGCCTTATCTTTCTTGCTTGCTTCTCTAATTAAAAACCACCAAAAAATTTTGAAAAATGAAAAATTAACAAAAAAATATTTTTATTACCTGATAACGACTAATTCATAAATTTCCGCGCTCCTTGAGTTCGACCCTAGTCGCTATAACATGTTAAAATAAATAGCGGAGACCGCTGACATTGATTTTGATTGTCTTGTCTTGTGATTTAAGTGGTTTCTTATTTTTCTTGTTGAGCTCAGACCTACTGATTGGGGTTACAATGAACTGTGCTTATTTTTCATACTTAACCCTAATTGGTAGGCTGCTCATCAGAATGGCGTCGTTGCTGAGGAGCACGACTTAGTAGTCTTTTCAACCTTTTTATAGATTTTGATCTCTATTTGTTAACTGCCTCTGACCCGTTTTTGTTTCACCTTTTGTGCAAGGGACCGCTCGAGGACACTTTGGAGGAGACGCATGCCTGAGGAGGAGCAGGAGAAGCAGGAGACAATTATAGTTTTATAGATAGTTTCTTTTTAGAACTTATTATTATTGTTGTACTAATACAAGACACTCAGACTTTCTGTGGACTCTAGTAGACTTTTCGAGGTCTGTTTCGTCGGGCACCGGTGTGCTCGGGGGACCTCACCGCAATTTTCACTGGCTTTTGTTTCCTGCATTTTGTTTCTATTTGATTACCTAAGATTTTGGCCCCTAGACTTAGGATTTTCTCTTGATTGCGACGTAAATAATTAAGGCCCAATCCCTAATAGATTGCTTGCACCTATAGTTCGTAATTGGTCCTTATTAATAACTCATACTAAAAAGTTAGTTTAATTAGATCCGAGTCCACATGTCATGAGGAACCATATACAATGCTAGCAGGACCCGTTGTGGTGGTAATGAAGCGCTAAATGCATGTATTAAGAGAGATTCGTTGTAGCACGAGCACTTAGCATCTCATACAGAACCGAGATAAAATTCAACGACGAGGTTCTCAGCATAAATTTTTAACCTGGAAAGTCCAGGGTCGAACAAAAGGATGTAAGTACTTTGATGATTAGCTTTAGAGGACAAATAAACTTAGATCGTAATTTTCAGATTTATTACTTTGAGTTCACGCACATCACACAGTTAACATGAAATTTTAACATAATTTCTATGCCAATAAATTAAGTGCAAAAATAGATACATACACAAGAAAGACATGAGATCAATACTTAAACAGAACTCACAACAACAAGAAAAACTTGGATGATTAATAGAAAAATCCTAAATTATTTTCTTGAAGAAATCAATTCAATATCTTGCTTCATAATCATTCTAATGATTCAATCAACAAATACCTCTTTTTTAAAAAAGAAAATGATTCATATTCAAACCTAGTAGATCTTAAAGATGACTATGGATAAAGGGTTATAAATGATCAAGTAAGATATTTGAATTCAACGATAATAGATCAATCAATCAAAACTATTAAACTTTAATAATTAATGCAGCGATTATTAATCTAAATCAATCATTCATGATGTTAAAAGATAAAGTTCCAAACAATTAAAATGAGATTAAAATTGCATTAATCAGATTCTAGGATAACAACATATTCAACAAAGAACCCATGGGTACACTTGTAACAAAAACTTCCAAGTTTTCTTACATATAAGGGCAGACAAGAACTTAAATGTAAATAAGAAAAATTGCAAAGATAAATATGTAAATTAAAACCATGTTGAGGGACTTATATGTGTTTATTACAATTCGCAGGACTGAATCTGCAATTAACCCATTGGCAGGTGCTACTCACGTGACCTTCAAGGTTTAGATAAGGTGGCTTGGGACACGTGGCTGCTTCGGAGACCCTTTTGAATTAGGTGCGATAGCAGAACCTATGGCTTGAACCGTTGCTTCAGAAAGCAACGTGGTTGATCCAGGATCGTTGGATTCCGTCCCAAATCTAAAAGATCAACGGTCATTGCTCTGCTCGTGTTCTTGAAGTCCACCGTGCACGAAGGAGATAGGGCAGAGCTCCGATGATGTATATCATGCTCCTTTTTTCTTCTTCTATCGATCTAAAGAACCAAATAACTTCTCTTGACATCGACGAAGGAGATGGTTTCTCAGTGAAGATGCAAGGATTCCTGAAGATCCCGATCGATGAAGTGTCGTTAGAGACCAAATAGGAGATCGGAGCTCCCTTTCATTTTCCGATCATTGAAGACATTTTGTCCTCCATGATTAATCTAAACGACAGACAAGTTTATATCCTGACAACATGCATTAGTTATAGGATGACTATTCAAAGGTTAAAGAGGAGCCCTGATGGGGTTTGATTCACACAGAAGAAGAAGATAGTTGATTGAAAGATCACAAATATTGAGATAACTAATTGATAGCCCAGGCTAAAATGCACGACTGACTGATCAACAGTAGATGTATCCTACCGTTCTGATAAGCTTAAGGACTAATAGCAACTGAGAAATAAATTCTCAAAACTACAATAAAGGAGGATTTGAGTGGTGACCTGAAACTTGAACTTTGATGAAGGGATGAAATCAATTGAATCTTTAGCCGAAAGACAAAGCTAAGAGCCTCGTCGTCTTCGCTTGAAGTTCTTGGCAAAAGAACTAAGCTCGAACATCCTCAACTTAGGCTATGACTTGGTCTTAAAAAACCAAGGTTCTCACCGGAACTCGTAGCCTATTATTGCTTAATCTCAACCTTACTCTCCGTCACCGAGGAGATCAGAAAGCTAAGGAGAGTTCTTGCAAGGGTGGATAACCGCCACATTAGGCGGAGGTGGGGTATTTAAAGAAGGAGAGGGCAGAGGTTGCGGGTGGTTTCATGGGAAGTTTATGCCTTTTCCATGGGTAGGGGAGTTAGGTTTAAGGAGAAATGGTTGGTTGGCGTGAATCTAGGGAGTTAGGTGCGGAGATTCATGGCTGCATTTAGTTGGGAAGCAACTAGAGATGGTTTAGAAAAATGGTAGAAGTTGCCAAGGAAGGAGTGGTCGCATCTCTTGGCACAAGTGGCTGGAGGTTGAAGATAAACCTCAACCATCCGATCATCAGATCATATGGTCAAGGTTAAGGTGATGCAGAAAGGATGAGATTAACTGATGCGAGTAATTAAACAGTATAGAATAGAGCGGTAATCAATGGTGATGATTGCATCTGATGAGAGTGATTGGATGATAAAGGAAGGAACGGATGTCTAGCCAAGAGCTGGTCACGTGGCGTGCTCTTGAAGCGCCACGTGGTCCAATAGAAATTGAAAAAAAATTGAAAAGTCATGGAAAAATCAAGAAAAAATAGTTAAAGATCGAATTTGGAAAAGTAGTAAGCATGAAATTTGTAGATCTCGATGAGATCTATAACCTTCATGTAGAAGTCAAAGAGGTCAGAGGTCATTTGTACAAGGATAAAAATTAAATACTATTAAACACTATGTAAAAGAATTTTCTTTAATTTTATTTTTTCTTATTTTTTGGATTTTTATTTTATTTTATGTTATTTTATTTATATACAAATTTTATTTGATTTTTAATAAGAAATAAATACAGAAAATATTACACCATAGTAATATATAATAGTTAGTGTTAATTATATACAACATATAAACTAGCAATTAATGTTATTTAATAAATGAATCATTTTATTAACCTACGTAAAGAGGATAAATAAGATCAATTATGCTGACAAATCTGGGATTTATTACCCCCCATATAGTTAAGCTAAGCTCGTCCTCGAGCTAATAAAGAAATGGTTACATTAATTAGTGAGATCCATGACATGTGAAAGTGAGTTTATACAAGGCTTGATTTGACCTAGAATACTTAGTTTAAGAATCCTAAGACTCAGAGTTGATCCAAGTATTAATCAAAAGTAATTCAACTCCTGTAATTACAGACTCTCAGTGTATACACAGATATAAGGAATATGACTTAGTGTTGACTGCAACAAGAGAGTAGAATCAAAACATCACCAACAATTCCAATCTTAGAAGCTCTCTTAAAGACCCAATCCTCAACTCTAGGGAATAAATCTGGTCTTGCTTCAATCCATCGTCTCTTTAGTTCGTCAGACTTTAAAATGAAAGATGGAAGGCCAGATTATTGAGGATATATGATTGTGTACTATTATCCCTTCCTCTCATTGGAACATAGTTCTCTCTAGAGTCAAAATGCAATATATTTTGATTTTTACCAATCAGCATGTCCGTCAAAAGAAGTTGGAGTCCTCTGCAGTTGTTTTCTTGAGAATACACCGGGTGTGCCTTTTTCGAGTATCTATTATACCTTCTACACCCAGACTTGTAGCATTTACGATGGAGCCCTTTTTTTGGTGCAAGCCGGTCTCCTAGTCCTAAGTAGCTTTGGTCCAAGTGGACACTTAAAAATGGTTGGGAGCGCTTGCTTTTGGTGATAGCTCTTTGAATTTTGTCTTTGTATGGGGAGAGCTTTTTCTTTCTTTGTTTCTATCTTTTCTTTCTTTTTGACTAGCTCCTCTGCTTTTACCAAAAGATTGGTGCACACTGACCAACTTATTAATTAATGTCATTACATTCTGGCACTTTAGGTTTGATCAAGAGATAGCATGAGAACAAGTCCCTTATAGGCTAAAATGCCGACTCTCGGGTTTCATGAAGCTTTCATTATTTTTATCCTATCCTCGAGCATCATATAAATCAAGTCTAAACTCAAACTTCCAATCCCAGTTTCCTTAGTGATACCTTGACTCATCTCAATCAAAATTGTAGTTGTGCATGTGAGTGAAAGTCAAATTATTTTTAAAGGATGCATATCTTCCAACTAGGAGAGTATGGTTTTTTTTAAGTCCAGGACCCTAATGATTAATACATGATAACTCTATCTAGGTATTCCTTAAACCAAGTGTTGAAGATCATCTCAAGCCTTGAGTGCATAGTGAAAATGTTAGGAAGAGACACCACTTAATAAGTTAGCAAATTTTATAAAAGATTTTCAAGGATTATGAGCTTTATTAAAACGGACTGAGTAACTTTGACAGAATATCACATAGATGAAATACAAAGATACTTAATTACAAACTTCAGCTCCTTAGAAATCAAGATCAAATCTTCAAGGTTCAAAATCACAGTCCACCTCATGCTTTAACTGATTTTCCCTAATATAGAAAACTTCTGAATATGAAGAAAGATCTTCATCAATTTGAAACTTTATCCTTCTATAATGATGCCATTCTTCCTCGAAAGTAATATTCAAATCTACATGAGAAGCCTCAAAATACTTCATGATCATGGGAAGACGAATTGATCCTTGAAATCCTGTGATAGACTTTTGGGTTTTTCTTAACAAAGAAAAACTAGAAGAAGAAGAATGACCTAACTTACAAGAAAGGTGATTTTTCATCAAGCGAACATCCTTAAGAAAAGGTAAAGGAACTTCCATATCTAGTTTTTCTATCAAAAGATCATCCTCCTTAGTTGGCATCACTCTTTTCAGAGAACTTCGTATTAACTTACTCTTCCAAAAAATAGAATCTATATCGAGAATTTTCTCCATGCCAGATCCTTGTAATATTTTAAGGAAAAGCAGCCTTATAAATAAGAATGACACGACGGTTCAGAGAAATGTCACAACCTCCGAGTGTGTGAATAAGACACTAAAGGGAACTGAAGAGACACATTAGAGGAAAGTGAAGGTCTTTAGAGTGTTAAGTAATTAGACTCATTTACACCTTTAGTTTTGAAAAGAGTCTTTTGAAAACTTTTTGCAAACATTGTCACATAACTATGTAGATTTTCAAAATAGTTTACAAATAATTTTTCAAACATGCCAGTCCGTATTTTCCCAAGCCATGTAAAACATTTTGAAAATAATGTCAAATAATATAGTTTTCAAAAATTATTTTCAAAACTCTTTTACACAAATCAGTTTCAAAAAGTGTAATACGATACCCACAACCTACATAGTTAGAAAATTTTTTAAAATATGAGTTATGGCTAAAGTATATACGCAATATATACGGTAGACCCCCCTATACTTAGCTTTTTCTATATCCTCATAGAACAAAGTGAAATGAAGCCATATCTCATGCTAAGTATAAAAGAATAAACACCGACTAAAATCAGAATCACATATGTCTTATGAGTAAAAGAAATAGTCAGAGGAAAATATCGACTCGGGTCCCCTATAATTAAGATGGAAAATAGTTTAAGTATAAATATAAGAATTAAACTTGGAGACCTGAGGTGAACAATCAGAATGAAATTAGATCCCCCTATACTTAGGCTGAAAATAGGCCTTAGTATAAAGAATAGGAAGCTTAATGACGAAGGGATCACAGTTAGTTGAATCTCAAGATGATGAATCTTATGAGATGGAGAATCCTGATACTTCTGCCTTTTCTGATAGATTGCGAATTATATCAATGTGTATGAAGTTGATCATTTCTACATGAGTTAACCTTTCTGATGATTCTATAAAATGCTTGAGTAACTTCCCGTTAACCAAAAAGGATGGTGCATGCTCTGATAAATATGATATTTCTATACTACCATTCTCATGCAGTTCTTTAATAATAAAAGGAACCGTCCACTTTGATTTATGTTTTCCGCTAAAAATTCCTAACTTAGCATTAAACAACCATACCTTTTGTCCAAGAACAAAGTTTTTATATCTAATATGTGAGTCATGCCACTTCTTAACTTTGTCCTTATAAATCATACTGTTTTCATATGCTCGGCTGCGGATTTCCACTAATTCATTAAGGTCAAGGTCTCTACACAGTTTTCCTAAGTGACAGCTCCAATTAATCTTCTTTGTAGCCATTCAGATTTATTTATGAACTCAACAAGCAAATGACATGGCTTTCCATAAATCATCCTAAAAGGTTAAGTACCAAGTGGTGTTTTGTAAGTCGTTCTGTAAGCCCACCAAACTTGATCCAAGAACTGAGACCAGTTCTTCCTATCTGGACAGAGTAACTTCTGGAGAATGCTCTTTACCTCCCTATTAAAAGCCCCTGCCATGCCATTCGTTTGAGGGTGGTAAGGACTAGTTATTCTATGCTCAAATTTATAGTCCTTGACTAAAGATTTCATCAATCCATTCACAAAATGGTTACCCCCATCAGAAATCAATACTTTAGGTACCCCGAACCTTGAAATTATATGATCTTTGATAAATTTGCATACAGTTTTTCCATTAGCAATTTAGATTGGAATAGCTCTACCCATCTTGATAAGTAATCAACTGCTAAAAATACATACTCAAAATCTTGGCTATTAGGGAAAGGATCCATGAAATCTATGCCCCAAGCATCAAAAACATCACAAAAAATTACAGGCTACATGGGCATCTCATCTCTAGAACCAACAGTTCCCCCCATTCTTTGACAGACAAGACACGACCGTACAAAATCAACTACATCTCTAAATAAGATCGACCAATAGAAACCACATTTTAATATCTTGTGAGCGGTTCGTTTTCCTGAGTGGTGTCCTCCAGCTTCAAGTAAGTGACAATATGTGAGGACACTCATATATTCTTCTTGAGGAATACACCTTCTCCAGACACAATCCGGTCCTTCGAAAAAAAGGAACGGATCCTCCCAATGGTATTTCCTCGAATCTGATTTAAGTCGGTCTATACTGCTTTTAGTACAACCATGAGGAACTTTCTAGGAGACAAGGAAGTTAACCATGTTGGCATATCATAGGAGTGAATCTACAATACAATTAGATTCGTCTGGCAAAGTTTCTTGAATAGGCTCAGAATCAATTGAATCTTTAAGTTCAATCCTCAAAAGATGACCAGCTACTACATTCTTGACCCCAGGTTTATCTTAATTTCTAGATCAAACTCCTGGAGTAACAATATCCACCTAAGAAGATGCGTCTTAGCATACCTAATAGCTTAATGATTTGTATAAACTGCCACTTTAGAGCCTAAAATTACATACCTAAACTTTTTTAATGCCCAAACTACTGCAAGCATTTCTTTTTCAGTCATTGTATAATTCCTCTGAGTTTGATCCAAAACTTTGCTTACATAGTGAATAACAAAATAATCCGATCTCGCCGCTGCCCCAAAACAACTCCTATCGAAAAATCCGAACCATCAGTCTGATCTCAAAGGTAAAAGACCAACCAGAAGCTTACATAATGAATGATTCACAGATCTTCTTTTTAAGAAGCTCAAAGGCCTAAAGACACTTGTGATCGACAAAGAACTCAGTATCTTTCCCTAAGATCTCAGTCAGTAGTCAGGCAATTTTAGAAAAATCTTGAATAAATATTCTATAAAATCCAACATGTCCCAGAAATGACCTGACTAACTTAATATTGGTTGGTGGATCAAGTTTCTTAATCACATCCATATTGGCAGGATCAACCTCCATCCCTTTTTTTGGAGATGACATGACCCAACACAATACCCTCCTTGACCATGAAATGATTCTTTTCCCAGAAGAGTACCAGATTCACTTCTCTACATCTTCGAAGAACTCGGTCCCAGTGTGCTAAACAAGAATCAAATGAGTCACATGAACCGAAAAATCGTCCATGAAGACCTTAAGGAAATACCCAACCATTTCGGCAAATATTACAATCATGCATCGATGAAATGTGCTTGAGGCATTACACAACCCAAAAGGCATGCACTTGAATGCATAGGTACCAAAAGGACAAGTTAAGGTGGTCTTTTCTTGATCTTCTGGAGCGATTGCTACTTAATTGTAGCCTGAGTACCCATCAAGGAAACAAAATAACTCTTTCCCAGCTAATCTCTCTAAAATTTGATCAATAAAAGGTAGAGGGAAGTGATCTTTCTTGGTCGCAGCATTCAAGCGCATGTAATCGACACAGACACGCCATGACGTGGGTGCTCGTGTTGCAATCTCAACTCCTTCTTCACTGGTCACCATCTGAATGCCCAACTTCTTTGGGACAACATGCAAAAGTGCCACCCATTTGAAGTCATAAATAGGATAAATAAAGCATGATCCACTCCATTTTTTAATTTCTTTCTTAACTAATTCCCGTAGATTTGGATTAAGCCTCCTTTGAAACTCATGAGAAGTCCTAGAATTTTCCTCAATAAAAATATGGTATGAACAGAGTGCGGGGTTTATACCCACGAGATCCGACACAGTCCTACTTATAGCCTTGTGGTTTTTTATAATACTTCTAACAACTTAGTCTCCTATTCTACGGTCAAACTAGAACTAATGATGACAGGAAACTTATCTTTGGTCTCATAAGGAAAGTATACTTGAGTGTAGAAGGAAGGGTTTCAACTCTGGAACAGATGAATCATCAGGTATGTCAGGATGAACCACCATTGAATCTGGATATGTACTGCTTAGTGGAGATGACTGAACTATAGCTCTATCCACTAATTGTACTGAAGAATAAGGAGTCGGATCGCCAAAGATAAACGGTAATTCGGCCAGAGTCGTGTTCGACTCATAATCTAATTCCCTTGATTGTCATGAGGGAATGGGAACTGACAAGTCCAAAGGGAATCTGTGTCATCAAGGGAATAAGGTGATGCACATGTCAAGAGCTCTGGTAACAAATCAATAACTGCTATGTGAACACTGTCCTCTCTTGATGAGAGTACTTCATTTTGTATTGTTGGATTTTGTGCCCAAATCTCGACTGTGTTTACTATATTGCAGCCAACCTATTAAAATGAATCGAAATCTGTACTTGACTCGGAATCAGGTCTCTGGCATTTTATTTGCCTCATATGTAGTTCCACTTCTCTGCTTGTAGAACGAAATTTCATCATCCCTGTTTGAACAACAGTCCTAAGGAATGACCGCCCAAGGATAATCTGTGAACCTCTCCAATGACGAGGGATATCCATTTCAAGGACTGTGAAATCCACCTTATAATTTTATCCCTTAATAGAGATAATGACATTCTTGATTTCACCCTTAGCCTTTTTTATTGATTTATCAGCAAATAGAAGTATTGCTCTAGATTTAGGTAAAGGTCTCAATTTTAGTTTCTCATATAAGGCCAAGGGTAATAAATTGATCGACGAGACATTATATAGAGAGTGCGTGCAAATGATATGTCATCAATATGACTCACCACATAATGTGCACCTAAATCTCTCTTATTTTGTGGCAATTTCTGATTCTTGATATAAAAAGTAGTGGCAATCGAAAGAATATGTATCTTGATGTAGTTGTTTGGTTTCTTCCTACTAAATCTGCTTGGTATGCATCTCACCTTCAAATATTTTTCAAAGGTAGGGTGACTAGCCACATACTCATCAAATGGCACTTTTACCATTATATTATCTCTACAAAATCATGTCATATCTGGATCATCTTTTTGAATCTTATTTGTGATGTGCTTTCCTATCATAAGAGCACGGGGGAAAGGGATAGGTAAAGAATGAAATGAAGACATAGATTCAGAAATATCCATAGTCCTTAATATTATTAGAAACTGAGTTTTTCAAACATGAATCTTTTACAATTGGAATAACAACATGATTATCTACTTTAGGACAATGAATGTCTGTTGAATGTGCATTCGCCTTATCCGAAGGTATAAGATCCTTCATAGACTCTGAATCTTTTGCTGCGTGTTGTTTAACTCTTGCACTCCTCCCCAATCTTCTTGTTCTCTTGGAAATATGTATGACTAATTATACTCTGAAGTCTCCTTAGGTTGAACTTCAGAGTCGGTCCTATCCGTATCCTTAGCCCGATCATGTACGTCTACGGTCCATCCACTCCTGAGAGACATATGACGAACATAATCAAACAGATGGATCTCATGATCATATTTGTGAAAGTCTGAATAATATATGTGATCCATCGAAGGACGTTGATGTGATTTGTTCAGGCCATTGGGATTAGCTTGAAGCTGGGCTGGAGTGGATGTAAATGGAATATTACGCTCATCATGTAGATAAGAAAGATGGTTTAGATCAACCCTCAAATTCTGCACTTCATTTCTATATGAATGTAGCTCCTCCAAAATCTATCGCTGAAAGTCCATTGAACCTGATGACAAAGAAGGGTACGAAGAATGTGAAGGATGTTGCTACTGTTGTTGATTATGACCTTGAAAATGTGGATTCTGTTGACTTGTTTGATATGATTGATGACGCCTAATCTGTTGTTGCTGCCTTGAGGCTTGATACGAATTGACTCCAGAGCTCATTGACGTTGGAAGAGATGTGGGAATAAATGATGTGTTGTAGAATGCCTGGGGATGTTGATAAGAGAATCGGTCCCCAGAACTGCCTTGCTTGACAGGGTCATTGGTGTACCACACACCATTTACTTCCCAAACTCTAGCAGGCTCCTGAGTAATAGTTTCTACAGATGGTGGTTGTTGACAAGGGTGAGCTAAAGGCTGATCCTCAACCCATGGCTGGACTGGTCCTGGCATCTATTGTTCCTGAATTTGATGAGCACGATATACTGGATCAACTGATGTAGTTACAGTAGGCCCCCTCATCTTTGATACCTTTTCAGAAAGTTTTGCCATCTGCTTAGGTAATTTGGACAAATTACTATCCAACTCATTCATCCTCTTATCTATCCTTCCAACCACTATAAGTTTATCTACTATTAAACCTAGGTCGAAAGGATCTATTGTAACCTTCGCTCCTCCACTAGATAAGAGTGAATTTTTCATCTCCAACTGAGCTCTACTAGCGGTTTGTGCTCTACTTGTCTCAGCCATTCTCTCAAACACCTTCCAGATGGTGTCTTCTCCTCACGAAGTATAGCTGCCTCCACAAGCATCACTAACTAAATCCTGTACCTCAGGGTGTAGACCGCAATATACAGACTGAACTAGGATGGTAGGCTCTAAACCATGACAAGGACAAGTCTGTAGAAGATCTTTGAATCTCTCCCATGAATCACAAAAAGCTTCATTCGGAAGTTAGGAGAAACTTGTAATACGTGAGCATCAAATTTGTTCTACTCAAAGGGTAGAACTTCTTCAAGAATAAATCCTTGAACTAGGCAAAAATTGTGACATCTACCCCCAAGTTCTTCATCCAATAATCAGCCTTATCCTTGAAGACAAAAGGAAGGGATTTGAGCCTTATGTAGTCTTGGTTAATCATAAGATGCCTAAGGTTTGAACATACCAACTCAAAGTCCCTAAGGAATGCGTAAGGTTCTTCACGGGAATTCCCATGAAAATGTGGCAACAAGCTAAGGAATTGCGGCTTTAGCTCGTATTCTACCTTAGGTTCTGCTGAGGTTAACCAATTCCTCATTTGGAACTTCCCTTACTCATAAGGCTAATTATAAAACACATCCACAGGTCTGTCATTACTTATATGTAACTGACCAAGCTGTGCTTTCATAAGTGCTTGATTTTATTCAGATCCGGCCAACCTAGCCAACACTACATGTAATGGATCCTCTCGTTCTTCCTCCTCTCCATTCCCATTTTGTCTCTTGGGAGGCATATTTACTGAGTCTTCGATACCTTCATCAAACAAAGGGTTGGAATGATATCTAGATGAAGATAATGAAATCACATCGATCTCACCAAGGAAATGATCTTCCTCAGTGAGTAAAGAAGAGGGAAAGGGGTCAGAAAAGATGTGACTTTCCCCTAGGAATTAATCATGATACACCGGTTCAAAGCAAGGGTTACTTCGAAATCAGGATGGTCTAGAAAGAGAAAGGGGCTGGACCTATGAAGACGGAATATTTGGGCGGTTCAATGATAGGATCGCAAAGTCTGAGCAAATATCCGACAAATTATCCATCTAGATGTTCAAGAGATACAGAAATTTAGCATGCTAGTTCTAAAAAGAACCTAAATTTTTCTAGGCACTTGAATGTGTAGAATGATTCACACAAGACAATAAATACAAACCCTGATTATTTCACCTTACTCAACACTGAAGGCCGAGATGATAATCTAGTTATCTTGTCAAATTTTAATTGGTGATTCAATACGAATCTTGTCAGAGTTACGAGCTGTTAGGATTGTCTCGATTCATATGACTAGTTGCATCCACTATCAGCTAGTATAGAGGTAAGTCAGACCGTGTAAATATGGCTACCTGTTTACTTGAGGACCGAGCCTTGCATGTTGTCCTCTAAACCCTCCATTCTGCCAAGGAAATCCGAACCATTTACCAACTACCCGTAGATCCTCACTGAGAAGCAACTAATCATTTTTAGAGAATCAGTAGTTCATATGAAAATTTGTGGTATGGCTGATGAATCTGTGATTCATCACTCTTAAAGTTGAAAATAGAGCTTTGTTCCCGAGTATATAGATCCATATTTCTACTTATATTGCATAATTAACATTCATGCATACAGTGATAACATTTGCATTTTAGCATTCATATATTGCATTAAATAAGAAGCCAAGATCACTTGTAAAATATCCCCCTATAAAACAACACCTCCCTTATGATATATATAAACACCTTTAATAATATAAGGAAGAAAGTCAGAGATCTCCTTTGTAAAACACTCAATAAAACCCTAGAACCTCTGGACCTTAGAAGGCCCATAGTGCTCTTGTACCAACTTCAAAATATGTGTACTTACCTTCAGATGAATACACATCCAGAGACCTTTAAAATGAGACTAATTTCATCCAATTCGGAGCTTGTAGGAAGAAGGTGGGTTTTTGGGCCTCTATGTATATTGTATATGTGTATATTTGTATTCCTGTATTTTTGTATCATATTTGACCTCATCTCCATTTTTGGTCAACATGAAATTGTAGATCTCATCAAGATCTACAACTTTCATGTTTTGAGTTTTTCCAAATTCGGCATCCTTCTCTCTCTAATCTCATTTCTTCTCGCAGCCACTCACAACTGGCCACATGGCGCCCTCTGATTGTGCCACGCGGCCCACTCCCCTTGCCTTAGCTGCCCGCGCCCACAGCCGTTGGATCTTCATCCCGATCCAACGGTTGCGCCACCTCCACGCACGCTCTTTATTCTCAACCATCAGATCATCCTCAGTACTTCATCTCGTCCGCCCGTTAGCGCCTCACCCACAGCTCTCCACGTGGCAGCTGTTGAACCATCTGATCCTCTTGATCACAGCCGCTGCTTCTGCCTCGTACCTCAGCCCTTCGATCAGCATCTGAATCATATCCACTCCGTCCGCTGGCGCCTCGCCTTCAAACCGCCATGTGGTGCGTTAATCGCCATCCGATCGTGCCCACATCCATCCATCTCAGCCGCTAATCCCGAAGCCATGTCATATCCCTTCGATTGCGGTCAGATTTGATCTAAACCGCCCGCTGCCGCTTGCTTATAAGCTCGCCACGTGGTGCTTCGTACACCATCTGATCGAGCAACCTTAGAGTACATCCTGATCGCCCGTTAGTGCCGCTCCCGCAGCTCGACACGTGGCGACTTCATAGGCCTTCGATCGCTTTGCCTTGATCTAATCACAGACGTTCCCTAGTGCCAACTTCTCAACTGTTGGATCCCAAGATCCAACGGCTAAGATTTCATCGTCTACCTCCGGTCGACTCTCTCTCCCACGATATCGATCTTACGCAAGGGCCGCCCCTTTCTATTTTCGACCCCACCACAGCAACCCTCTCCGACCGCCAACACCACCACGATCATCACTACTCTTCCCTCATCCTCGCCAACTCCCTCACTCCCCACGACTCCCACCAGAGTCGCCCCACGACGACCTCGAACACCACCTTCCAACGACTCCTGCCATCAACTTCACCCTATAAATCACCCGCCTCCGGCCACTGTCTTCCCCATCCGCCACTCCAGAGAGAACCCTTGAGCTCAGAGCAATCTATTGGTGACAACAATTGAGCGTATCTCCGAGCAAAGACATGCTTCTTCTCCGGCAAGATCCACGGCCGCCTCCACCGTGTTGCAGCCCCCCTCCGTGAGCTGCACGAGCTCAGAACCATCTACCGTTCTTCGAGCAACGACCATGAGCACGCCTTCGAGCTCCATTTCCCAGGTAGAAGCCTCCATCCTCCTCTGATCTTCTTCTTATTTTCTTCTTTGATTTATCCGATTAACTTCGCCCTCCACCATCGTTTTCTCGCTCCACCATCATCTCGCCGAGCTCCACGACGGAGCTCCGATCTTCGTGCTACCATTACCTTCCTCAAACACCATACCCCACCTTCCACCAACGCCAGCTCCGTCACCTGGGCGGAGCTCGATCACTGGTCACCCCCACCACTTTGCAGGCCTCGCATTCCATTCCCGACAACTCCACGAACTACTCGCGTGCTTCGGCTATCTTCTAACCCCTGCAGGTGCTATATCTTTGATTGGCCGGAGGCTCGTCGGAGCTTCATTCGAGCTCCTCCGTCACCGAGCTCTAGCGCACCTCCTCCACTCCTGAGGTCACCGGACATTTCGTCGCCCTGCCACGCATCTTCCGAGCTTCATCAGATCCTCCATCGACCTTCGCCGACGACGAGGGGATGAGGTAGAGTTGGGCCAACCTCGCCTGAGCCCCGCCTTCTCCTCCACAGGAGGCGGAGGGCTATCGGGGACGAAAAGCAGCAGCCGTCCGATGTCTTTGATCAGAAGATCAGGAGCAAGCCACGTCATTATCAGCCAGAGCAGCATCGGGTCCTTGGATCCATCTAGATCCAGCGGTGCTTCGCCAGCCACGTCGCCTCACTCCGCAACCGTAGGATCATCCGTGATCCTACGGGCTTGAGTACGTCACGTTGAACTCTTCATCGAGCTCCAGATACCGTTGGATCAATCTAAATCCAACGGTCACTAATCGACCACGTCGCCATCAGCAGGAACGAGCCCCTCACCGTTGGATCGATCGATGATCTGACGGACTCAGACACGCCACGCGTCATCATTCCGCAACCATTGGATCATCTTTGATCCAAAGGTCCAGATTGCGCCACGTCTCCCCGATCCGAGCCTCTTCCCCGACCTCTAGGCTCGGATCACCCGAAGCTTCTACGAACCTCGATCCGAACCTCCAGAGCAACCGAGCCAACACCAGAGCCTCCGACGTCCACCGAGCCTAGCGCACCTCACGTGATCAGCACGTGCGGCCTAGGCAAATTTCACTGAGGCCCCTGAAGGTTTCTGATATTACAATTCAGTCCCTACGAAGCGACCCCACGTGAGAAGCACGTACGTCTGTGGAGAAATTGCATCTACCCCCTGCATTCTAGGTAAATGCATAAAAGTCCTTGTCAACATATTTTATTTTTAGCAATTTTAATTCATGTATTGCATTTATACCCCTGTCTATGCACGCATATTTAGGCATTCATCTTAATTCATTTTTGAGTTTTAAAAATTGCATTGTGTAGCTTACATTGTCCTCCTCATTATGTGACATGTAGAATATTTTTGGAATATAAGCAGAATTTTCTATTAATTAATTGGTTCATTTTTTCTATATTTTGCCCAATTTCACCTCTTAATTGATTGTAATTTTTTGGTAGCTCCAAAAATTCCCCAAAAATCACAACAGAGCTTTGATAATTAGCTTTACCTTGCATAAAAATTTCATCCCAATTGAACGCATTTCGAGGCCTAAATAAATCATTTGGTGAATTCCTTAATTTATTTTTAATAGGTCCATTTTACATGAAAATTTATGGTCATTAATTTTCCTGGATTCTTCACATTTAGATCTATCTAGGATAATTTTGATATCTAGAAATATGTGATTTGATATTTATTAAAATTAAATTAGTCAAAATCACCTTGCATTCATTTTTAATTCATAGCTAATTCATTTAGTGTCAGAAAATTCCAAAAAAATAGGGTTGCTTAATTTCATCATATTTCATCATCTGGCCAAGTTTCATAATTTTTAGAATTAATTTGATCATCTTTCTGAATTAACGTTTAAACTGGCCTGATTTTGCATGTGTCTTGCATAAAAAACCGAAAAAAACCAAAAAATATTCCATCTGAAAATCGAACATTGGAAATTCGCTAAAAATCTACCTAAGGAGACAGTTGCCTCCCTGAGTTCGACCTTGGACTCCCAAGTAAAAAATATTTCCACTCAAAATTAAGTTGTAAAACAAAAATTAAAAGTGGTTTTTGATCTGCTCTCATTATCCGGCTGCAACAAACATTAGTAATTAATTTGAACATTAATTTGCTTGAATTAACAAGGGTAGTGGGAGGCGGTTATCAATGGCTTTATCCTAATGTCGTCCCTCTCTCATAGAAATTATACCTACAGACGAATGAGGGTTTTACTGCCTAAAAACAAGGTTGATTTTATTCTAATTAATTAAGGTCGACTTGCATTAATTCAATCCTAATTTTAGAAGATTAGGATATCACTTGAGATTAAGTGACCACAATCATCGCCTACCTTACAGTCCCTTATTCCTTTAATCCTCAAGTTAGTAAAAACTGAGGGGGAAATCGGAAAATGGAATGCAACAAAAATCAATGATGCTTGCACTCGTTAGAGATACTTAGAATGCATCCCAACACTCTCCATGTGGATGCATAACAGGATTTTTAAAATTTAACTAAATAATGCAAGTTGAGAAATCACACCAAAATAATAGTTCTATTAGTGGTGAAGAAATCAATTAAATTTGACTAAGTAGAACGTCAATTATGTGCATCTATGAATCTCCTAAGATTTTTGCAATTGTGAATCTCATGAGATTTGTGTTGTGTGTCCTAAGTTACGAAAATAGATCAAGTAAGATATGACCTACGATCTTTCTATTTGGTGTAAGCTTGAATCTAAAACGTCACTTAAGTCGAGAATCACTCTTGACACAACCACACATAAAATGAATAAAGTTTTAAGAGCCTTTGTTTACACATGCGAGATCTCAATCGAGAATCGCTGTAAAAGGCAATAGAATATAAATGAACTAGTATGCTAATCTCTCAATCTCAATTGTATGCCTCGTGTCTCCCCAGCAAAGTGATCCAAGCTCTTTTCCTCTGTAGTCCTTTAAAATAGTTGGTTCCATGGGCCTATCACAAAATAATGTAAATTTATTAGAAAGTTCAAGAGAGAGATTCAAAAAGACACTACAACACAACATAAGGAGACATGCTAAAAAATAATTTCAACCAAAATTATTGAATAAATTAAAAATAAAAATTTACTTTTAAAAATAATCGCCAAATATGATGCATCTCCGACAACGATGCCATCTGATGAAGCGCTAAATGCATGTATTAAGAGAGATCTGTTGTAGCACGGGTACTTAGCATCTCATACAGAACTGAGATAAAATTCAACGATGAGGTTCTCGGCTTAAATTTTTAACCTGGAAAGTCCAGGGTCGAACACAAGGATGCGAGTACTTTGATGATTAACTTTAGAGGACAAATAAACTTAGACGATAATTTTCAGATTTATTTCTTGGAGTTCATGCACATCACACAATTAACATGAAATTTTAACATAATTTCTATGCCAATAAATTAAGTTCAAACATATATATACACACACAAGACATGCATGAGATCAATACTTAAACAAAACTCACAACAATAAGAAAACTTGAATGATTAATAGGAAAAAACCCAAAAGTATTTTATAGAAGAAATCAATTTAATATCTTGCTTCATAATCACTTTAATGATTCAATAAGCAAATACCTCTTTTTTAAAAACAAAACGATTCATATTCAAACCTAGTAAATATTAAAGATGATTATGAATAAAGGGTTATAAATGATCATGCAAGATATTAGAATTCAATGATAATACATCAATCAATCAATCGAAACAGTTAAACTTTAACAATTAATGCATCCATTATTAATCTAAATCAATCATTCATGCTGTTAAAATATAAAGTTCAAAACAAGCTTTCAAATGAGACTAAAATTGCATTAATCGGATCTAGGATAACAATATATTCAATAAAAAAACCTAGCGGTATACTTGTAATAAAAACTTCCAAGTTTTCTTACATATAAGGACAGACATAGACTGAAACGTAAATAGGAAAAATCACATGGACAAATGTGTAAATTAAAACCAGGCTGAAAGACTTATCTATGTTTATTAGAATTCGCATGACTACATCTGCAGTTAACCCATTGGCGGGTGCTACTCACGTGACCTTCAAGGTTTGGATAAGGTGGCTTGGGACACGTGGCTGTTTCGGATACCCTTTTGAATTAGGCATGACAACCGAACCTATGGCTTGAATCGTTGCTTCGGAAAGCAACGTGGCGGATCCAGGATTGTTGGATCTCTCCTCAAATCTGAAAGATCAACGCTCACTTCTCTGCTCGTGTTCTTGAAGTCCTCCGTGCATAGTGGAAATAGGGCGGAACTCCGATGATGTAGATCCTACTCCTCCTTTCTTCTTTTATCAATCTGAATAACCCACTAAGCTTCACATGGCTCATCAAGATTCTATATGAAATCATAACATTTATAATTTCATCAAATCTTATGGTCCAACCTCAAGAAGCTTATTTGAGTCCATAGATGGAGCTCTCCAACTTTCACACCTTCCTTTCCTTAACCATGAAGTCCTGGGGCTACTTCATGTGAATATCTTCAGAGAGGAATTCATAGAGGAATGCAATCTTGACTTCCATCATGAAGATGTAAAAGTCAAGTTGTGTAGCTATAGTTAGCAATATTCTGATGGTTTTAAGAATGGTCACCGAAGAGCAAGTCTCATCACAAGCAATGTCTTCTCTTCCGATGTGTAGCTCATGGCTACGAATCGTGCTTTAAAGGTCTCTACCTTATCATCAAGTTCCCTTTCTCTTGAAGATCCATTTACACCTTTATCAATCTTACCCATATAGGTGTATCCTCGAGGGTCCATATACAACACTTGTATATGAAGTCTACTTTAGACTTTATTGCTAACATCCATCCTTTCATGTAATGATCCTCAGAGACTTCATCATATGAAGTCAGATCATTGTCAGACTTGATTGACACATGGAATACATCCTCGAACTCATTTGAAGAGGTATCAGTGCTTCATCTTTAATTGTCCTTTTAGTTTCCGATTTTAGGAGTCTCATTATCATCTTAAGGTTAAATGAGTTCCTTTACTTCATTATCATCTTGATTCTCAAGAGAGTCATCTTCTAAGAATCACATTCTCAGAAATGAGATCTTTTAAGAATCTCAAGGTCATAAAGTGGGTATCCAATACCAACCTTTATTTTCCTAATGAAGTAGTACTCTCTAATGCTCGATTCCAGCTTATTTGCATGGAATCTTATTAAGGATATATAATGTAGTCTCTACTACATATATACCAGGAAACTAAGAGGAAATTATGCTAAAATTCATCGTTGAAAGTTATAAAAAACATTTTAATTATTTTTTCTTCTTTTCTTCTTTTTGACTTCCATTCTTGTGATTATTTCACTCATCACATTCATCATTGTTATACTTAGAATATGCTTCATCCTAAGTATAGGGGGATGAGTGTATACGGGTGCTCATTCTTTGATCTCCCACTTATCTCGTCAACTCTTGATATGTTATCTATACTTGGGGATATTTTACCCTGAGTATAAGGGGAGACATGCCGGGCTGGTGATTTGTTTATTCCCACTCTCTACCCTCCCTACTTTGTACAAATATGTTATACTTCGGATTAACTGATCCTAAATATGTGGGGATGATCGACTTATTCTTAAGTCATTCTAGTATAGACTTTCATATACATAGCACGAATTATGTATTCCTTTTTCTCTCTGACCTATGAGGACATAGCTCAAACTAAGTATAGGGGTCGTATATACGTTGTATATACTTTAGTCATAACTAGTACTCTCACATTTTTCAATAAATATGGCTAAATTACTAAACAAATCAGAATGTGCAATAAATCAACTGTAAAGAATACACATGTATAGACTCGTATATAAAATTTTCAAAATATTCGGTTAAAAATGTTTTGCAAAATGTTTGAAAAATGGTTATAAAATATCTTGAAAAAAATCTTTTGAGCCATTTGAAAAATAGTTTGTAAAATTTGTAAAAAATTTTCTTTGAATAAAATATTTTGAAAATTTATTTGCAAACAATTTGTAAAATGGTTGCAAAATTGCTTTAAAAAAATCCATACATATTGTTTGAAAAATATTTGCAAAATGATTTTCAAATTTTGTAAATGTTTTCCAAAATTATTTGCAAAATAAAGTTTCTAAAAGTTTTGTAAAATGTTTTGAAACTATTTTGAGAACTCTGTATATAATTCAGAAAATAACAAGTTAGAAAACTCTTATATATATAAAGTGTATAAATGACCACCAACTTCACTTGTACGAATTCCCAGTGTAAATTCCTCGATCTATTCTTTTAAATATTGATGCATTCTTGTGTAGATAATTGCACATAACTCTTTCACTACCCCTTTTATTTTTTTAAAATCCCTAATTCAAAATCCATATAGAAACTTGCACAATTATTTCAAAAATCTGCATCAGAATTTGCAAAACATTTTTCAAAAATCTATAAAATTCCCAAATCAGAAAATTTCTTCACAAAAAGGTTTTCTTGCATTGTATATAGCATTTATATTTCTTGTAATGATCAAGATAATTGAACAAATCTAAAATAAAGTCTGAATATTGGAGCTTTGTATAGACCTTAATCCACTTAATTTCAGAGGAACCCATTAAGGACTGGAATTGGGATACTTCATGTCACCTTGACTTAATTCTTTAGGTTCCACGAGACTATGTTCACGAATCGATTCATCATGTCTAACTAGAATCATCCATATCATCCGTACAACTCTTGAGACGATGGATTGACTAGAAACCTCACACTTAATACTTAGCTCAACCTAGATGGATTGTTGAAAGATCTTGGAGTCTAAGAGGAGACGATGCTAGGCTACTTCGTCAAGGGTGACTCAAGAACCATTCTTAGAGATTGCCTAAAATGGTACTCTAACCCATTTTTTAAGTAACAATGATATCTGACGATTGGAGATTGGATTGAGACAATGCTTCGGATGAAGAATGGTCTGTTGGCGCAACTTTTTTTAAGACCCAAAACATGGGCAGACCAAAAGACTCTATATCCGTCAGGGAAGAAACAAGAATGCAGAAGCAATCTAAAAGAATCCTACACCAAAAATTCCATAAAATATTGAGATTCCGGAAAAAGCATGCTTCTTGGCGAAGACTCGATTACACTGACCGAGCTTCACGAGGGAACGATGACTACATTGGTCCATTCCCACTTCTTTTCTCATTCTTCTAACTTCTCTCCCTTTCGACTGTACAAACCAGTAATACTTGACCATAGAAGGAAATATATGTCTTCATGAGGACGAGTTACGAGATGAGCATACTCTTTTATAATTCAGTGGTTTGTTTGGGAAGATCTAAGAAATTCACATACATGGTTCTATCATTCAAGGTTGCGAGAGTATGCGACTGAGAGGATGGTTCTGACCAAATACATGTACATAATTAAAATAAAATAAAACCATAAAAAATTATATAAAATAAATAATATACAGGTAAAATATACCTATAAAAACCTATAAATAAATATAATTAATTAAGTACGTAAATAAACTCTGAAAATTAAATTAAACATATTCAGATATGTAATTAAATAAGTTAGGAATATGTAAAATAATTGTATATAACAATAAAAATAAAAAATAAATAAAAATTATAATAGATAAAATACATGTATATTTACCTATATATACACATGTAAATACTAACATATTATAAACGACCTTATAAAAATAAATAAAAATACCCTAAAAATACTACGTAGAATTATTAAAAAAATTGTTTTAACCAAACATTAATAAAATTAATTTCTATTTAATATTGATTTTATAGTGAATTTTGGCCTTAAAATTTTCTGGTTGGTTCACGTAGACCAACCAGAGGCTGAGAAAAGTTGACTTGGATCAACTGTAGTCTCTTCTTCGTCGCCCTTGTTAGACCTAGCGTACCCCTCTTCTTATCCAAATTTTGGGAGGTGATCCATGGCTCGTGGAGCCTCGATCCCTTCACCAATCAAAGGCCCCACTTCATCATGCACTATGCCACGTTTCTGGATCACCTGCACGATCACACCATCTCCCTCCATCTCGTAACAAACTTCACCTGCCACCTTCGCTTATGTATAATCCAGCTTCACCATTTTTGCAATTTGATTCCTCTTAAGAGAAACTTAGTCCCTTATATTGTGTTCTTAGGGAGAGGCTTAGTGACAGGAAGCAACCCAACTCGTTCTGCAGAAAGGAAGAAGCTCGCTTGAGAAGATCCAATCATCGCCAGAGCAACCCTCCGTCAATTCTGCCTCTTTGGTCCTCGAACCAAATCGAGGTTTCTTTCTTGCTTTTCTATGTAATATTCAGTTATAGGTTTCATTTTAGTACTTCAATTTTGGTTTTTAGTGGTTAAATTAGGTAGAAATAAAAAACCCATTGGCGTGCATCTCCAGCTCCAGGCCAAATTCATTGTGTTTTTGCAAGAAATCCACCATACTTCCCACTCCTCTTGTACCCTATCGTTTGCTCCATCTTTTGCTCATTTTCCCAACCCAGATACTGCACGGGTCTGGCGAATCAAAGCTCGCTCCTCTGCCTTCTCTAAAGTTTCATCGCCCTTCCATTTCACGCTGCAATCAGCTTCACCCATTGGTTGAGGAGCTCCTCCTTGAGTCGTGGAACTTTTTTGTGAAGGTCAAGTGCTTTGAAAACCTCCTGCAACTTGGAATAGAAGCAGAACATCCTCTCTAGGCATTCTGAGCTTGAACCTCTTCTAGATACGCATTGAGGGTACTTGCGAAGACCACTGGCAAACGTGAGTTTCCCCAGGGAACCGTAGTGCCCTCCGATGAGGTGAAAGGAGGCCGGTGATGGACATTGTCATTGTTCAAAGCTCGTCGGAGGCTTTTTCCTTCATGGTTCTTCCACATCTTTCTTTGGCAGTCGATTGAAGACACCCTCCAGGTCTAATCATGAGCGTCCATCCGAGGTGAAGCATTGCGACCCCAAAGCCATTAGATCATCCACGTAGCATCCAAAGAACGACCCGATCTGAGAACTTTAGAGGGGTAAATTTCTTTGGATCCCCTTTGTCTTTTTTATACTTGATTAATATCTCTGTAATTATTTAATTAGTATACACTTTTGTGGACAATTTGCATGGATCCCTCACAGTTGTTGAATATTCCACATAGGTCCAGTGCCAGCTCAACTCACGTGGCAACCATGTGAGTTCAATAAATTGCAACCATACCCCTCCAGGTTTACGTATTTCTATTTAGTTTAAAAATCTGCAATTAAAGTTCAAAACTTCTCAATATTTTACACGGACATTCTTGTATTTTATTTTTATTGCAATTATACCTATGCTAGGTCTTGTATTATTTATTGGCATTTTATTTTTTTTATAAATAGTTCCCATGCTCTAAACATTATGTAAAAATAGAGGAAATTACACAATTTTTTTCTCATTTACGCCATGCATTTTATTTAGCATGTTACTTGCATTTTCCATTTATTAAAAATAAAATGTAGCCTTTTTATTCCCTATATAACTTTAAAAATACAAAAAATGTAAAATCTTCTTTAAAAATTCAAAAAAACTTAAAAAATTATTACTATATTTTACCACTCCATACCAAAAATCACAAAAATATCAAAAGAAAACACTAAAAATTGAAAACCCTTCTATCCCTAAAAAATGAAAAAAAATCTCAAAAATTCTCAAAAAAATAGTTTTCTGTTCTTTGCTTATTACTACAAATTAAAAATAGTTCTGAGTTATTTGAGACTTATTTTTTATTTTTAAAACTCAAAATAATTTAGCATATTTATTTATCCCCTCGTTTGGACTATCTTGGACTTTAAAAACATAAAAATTTTAAAAAAATCACCAAAATTTCACAAAAAAAGAAAATTTAAATGCCGACAAAACATTTTATTTTACAATTTTTTTCTTATTTTTAGCTATATCTATAAATATATAACCTATATAGACTATATATATACACATATATACATATTAATTCTATCATTATTATAATAAATACCTTAAATATATTTTAAACCTTAAAAAATAAAAAGGAATGTTCTTATTTGTATTACTGAATTTTCATATTTATTATATATAGTATATATTTCTTGTATTATATATATTATTATATAAACAAACTTATTATATATTTAAAAGAAAGAGAAATTAAAATTGGGAAACTAAAAAATCTATAAAATTAAAATTTAAAAAAAAAATAAATAAGAATATTAAAAAATCCAAAAAAAATAAAACAAAAACCCACAAAAACATTAAGTAAATAACAGAGAGATATCTACATACATATTATATTTAAAAATAAATAATCCTCTACACACATATGTTCTTGTGCTCCACACCCTACACATACTTGACCACTAAAAACTTATTTGTAGGGTTATGATAAATTTTAGCTCACTTTGTTTTGCATTGTTTGACTATTCATATTGTGGGTTAATTATTGAATTATTCTGATTTTGTGAGAGGTTGCCTCAACAGCAGTGTTCTCGCCCAGTGTGGAATACCAAACCACACGAGACCCGAGTTTTCATGTGGTTAGGGAAAGACCCGGGAACAGTTATCGGATGAGAAGGATGACCGAAGTGAATGGAAAAAGGGAAAAGATGGGTGGTTGGTGCATTGCAACGTGTGGGAGGAGAGTAGTTGGAGGTTGACGATGTGGGGTGACCGTTGGAGATCCAATAGTGGATCTTGAGGCGTGAAAGAACAGATCTAGTGAGATAAGATGATCTCGTTAGATGGTGGAGGAGGGTAGTGGGTGGCAAAGAGGGGTCAGGTATGTGTCAGCACAAGATTGGTCCATGCGACCCAATCTGAAAAATTCCACAAGCAAAAAATAATGTAAAATGAAAAGTAAATACCTACAAACTTCAAATAATTTTTTTCAACATGAAATTTTTAGATCTTTTTAAGATCCATATCTTTCATATAGAACTCAAAATGAAAATGTATCATATATACAAGATAGAAATCTTACAAATATTTTTAAGTAATTAAAATTGCTTCTTTTAATTTCTTTTATGATTTTTTATTTTTATTTTGTAATTAATGTCACAACAAGTATGTATGATATCAAACTAAATTTTATAGGATTTTTAATAATAATGAAACACTTAAAATAAAGGTATAATAATAGAATTATTTATGAACAATAATTAAGGTTAACTATATACATTGTATTAGTTGTAAGTGTTAGTTAATTAGACATGAATCTTATTGAATATTCTAAATAAGAGGGGCTAATAAATGAAAAATGTGATGATAAATAATGAATTTATTAGAGGTCTCTCAAGGATCAAGACCACGGACTATCCACAAAGTTTGGATTATTCGTATTTAATGAAAATGACTAGAATTGTATTTCTCTGTGAGGATGAATTACCCATCTGTTTCTTTTGTACACTTCTTTAGTACCTTGCTTGTTATAATTTTGGGATTTTATCAGTTGTGCCCCTCCGAGATCTCGCAATATCAGTTATGCCCCTATCTTTTTGGTAATATCAGTTGTGCCCCCGACTTCTTGCCAATATTTCACTTGTGCCCCTCAGAGGGGCATAACTGATAATAATCTTTTATCAGTTATGCCCCTCTGAGGGGCACAAGTGAAATATTGGCAAGAAGTTGGGGGCACAACTGATATTACCAAAAAGATAGGGGCATAACTGATATTGCGATATCTCGGAGGGGCACAACTGATAAAAACCCTATAATTTTTATATCATACTAGACAACTATGCTCATATGTACCCTTGCGTTACTCAAAAGTAGTCGCGACAGTGAGTGACTTGGAGCTACTTCTTTTTGTGCAGCTACACAGTCTACTTGTGGTATAGCACTCGTGGCTAGCATTTCTTACATTATTGTACATGTAGTTTTGAGAGACTTGTCATGTAATATGTAAGTATGGACAATAGTTTTTTATGCATACTCCATATATGTAATATTTTTGTAGGCATTGATTGTAATTAATTGAATGTCAGGCATGTTGTGCATGGAAGGAAATTTTAATTTCCAATATTTATGCAAATTTCTGATGCTTATGTTATATCTTGTGGTTCAAATGTGGAATGTATGTGTGTGTGATCTATTTGCCAAGTACCCAGATCTTAGGGGGATGCTCACCACAGTTTGATATCAGAGCAGTGGTACTCCATTCCACGCATATCATTTCTCATTGGTGTTCGAAATACAGGATTGTATTGAGAATCTCTTGGCCCAACACGAGTCCAAAGGATAATAACATATTTTATATACATATCCATATGTCTCTCTTAAGTAAGCAAGTATCAATGCTCCGATTCTTTATGCAGAACCATGCCACCTTGTATGGAGTGTCAGGAAGTAATCGAGCAACGACTACGACAGCAAGATGATTCCTCCTAGCGTCCCTCACACGATGGAGAGGAGAGCACCAATCTATCATTCTCACTAGAGCCTGAGTAGATGGAGGATGCATATGATTTATAGAAGCATAAAAGCACATAAGCAACATATCAGTGGAGAATGGTACCACGGTTCTTTGGTACCACCACCCTTAAAGATGCGAAGCTGTGGATGTCACAATGGACAAGATTTTGAGGATGATCCGTGTGTTCGAGGACACTTCAGTATCTTTTGCAGAGTACTCGTTGGTTGGGTATGCAGAGTGGTGGTGGAATGCCACTAAGGAGCACTTGATCGAGCCCGTCACTTGGGATATTTTCCTTGATGAGTTCCGCATAGAGTTTTGGGCCATTGGGTATAGGATGAGAGGAGAGAGTTCGTGAGATGACCCAAGGATCGATGACAGTCCATGAGTACCTGATCCGTTACATGGAGTTATCTCATCATTCCCTTACTACTACATCTTCTCCATAAGAGAACTTACAGAAGCTCATCCGGGGGATGCGCGTGAATTTCTAAGACGGACTCACCATTTTGGACCTTACCTCCATCGAGGAGGTTACGATAAAGGAGATGCAGTGGGAGGATACACAAAGCTAGTTACATGGAGGTTGATCACAGTTGCCCCCACCCCAGCCTAGCAGAGTCGCATGTCAGGACTTATCTCGGTTCTGTTGAGACCGTCACCCCCACCCAACAACAACGACACCGACAACTAGTATGTTCACATCATCCCTACCTTGGGTAGGACTTGACAGGCTATGGTTCAATCTCTTCCCAATCCCTACGTAGACACATAGTCATTGGTCTGAGGGTAATAGTTTTTCTTTTAGAGGAAGTTGGTCCCAGGCAGCAGTTTCTCCCAAGCAAGCAGTCACATGTATTGCCCTTCCAAGCAACCGAGCCACTTCAAGGCCTAATGCCCATTGCATGCCAGCAACTTAGGCGCGCAATAACAACAGAGTGGAAGACCAACTGGGTCTTCCAGATAGTTTCAGGGCTTGGGATCCCAATGTAGAGACTGTGATTTTCAGTGACCCCACACAAGTATTCAACGTTGCGGGATCTAGTGCACCATTACGTGGTTAGCTGAAAGCAGTAATACAGGAGCATGCTCATGCTTCACGATCAGTCATCGGAGGTATGACTTCAGCCCATGGGATTATTTTACATACATTATCTGATTCAGGGGTTACAAATTCCTTCCTTACACATAGTATGGTGCTCACATTGGGCAATATGTGATGAGGGTTTCTTTCCTGTACTACATAAAGAGCCTAGGGGACATTTGTTTATCATCTGCTTGGTAGTTGAGGATGTATCTATGCAGATAGGTGGGCACGAGATGCCCGCTTTCATGTTGTTGATTCAGTTAGAGGACTTCGACATTGTTTTAGGAATGAAATAGCTATAGAGGCATCATGCGTACCTGGACTATATTAGGAAGACGATGGTCTTCCATTTATATGGAGTGACACCATTTCAGTTTAACGGATGTAATTCTGAGGTGGGATCAAATGTATCTCTGCCTTGAGGGACCACCAATTTCTCAACCAACATTGTGTAGGATACATTGCCTACGTAGTAGGCTCAGTGGCACATGATCAGATGATCGAGGATGTTAGAGCTGTGTGTGAGTTTCCTGATGTGTTCCCATATGACTTGGTTGGGATGCCACCTATAAGGTAGATAGAGTTTGAGTTCATACTATTGCTAGACACGCAACCAATATCTATCCCTACATACAAGTTGGCACATGTTGAGGTCAAAGAGCTCAAGGTGCAGCTATAAGAGATGTTGGAGAAGAGATTCATCTGCCCAAGTACATCACCATGTGGGGTACATGTCCTCTACGTGAAGAAAAATGATGGATCCTTGAGGTTATACATAGACTACAAATAACTGAACAAAAGAGCGGTCAAGAACCATTATCCACCTCCACATATTAATGATCTCTTTGCTTAGTTACAGGGAGCAGTGGTATACTCCAAGGTCGTTATGCGATCGAAATACCACCAGATGAAGATCAAGGATGCAGACGTGATGAAGTATGACTTTCGTACTAGATATCGTCACTACGATTTTCGGCGATGCCTTTTTGGATTTACGAATGCACCTGACACATTCATGTATTTGATGAACTAAATCTTCCATGCATACTTGGACTAGTTTATGATCATGCTCACTGATAATATTCTAGTATAATCCTATGACAAGCATGAGCATGAGTCTCGTTTCTGTACCATGCTAGAGACACTCGGGGAGCATTAGTTGTATGCCAAATACAACAAGTGTGAGTTTTAGCATTCCGAGGTGGCATTTCTAGGCCACATGGTTTAGGAGCTGGGTGTTTGTCGACGCCGCCAAGATAGAGGTAGTTGTTTCTTGGGAGTAGCCCAAGATGGCCACAAAGGCTCATAGTTTCCTTGGCCTCACCGGGTATTATAGGAGATTTGTCAAAGGGTTCTCCCAGTTAGCCCTACCCTTCACTCGATTGATGCAAAGGGATGTTTCATTTGTCTGGAGTGATAAAAGTGAGTTGAACTTATGTACGCTTAAGGAGCAGTTGATTTTTGTGTCCATCCTCACCCTTCATTCTGGTACCTAGGACTTCACAGTTTATACTAATGATTCCAAGGAAGGATTGGGCATCGTGTTGACGCAATGGGGGCAGGTTGTGGCTTACATGTTACATCAACTTAAGAACCATGAGCACAAGTCCCCTATTTAAGAATTGGAGTTGGAGGATGTAGTCTTTGCATTGAAGATATATCACCACTATTTGTATGGAGTGACTTTTGATATCTTCACCGACTACAAGATCCTCAGGTATATTTTTGTCAAAAGGAGCTGAAAATGAGGTAAAGACAATGGATGGATCTACTGAAGGACTATGAATGTACAACCTCCTACTACCCTAGTAAGGGGAATGTGATGGCATATGCCCTGAGCAGGCGACCATGTACTGAGGGTTCATCAGCTTGGTGGTAGACTTGGGATGTACTCACTACACTTAGTGAATGGCATCCATTTGAGGGTACACCATATGTAGTGACCGTACCAATGAAGTTCATTAGCTTATAGGACAGGATTGTCCAGCGACAATAGATAGATCAGAGGATCCAGGATTTGTACCACATATGCTTGAAGGATGAGTTCGACGGATCCGAGTTCGCAAATCCATCCAATGGAAGGGAGCCATGTGTGTGTCCCAGATGATGATGAGACAAGGAGAGATATCCTGGATGAGGTGTACAATTCGAGACTTTCTATACTCCAGGTGGCACCAAGATGTATCGAGACCTCTACCAGCACTTTTTATGAGAGGACATGAAGAAGGACATAACCAAGCACGTCAGCATATGCCTTACCTGTCAAATGAGGTAGAGCTCTAGAGACCTTTGGGGCTTACTACAACCTCTCCCCATTCTGGTATGGAAGTGGGAGAGCATCTCCATGGATTTTGTCACATTATTATCAAGTACCCTAGGTAGGCATGATGCGATATGGGTGGTCATTGATCGGTCAAACAAGTAAGCCCATTTTATCCCAATCAACATGACGTACTCCAGTCAAGTTAGCTATATTATACGTCCATCATGCCATTCAATTATATGTGATACCCAAGGAGGTAGTTTCAAATAGGTATACACACTTCACTTCACTATTGGGAAGAATTCATGAGAGCCTTGAAGATCAAGCTACGTTTTAGTTTAGCTTACCATCAATAGATAGACGAGCAGTCTGAGAGGACCATTCAGACCTTGGAGGACTTGCTATGAGCATGCGTTGTTGAGTGAAAAGGATCCTGGAAGGTTCACCTTCCATTAGTTGAGTTCACCTACAACAACAACCATACCATCATAGGCATGTCTCCTTTTGAGACTGTGCACGGGACGTGATGCACCACTCCTTGGTTGTTGATAACAGGAGGGTGATAACACCCTGTTCACCCCATATGTCATAGAGGAAACCTCTAGAGTTCTGGAGACAGTCAGAAAGAGATTGCTGACTGCGTAGAGCTGTCAGAAGAGCTATGCCAACCAACAATGTTGAGACCTTGAGTTTCAAATATATAATATTACATTCAAACCTCACAAGATATGATTCTTGACCAACCCGGTGTCTATAGTACTCCTCATAATCACGGGATGTCGAGTTTGTGTTCCTATAAGTATCTCCGATGAAGAGAGTTAAGCGATTCAATGTCAAAGGCAAGCTTGCACTGCACTTTGTTGGATCGTTCGAGATCTTGGCCCGAGCTGGGAACGTGGCTTACAAACTGGTCCTTCCCCACATTTTGATGACATTCATGATGTGTCCCATGTATCGAATCTTCAGAAGTACATCAAAGATCCTAGGCACGTGATCAACTATGGGGACCTGATGGTGGAATCAAACCTCTTCTTCCACGAGGAGCTTGTTCAAATACTAGACCATGTGATTAAAAGGCCGAGGCTGAAGGAGACTCCCTTGGTCAAATTCTTGTGGTGGAGTCAAGACGCCGATGAGGCGACTTCCTTTTATATTCGTATACATTAAGGTCGGGACTGGAAATCAGTTATGATCGTAGAAAGTCTCAGGGACGAGACTTCCTTTGAGATTTTTATGTAGGATCAGTAACAGGGCTCGAAATTCTTCTTAAAATTGCTCTTATCCGGTATCCAAAAAATAAATGAGCACTCTACCATGTAGTTCTCGACGAGACCTTCCCAATGAGATCAAGAACATTAAAATCCGACCTCGACAGCTCGAGGTATAGTCGCTTTAGTGAGGTCGGGTCCGGGTCAAATTCCGATCCGTATCAAGATCCAGATTTGAATTTCCCTCGACAAAAAGCACCTAAGATCAATGTTGTCTCTTCCAAAAGCCCTAACCCAATAGCAGCAACCTTTCCTCCTCCCATTGTTGGAGCACCGTCGAAGCTCGTCGGAGTGTGTCAGATCGACGATCCGAAGCCACTACAACATAGAGGAGGTCGAGGTCACCTTTGTGCACGGGTCCTCGTTGTCAACGGAGGACCGAACGCATCGTTGATCCACAGACGGACAAATAGAGGATATGGATTTTTTAGGTACGATGTCCCCTTCCTCCTTACTTTTGGATTCCGCGTGATTTATGATCTAGTATGCTTTCATCCATAGATGTAGATGTTGGCTGCCATTGTCCGATCTCTACTCCCCCTTCTGGTTGTCGACACCTTTTCTAACGTATTACCATATTATTGGTTAAGTTATACATGATCAGAATGGTTTTATAAAAAAAACAAAGATAAAATAACCCGACATACGTGTTCTAGTTCACCATTTTTTTGAAAGAGAGCAGCGGACTGGGGAGACCGGAGCGGCAATCGGGTTTGTTTGAACTCTGAAAGTAGCAGCATCTGTTTTATAGTTACCATAAATAAATATAGTTTGAATGTTGCAGCGAAACCTTTGTTATTTCATGAGGTGTTCGGTACTAAGAACGGATTGACTTGAGGGGGTTTTGGAGTTGTTGTAACGTCCCGGGCTTACGTCCCCGGTCCGTTAACGGAGTATTACTGGCCCTAACAACCTCTTAGGATCGGGCCCATACGGACCCGATTAACCACCCCCAAAATGCTTAAGCCGGGTTGACAGGTAGTAAGCTCCTCACTATTTATCCCACTCGGGAATTTTGTATTCCACGGTGTGGGATTATTCATCATTTTGAGAGGTGTTACAATCTCCCCCACTTATATTCGCAACGTCCTCGTTGCGACATGGCACATCACTTCTTCCCAGTGACAGTGGCGGCTTCACGCTCCGGGTAACCATTTCCTCCAACCTCTTTGTAGGGACGGCTCCACCTCTCGGGTAGCCCTTTCCACTGTCAGAGGGCGTTCGGCTCTGATACCATTTGTAACGTCCCGGGCTTATGTCCCCGGTCCGTTAACGGGGCATTACTGGCCCTAACAACCTCTTGGGATCAGGCCCATACGG
The DNA here is from genome assembly GCA_037367405.1 of Ottelia alismoides. Lineage (NCBI taxonomy): Eukaryota > Viridiplantae > Streptophyta > Magnoliopsida > Alismatales > Hydrocharitaceae > Ottelia > Ottelia alismoides. The sequence goes on from JAZKJV010010695.1 coordinate 142,463, forward strand.
ACCCGATTAACCACCCCCAAAATGCTTAAGCTAGGTTATCCGGTAGTAAGCTCGTCACTATTTATCCCACCCGGGAATTTTGTATTCCACGGCATGGGTCGTTGCGACATGGCCCATCACTTCTTCCCAGTGACAGTGGCGGCTGCACGCTCCGGGTAGCCATTTCCTCCAACCTCTTTGTAGGGACAGCTCCACCTCTCGGGTAGCCCTTTCCACTGTCAGAGGGCGTTCGGCTCTGATACCATTTGTAACGTCCCGGGCTTAGGTCCCCGGTCTGTTAACGGAGCATTACTGGCCCTAACAACCTCTTGGGATCGGGCCCATACGGACCCGATTAACCACCCCCAAAATGCTTAGGCCGGGTTGACAGGTAGTAAGCTCCTCACTATTTATCCCACCCGGGAATTTTGTATTCCACGGTGTGGGATTATTCATCATTTTGAGAGGTGTTACATGGAATCATAACTATCCTTTCTTGTGAGACTAAAGAAAGATAAAGCAAGACAACAAATAAGACGGTTCATGATCACCGGTGACTGTTGATATGGTTTTACCATATAATCATTATGAATTTTGAAGGATCTTTTTGTGGCGATATAAGATTTAACCAAGTATTTCAAGTCTCCCGACAATTCAGTAACATTATCTATAATAATCGTGATTATAATCTACTGGGTCAGATTTTCATGGTGATTGGATAAATGTAGTTAGGAGTTGTAATGCATGGGGCATGCAACCTTGGGGCTCGGGTAGAAACTTAGATGTCATGAACCCAACAATTGCGTTGGTTGGGGATATGTTACTTGACACACTGAGGAGTCATGTCAGAGTATTCAGTCTTGGTACTTATGTACCTTTAGCACATTATCTTGAGTGCGAGCTAAGTGGTGGTGGTTGGTAGTCTAGTATTTCACCCATTCACTTAGAGTTAACACTCGTGTACTGGTTAGTGTATGCCACGATGGATGGTATTCTAAGTACGAGCACTAAGCAAGAAGTTTCGGAAAATGTGGTTAATGAAGTTTCATTCAAGTTTCCTATGCATAAGGAGGATTGGGATATCGTAGAGATTTAGACTTTGGTATGAATGAACTTAATAATATGTGTCCTAAATTGTGCCCTACACCACCGGGGACTCTTACTTGTGGGTAGTGGACTTGGGTGGTTTACGATGATTCGCGGATTCGAATTTGTTTAGAGAATCGGAGATAAAGTTTGATAAGTGAATCTAAGTGGATGTATTGGGAACTTAGTTAGGATGCATTGTACTTCGTCGCATGCCCACGAAAGCACTCCAGCCCTTAGATCTTCTCATTGCCTTAGAGTCATAGTGTGAGGTCTCCCGTGGACCAAGACCACATACTATCTATGAAGTTTGGGTTATTCATATCTAGTGAAAAATGATGAGTTATATTTCTCTGTGGGGATGAATTACCCAGTTATTTCTTTGGTATACTCCTTTAGTACATTGCTTGTTATAACTTTTACATCGTACTAGACAACTTTGCTCATAACGTATACTTGCATTGGATTTCATAGGTTCTCAGAAGCAGCCGCATCAGTGAGTGGCTTGGAGCTACTTCTTTTTATGCAGCTACACGATCTACTTGTGGTTAGCATTTCTTGCATCAATGTCCTTGTAGTTTTGATAGACCTGACATGTAATATGTAAGTATGGACAATAATTTTTTATGCATATTGTATACATGTAACAATTTTGTGGGTGTGGATTGTAATTAATTAAATACCATATATGTTGTGCATGAAAGGAAAATTTAAATTACAGTCTTTAGGTGAATTTATCCTACTTATAGTATATATTGTGATTCAAATGTGGAATGTATGTGCGTGGAACCAATTTACTGAGTACCCAGATACTAGGGGGACGGTCGGTACATCACCTAGGGTAGTTGACCCCCCATCAACTGTTCTCTCTTCCTCTCTCCTACGACATGGAAACTGCTCTACATGCTCTCCATGTCATTTGTTCGAACCCTATCTCCAAACCCATCTCCACAACACTCAATGCCCTCATCCACACATTCCTCGTTCTAGTCAGCCCAACATCACTCATCTATAACCTCTAAATCATAATTGTGGCTGCCATGGCTTCAAAATTCATTCCTCTCCCTTGAGCAATGGTTAGACGTCATTTTTGGGTCCAGATGAGCGAGAGCCACCACTTCATGTGACAAACAAGGGCCAGTTAGGTTTAGCAAAGAGCCACATCTAACCGAGGCAAGACCCGATGAGCTTCCTCACCACTGTTTTGCCTCTCTACCGTTGCTGAGCTCCTCGCTTGTCAACGACTTGAGAAAAGACCGATGAGTACTGTAACGTATCGGGCTTAGGTCCCCGGTCCGTTATCGAGGAAAACTGGCCCTGACAACTTATTGGGTTCGGGCCCAATTGGACTCGTTGACAACCACTCAAAATGCTTAAACCCAAGTTGTCAAGTAGTAATCCCCACTACTTATAAACCACACCCACACCTCGTGAGTTTTAGGTATGGTACTATGTTTGGGGTTGGAGTATTACAACCTCCCCCACTTATATTCGCAACGTCCTCGTTGCGACATGGCCCATCACTTATTCCCACTGATAGTGGTGGTTGACGGTTCCGGAAATGCCGAGTTAAGGAGGTTGTTTTTATTTGTGAGTGAAAATAATAATGTCGTTCGTTGTAGGCGGTGATCGGAAACGATCAAGATATAACCACAAATTTTTAATCAATTTTAATCAAGTGGCTTTATGTTTATTTTACTTGGGCCAGTCCCAAGGTCGAACACAAGGAGGCAAAGGAACAACCTAGAGTTATGATTGTCAAGGTTTGTACACGGTTTTCAAGGTGGTTTTTTTGTATTTTCAATGCAAATAAGGGATGCGAGATGCAATTTTGGCCTATTTTAGGGACTAAAATGCAAATTACGATCAAACGATGTCCGAAAAATATGAAACTTGGTCGAGATGATAATTATGACAAAATGAATGCACTATACTTTTTTTTTGGAATTTTTGGATGCAATTTGATTTTTTTATGGATTTTTAAATGCAAACAAAATGATTTTCAATATTTAATTATAATAAATATCAAACCTACTTATTTTAGAGGACCAAAATTATCTAAGATCTATCACTAGGTGATGGATTTCAAAAAAATCCTAAACCTCAAAAATGTGAGATCTAATACCTATTAAAAATTAAATAGTAAAATATACAAAATGATTTTTACAGGGCAAATTATGCATGCAAATATAATTCTTTTTGGGCACAATGTTAAGCACAATAATCTCTACAATGTATGATTTTTCAAGGATTTTTAAAGCTCTGGTTAATCAAATTCAAAATTTAGAGCACAAATTGGGTAAACTTCGTAATTTTCCACAAAATGATTATTTATTAATTAACCAACAATCATAAAATTATCCACAATATGTCAGACTGTAGAGAATTGAGAAATGAACATCATGTTATATTCTGAATAATAAAATAATGTACTTGATATATCTAAAAATGAAGGAGAACACAGAGGTCTTTCTGCAATAAATAAATAAGCTAAATAAAAAATGCCATGGAAGGACTTGATTGTAATTACCGATATTCTTGGGGCCTCTGATGCAAAATTCCCACCGTAGCACATGCAGAACACGTGCCCTTGTGATTTTGGACTTTAGCGTAATATGGTGTAATTCCCAGGGGTGCAATGCAAATGACCCAGACGGTCACGTGCGTAGCACGTGACCCCTGGATGGCAGGTGATGGCGTCCTCCCCGCCCTCACGTGCGCATCACGTGGCGGGGAGTCTCGGGCTTAACGCGCCCGGTGGTTGGCGATGGCTTGTCGGAAGACGGTGGAGTTGCAGGCCGGTGGCGAGGGCCGTAGTGTCTTTGGTGGAGAGGTGAAGTTGGCTCGGAGAAGATGGTGGCGATGAAGACTCGGAGGCGGAGAAGCTCCTGTGGAGTCGGGGTGTCGGAGACAATGGAGGCTGCAGTTGTCGTTGATGGAGGTTGGCGGGGTTGTTGACGTGCGACCGGAGAAGATGACGGCGGTGACCTGCGGCTAAGCATTGTCGGAGGAGGAGACGTAGGCTGGGCGAAGAAGAAGGTCGTGGTCGTCGTTGGGTCGTGGACGAAGGTGGCGTAGGTGGAGTTTGACGGAGCGGATTTGATTGTCGAAGAAGAAGGCTGAAGCTGGAGGAGGCGTTGTCGAAGACGAAGTTGTTTGTCGAAGGAGATGATCGTTGGCGCGCAAGGCAATGGCGGTCAATGGAGTTGCGACTAAGATGAAGATCTTGGCTCGACGAGAGAACTCAGAGCGGAGCAAAAAGGCAGAGCTGGTCGCAGTTGCAACGGCGTCAAGAATAGACGCCGGATATGAAGGATATTGTTAGATCCTCAAGCGCATCACGGAAGCGTGATCGTTGTATCGAATACGACGAAGAACGACTAGTCGCACTAGTTGTTCTATGTAGCGGAAATTAAAAAATTTTCATGTGACGAAACCACGTGATCCAAGAACACTTCTCGGATCGTTTCGCCTAAACCACAACCAAGTATTAGGTTTACCTCTTGAAGCGTGGTTGCGATCAAGTCTCTAAACGAAGAGACCTCCTGTCTCAAGTCCGATCCGTCGGAGGAGACACTTGCGAGCGCGGGGATGAACCGCGTGCTTCTCGCAATCCAAGTTGATGATCCAAGCGGTGGATCTCCTAATCTCGACACACGAGATCCGATGTCTTCTTCACGAGCAAGGCATGCCGAAGTAGACGGAGTTCCACGAGCAAAACATCGGGCAGCATAACGACGGTGCCGCGGTGATGGAGAGCCTCTCTAGGTCATCCATGGTGGACGGCCATGAGAGGGAGAGAAAGAGAAAGAAAGAGAGAGAGAGAGAGAGACTTGTTGTCTCACTTATGTGTCAAGAAGAGCAATGGGGTGCCTCTCCTTTTATAGGGTTTTGGGATCCATGGATCTCAATCCATGTGTCAACACAAATCCAATGGTCTACATTAATTTGTGTTTCTTTCAATGGCCATGATTTGTTGCTAAAAACACAACAATAATTAATTTAATAAAAATCAAATATATATTAAATATAATTTGATTTATATCAAATCAATCTCCATTGGAGAGATAGGAAAGGAGGCAAGCCTCCTTCCATAAGGAGGGTGGATGGCCACCACATTCCTTATGGAATTGTGGCCGTCCCCTCTCCTCATTAGGAAGGGAGCTTCCTTTTTCCTATTACATGAGATTACATTATCTCATGATTCTCTCCAATATTTGCAACAACATTTGTTGCAAATTATTTCACAAAAAATAAATCCAATTTATTTTGTGAACATTGCAATCATGCCATTGGAAATTTGTGAATCATATTCACAACCCAAAACAAAATGTAAATTACATTTTCAATTCAATGTCCAATGTGAATCCAATTCACATTAACATTTAATTAACAAATGTAAATTACAAATAGCTCTCTCTTATATATTATAAATCACATTTATAATATATATGACTAATATGGATATTGCTATCCACATTATTCATATCCATGATAATTAAATCACATTTAATCATCTTGGATCTTTATTCTCTTGTTCTCAAATAATATGAATCACATTCACATTATTCACATCTTTGATAATCAAATCACATTCAATTATCTCAGATAACTCTCTTTATAATATGAAACAAATTCATATTACTCATGATAATTAAATCACATTTAATTATCCATTTTCTCAATGCTCGGATACATAAATCAACAATAGAATTATCCATGAACTCCTTCAAGGATAATGCGCTTTCTCCGCAGATACTTGGAGATAAGGACAGGGCGATTGTATTGGTCCACGTATAGTGACATGGATATTGAGATCATATCTCAAATCCAGATCGCGGGCCTCCCATAGATGCTTGATTAAATCAAGACCGTAAATCTAATCTTCTCATTGTATCTGAATCACATTCAGATCAATGTCCAACACTTGAACCAAGATCAGATCACTTCTCTACTGAGAGGAGTCACTAAAATCCAGACCCGTTTCATCACTCCCTAGGAATGGAAGCGTCATGGTTATACAATCGTTTATGATCACATCACTCTCAGGTATTCCCAATACCTGTACATCCTGCATGCTGGAAGACTCAGACTAAACCCGAAGTATTGGATCAACTTTATATTGTCTACTTCATGGTTTTATCAGTAAGTTTCTCATTCGATCATTGGGAGTCGGTATCGATCATATACTTTCCAAAAGCATATATCATACCCAGGTCTTGATCATATACTTTCCAAAAGTATATATCAAACCTACAAATTCAGTCAAGCTTCCAAAGCGAGACGACCGTGCGCACGGAATTTGATTCTTCCCAATATCTCATGAGTGAGCTCATGTCTTCCGGTTCAGTAACTGAACCTGTATGATCCCTTTGAGAGATCGTGTTACTCATATGCCCTTATATGCACACCAACGCGCCGGTGTATAGACCTTGATTAGGTCATCAACCTATTGGTCTGCCAAATGTACATACTCAGACATATAGTAACACATCTGTCTCCGGTCAGAGGATGTGTGCCTATATCATGACAGCATACGATATAGGACTTTGGTTATCTCGATCTCGTTAAGTCAACTCTTTGACCTAACTAATCTGACACCTCCGAATCTCTATTCCTATGCAGAGGACCTGCATCAAGAGGTCGGTCAGATATCAGCCTTTAGAGAAAAGGATTGCCATTTCCTTCTCAGGCTGGAGATCATCTCTTAACAATCATCTGTCGGTGCTTGATGAGTCCTCAATCTAACTCTTTAGATATTCATCCAAGCACCAGCCTCTATGATTCAACAGTTGAATCAACAGCTGTATGATCATCAAGATGGCCATGGTACATAACCCTAATTGTACTAAGGGACCTATTATGCAAATTATGTATTCTTCATTTCAGATTAAGGAGTGAATTGCAATAACATTTATTGCATAATGGCTTGCCGTGGGCTCGCATTTCCAATAATCTCCCACTAGCCCAAAGAGCCATTAATGAGCTAATCATTTAAACCTACACTCGTGTGACCATCATAGACTATTAAGAATAAGAAAATAGCTAGGTAAGCTGATCAGTCACTCTGTTCCCGCGAGACTACGCCAAGTACTTTTACGGCACTTGCATATCTCCAGTAACAGTGCTCGCATCTAATGCGAATGTTGCATCTCATGCAACCAATACTCAATCTAGTTGGTTACAGTGTCCCTGACATCATAACCAGTATCCCCACAATCCTTATAGAATACCTTCATTCCCGGAGATCTCTATCTCCTAAGGTATCTAAAGTTTAGACCTTTATAGATCACTATCTACATGGTCTTAAACTTTTGAAGATAAGACTTTGAGATTACTATCTCAAAAATCTCCTCATCTATGAAGATTTTGTTATTACTGCAATCAAGTGTTTTATCTCTACAGTAGGATTAGTAACAATTTACTACTCCCACTGCATGACAGACATCTGGTATTTGTACACTCTAGCATACACTCAGCTTCTCGTAACTAATGCACAAGTGCAAGTAGTTGTAGCATTTACTTCCTCAACTCTTTGAGGTGCTATCCCTTAAGATAGGTCAGTACCATATCTTAAGGGTTAGAAGCCTTTCTTGGAATTTCTATGAAGAGAATATGTCCAAGGTATACTACAAATGTGACAGTCCAATTATCCTCTTCTCTTGGCTTCTGAACAACTTCAGAACTAAGATCTAAGAGGTATCTTTGAAATCATATTTCAAGATATGGAATAACCAGAGAATAAAACACTTATTATTATCCTTATATCATTTTAAATGATCAGGATATCATCTACATTCAGCAAGATGAACACAAAGGCACTCCCACTAAGCTTCACATGGCTCATCAAGATTCTATCTGAAATCATAACAATTATAATTCCATCAAATCTTATGGTCCAACTTCAAGAAGCTTATTTGAGTCCATAGATGGATTCCTTAGTTTGCACACCTTGCTTTCCTCAACCATGAAGCCCTGGGGCTACTTCATGTGAATATCCTCAAAGAGGTATTCGTAGAGGAATGCAATATTGACTTACATCTTGAAGATGCAATATTCAAGTTGTGTAGCTAAGGTTAGCAACATTCTGATGATTTTAAGCATGGTCACCGAAGAGCAAGTCTCATTGCAAGCAATGTCTTCTCTTCCGGTGTGTGGCTCATGGCTACGAACCGTGCTTTGAAGGTCTCTACCTTCTCATCAGGTTCCCTTTCTCTTGAAGATCCATTTACACCTTTACAGGTTTTACCCATATAGGTGGATCCACGAGGGTCCATATACAACACTTGCATATGAAGTCTACATTAGACTTTTATTGCTAACATCCATCTATCCATGCTATGATCTTCAGAAGCTTCATCACATGAAGTTCAATCATTGTCAGATTTCTCTGACACATGGAATCCATCCTCAAACTCATTTGAAGAGGTATTAGTGTTTCATTTTTAATTGTCCTCTTAGTTTCCAATTTCAGGAGCCTCATTATCTTCTCAAGATAAATGAGTTCCTACACTTCATTTTCATCTTGATTCTCAAGAGTCTCAACCTCTAAGAATCATATTCTCAGAGATGAGATACTTAGAATCTCAAGGTCATAAAGTAGGTATCCAATACCATCCTTTATTTTCCTAATGAAGCAACACTTTCAAGTGCTAGATTCCAGCTTGCATGCATGGAATCATATTAAGCATATATATTGTAGTCTCTTCTACACATATATACCTGGAAACTAAGGGATAATTATGCTAAAATTCATCATTGATAAGATCATGTCACACATGATCCAATTGTATCTACCTATAACTCTATTGAGTTAAGGTGTGTTAGGAGGATTGAGATGGAAATGATATTCATATCTCTATAAGGTATTCTTTGAATTTATCTAACAGGTACTTGCTACCTAGATTAGATCAAATTCATTTTATCTTCCTTCAAACTTTGGTTCTAAACCAAAAATAATGAAATCTTTGAACATTTCAAAGGTTTCTTAGGTGAAGAGAAGAAATCTCATATCATACATAATCATCAACAGATATCACATATCCATAATGTTTACTATGATATAGATGATCTACATACATCAATATGCATGAGATCCTGAATACCTTGGCATCTTACACCTTTATTTAAGAAGGGTGTATTGGATATTTTACTTTGAATACAATATCCATAAGTATGTAAGTTTTGAAATTTTAGACATTCTAAAGTTTCATCTCTTACTAGTCTATTGATCAAATCAATAGACAAATGTCCAAGGCTTGATGCTAGATCATTGTCAAATGATCTTCATCCTCATATTGATCTTAAGTTTTAATTTCAGCATTTAGAAATGTTAATGAGCCATTCATCAATTTTCTAATTTAGTGGAGTCCACTAGATTTTAGATTACTATCTGAAATATCTCCATCATAACTCTTTATGATAGTTCTACCTCAGAATTCATGTTTATTTCCAACATTTAGAAACAAACAATGAGTGTATTCTTATATCTAGGTCATAGAGACATTCTCTAAGACTAAGGACTCTCCCACTGAAATTAACAAGTCTATCAATCCAACAGAGATTGTTGCAACAATTGCATCAATATCCATGTGGATAACTATAAACCTTTAAGATCAAATTTTCCAGTCTTCTAAAACATATGCAACCTATTGCAAATGTCATCAGAAGATTGAGATACAATTATTTGACTTTATCTTATTTAATAAGCAAGTCAATATCAATGATTATGTAGATTAATCGATGCTCCATCCGAGTCCTTCTCTAAGGATTCTAGATAGACTTGATAGTCATACTATAAACACATCAACTTATTGCAGTATTGGCATTCATCCAACTCTTTGGATGACATATGGAAGTCATAGATGTATAGTCAACTCTTTGACCTTACTTCTTACTCGGGTCCAACCCATGCTTCCACTGCGCTCCCTTTATCTATAAGCAACCATTGCTTAAGACTAAGGATCTCTTATGTAAGAGCATTTCAACATTTATACACATGCTTCATTAAATTCATACAATATGAATACTATGAAGCTTCATGAATGACCAGAGTATAGATAGTAGAATGATGACACTCATCATCTACATCCATCTAAACTCTTAAAACATAGGTTCAGGTAGGTACTCAAACAATTTGAATACATCATCTCTTATAGAGCCACCATTCTGCATGATGCAGTGAACCATCTCATTCATGTTAAATGTCAAGAGCACATATGTATGCCAGAATATCTTCATTAATTTTATAAGGATTATTTGACAATTACGATCATCATCGACATGTCACTTCCAAAGTATATCCGATGAGAGATCAAGACTATAGAGACACACAAACCCTAGGGTTGTAGTCCTATTATCTATTTAATTGTCATTCCTCATTATTATGAGGAAACTTGCACATTGCAACCACATACATTATGTGTTCAACTGCAAGTACAATATCTGGATCATGAGTCCAATCCATGATATTTTACTGGTTATTATTGAGTATATCATTGAGTGGGTTTTAATGAAGGATTATCTGAAATAAGAAATTTGCATAAATATATAAATATATATATATATTACTTTGATTTAGGATTTTTATATCAAAGTTGTCTTGTCTTGTCAACACTGAAAGTTCATTCCCTTAATCACTTTCAATGTAAGAGATATACTTACCATTATATCTCAACAAGATCTGGGATCTCCTTCCTTATCTTTGTTGCATCCCAATAATATGAGAATCTGCAACTCGGATAAAAAGAAGCGGGAACACATTCCGCTTTGCAAGTCCAACTTGCATTTCCCAATTCGGTCTTTAACACCCGAGCCCACCACCCCTAAGGCGATGTTGACCCATCGTTAATTGAACCAACCGTCAACAGGAATAGTACTCGCTATACGCAATCCAATATCGCCCCAATAATATGAGGATCCGATATTGGGGTCACTACGTATACGGCCTTACTCTTTCAAGAAGCAAAGAGCCCGATCCAGATGCGCTTGCATACAGGAGCTGTCACTTCGGACAGGCGTCTCCCACATACAATCCCTGGCGACGGAACCCTTCGCCTTGACGAGAGACCATGGATGTCACTTATGTGATCCTCCATATCATATTCAAATTCTAATTAATCATTATGAATCATATTCATTATGATTAATTCTTCCAAGGGAATTAACACATCTATTTATAATAGAGTGTCTTAATTTTAATTGGATTCCAATTAATCTAATCATATTAAATTAATGATCCAATTAATATCCAACAAACAATTTTTAATTGTTACTTGAATTATGGTATTATCTCAAATACGTATTATTTCGAATCTTAATAATTAGAAATACATCATGATTTCTTAAGCATTATACTAACCCTACCCGCTGTCATGGCCAGTACCGACGAGAGTGGGACGGACCACATACGTTGCAACCCGCAACCCCAATGCTCTCCGACTAGACACCATATCCACCTCGGGAAAGGATAATGCAAAATAGATCATTTTGTACTTGAGATGATCATCGGTTCTTCAACCGAAATTATACCATATAGTAATAATCAAAACAATTTTGATTAACATTATAATGAGATTTGCTAAACAAATCCCAAGTCCTATTCAAGCAACATGTTTGTTGGAATGTTGATCATGTAGATCATGTAACCAATCTTGATCTAGATCACATCTAATCATTTGTTGGTTAGGGCAAAGTCATTTAAGGACATAATTATCATTAAATATTTCACAAATATTTATGCATAATTATTCCAGGAAATTAAACAATTTAATTTCACTAATTAATTAAATGACAATCACTAGGTTCTTGATTAGGAAAGTATTTTCAGCAGTGACCCTCACTTACTAAAAATACCATATCTCAATCAATTTAAATCCAAATTAAGCAAAGTAAATTTCTAAAGTTTTCTAACTTGATTTACAACAGAACTCAAGTGATTTGCATGCATTTCAAGGCGTTTCAAATCCGCAATTAACATCTTAATTACGTCATGATCCGCAGTCCCCGAAACAGTGGATACATGTTCACTAAAATGAGCATATCTAGAGCAAACGGAATCGAAATCACGCAAACTCAGATCCTACGGTTTCCTTATTTAATGGGGAATAAAATCCATATGTTATTTTCGTGTTTAAACAATTTAAACAGTGCCGAAAATAATATCAAAACAGAGATGCGAAAATGAAATGCGAGAAAACTTTCGCAAACCCTAATGAACCCAAGTCGTCCTCGGTTTATGGATCGTATCCAAAACCACCGACCTAAGGCTCTAATACCACTTGAAGGATATTTTTATATCCTCAAGCGCATCACGGAAGCGTGATCGTCGTATCGAATACGACGAAGAACGACTAGTCGCACTAGTTGTTCTATGCAGCGGAAATTAAAAAATTTTCATGTGACGAAACCACATGATCCAAGAACACTTATCGGATCGTTTCATCTAAACCACAAACAAGTATTAGGTTTACCTCTTGAAGCGTGGTTGCGATCAAGTCTCTAAACGAAGAGACCTCCTGTCTCAAGTCCGATCCGTCGGAGGAGACGCTTGCGAGCGCGGGGATGAACCGCGTGCTTCTCGCAATCCAAGTTGATGATCCAAGCGGTGGATCTCCTGATCTCGACACACGAGATCCGATGTCTTCTTCACGAGCAAGGCATGCCGAAGTAGACGGAGTTCCACGAGAAAAACATCGGGCAACATAACGACGGTGCCGCGGCGATGGAGAGCCTCTCTAGGTCATCCATGGTGGACGGCCATGAGAGGGAGAGAAAGAGAAAGAAAGAGAGAGAGAGAGAGACTTGTTGTCTCACTTATGTGTCAAGAAGAGCAATGGGGTGCCTCTCCTTTTATAGGGTTTTGGGATCCATGGATCTCAATCCATGTGTCAACACAAATCCAATGGTCCACATTAATTTGTGTTTCTTTCAATGGCCATGATTTGTTGCTAAAACACAACAACAATTAATTTAATAAAAATCAAATATATATTAAATATAATTTGATTTATATCAAATCAATCTCCATTGTAGAGATAGGAAAGGAGGCAAGCCTCCTTCCATAAGGACGGTGGACGGCCACCACATTCCTTATGGAATTGTGGCCGTCCCCTCTCCTCATTAGGAAGAGAGCTTCCTTTTTCCTATTACATGAGATTACATTATCTCATGATCTCTCCAATATTTGCAACAACATTTGTTGCAAATTATTTCACAAAAAATAAATCCAATTTATTTTGTGAACATTGCAATCATGCCATTGGAAATTTGTGAATCATATTCACAACCCAAAACAAAATGTAAATTACATTTTCAATTCAATGTCCAATGTGAATCCAATTCACATTAACATTTAATTAACAAATGTAAATTACAAATAGCTCTCTCTTATATATTATAAATCACATTTATAATATATATGACTAATATGGATATTGCTATCCACATTATTCATATCCATGATAATTAAATCACATTTAATCATCTTGGATCTTTATTCTCTTGTTCTCAAATAATATGAATCACATTCACATTATTCACATCTTTGATAATCAAATCACATTCAATTATCTCAGATAACTCTCTTTATAATATGAAACAAATTCATATTACTCATGATAATTAAATCACATTTAATTATCCAGACCCGTTTCATCACTCCCTAGGAATGGAAGCGTCATGGTTATACAATCGTTTATGATCACATCACCCTCAGGTATTCCCAATACCTGTACATCCTGCATACTGGAAGACTCAGACTAAACCCGAAGTATTGGATCAACTTTATACTGTCTACTTCATGGTTTTATCAGTAAGTTTCTCATTCGATCATTGGGAGTCGGTATCGATCATATACTTTCCTAAAGCATATATCATACCTAGGTCTTAATCATATAATTTCCAAAAGTATATATCAAACCTACAAATTCAGTCAAGCTTCCAAAGCGAGACGACCGTACGCACGGAATTTGATTCTTCCCAATATCTCATGAGTGAGCTCATGTCTTCTGGTTCAGTAACTGAACCTGTATGATCCCTTTGAGAGATCGTGTTACTCATATGCCCTTATATGCACACCAGCGCGTCGGTGTATAGACCTTGATTAGGTCATCAACCTATTGGTCTGCCAAATGTACATACTCATACATATAGTAACACATCTGTCTCCGGTCAGAGGATGTGTGCCTATATCATGACAGCATACGATATAGGACTTTGGTTATCTCGATCTCGTTAAGTCAACTCTTTGACCTAACTAATCTGACACCTCCGAATCTCTATTCCTATGTAGAGGACCTGCATCAAGAGGTCGGTCAGATATCAGCCTTTAGAGAAAAGGATTGCCATTTCCTTCTCAGGCTGGAGATCATCTCTTAACAATCATCTGTCGGTGCTTGATGAGTCCTCAATCTAACTCTTTAGATATTTATCCAAGCACCAGCCTCTATGATTCAATAGTTGAATCAACAGCTGTATGATCATCAAGATGGCCATGGTACATAACCCTAATTGTACTAAGGGACCTATTATGCAAATTATGTATTCTTCATTTCAGATTAAGGAGTGAATTGCAATAACATTTTTTGCATAATGGCTTGTCGTGGGCTCACATTTCCAACAGGATCTCGTCTATTTAGAGGTGGAGGGGCGGCGCTGTCACCGCCGTCCCTTCGGTGAAGGTCTATCGGCGGATCATCGGAGTTGGGTGGTCGCCGAGGTCTTTATATAGGCGAGAGAGAGAGAGGAGCGGCTGGCGGTGCGAAAGAGGAGGAGCGATGGTTGCGGAGGTTGTTGGCGCACGAGATTAGCGGAGTGGCGGTCGGCCGGTGCGACGAAGGTGAGGAAGATAAGGTCAACGGGCGGCGGTTGCGAGGTAGATGGTGCGGCGGCGGAGGTTGCGAGAACCGCGCCTGGAGAAGACGATGGGTTGCAGGCCGTTCGATCAGCCGAGATCGAACGGCTGTACGCGCGCCACGTGGCGAGAGATTGAGAAGAGGCGCGCACGTGCTTGGCGCGTGCCTGGGGGCACGTGCCTCGCACGTGCACCGCTTATATATTTTATTATATATATATTTTAATTAAAACGAATATTAAAAAGCCCAAAAAATGACTGACACGTGGCGGCCTCTGGGACTGCCATGTGTCAGCACCAGAAAAATCCAGAATAAAATACTTTGTAAAATCAAAAAGAAATAGTAAACGACCTCGGATCAAAAAAATTTCTTCACAAAAGTTGCTCGTCTCGATGAGATCTACAACTTTCATGAAAACATCAAAGCCAAAATCGGTCAAATGTGAAAAGTGAATTTTTGCGGTATCCTATGTACATAGAATACCTTGATTTTGGGGTTTTCTAATTTTTTTGTCATTTTTTAAACAAGATAAAAATCGAGAAAAATATAGAGAAATCAAATATAAATAAAAGACATCTAAATCTATTTTTTTTGGATTTTTATTAATAAAGAAAATATGTACATAAAATAAGGATCAAATACCGCTAAAATATATAATGTACAAAAGAGGCCCAAAACCCAACTTTCACATATGAGATCCGATTCACTTGAATTGGCCTTGTTTTGAAGGTAATTGAATGTACATTAGTTCAAAAGTGAGTAGGATTAAATCGGATACTGGATGGGAAGGATATGTGACTTTTAGTCCGAAAATCCTGAAATTAGGGTTTGGATTTTTGGTCTACTTATTTGGGTTAGTGATTTTTTTGTATTTTTTATTTATTCTTATTAGTGATATGTACACAGTGGAAGTGTTTTTGGGTTATTCGGAGTTAGCATGAGGGAGTTAAAAAATCCAGGAAGTTAGGCTATTTACAGGTCAAATTTGGCTTGGATTTTTGGCTTCTTATTTTGTGCAGAAATTATGGATAAAATGCCATTTTTATGAAAACATGCATGAATGCTAATTATGCAGAATAGATGCAGATATCCTGTTGATTTTGAGGGATTTGAGATTAATAAATGAGACTTAGAGTGATGAATTCGATATTCATCATCCCCCTATACTTAAACCATGCTCGTCCCTGAGCATCAAAAAGACATGCCATGAGGTGAAATGAGATTGGGTTCCATACCAAGACCATGAACTGAAGGTGAAAGTGAAAGTAAACTCGACCTTTGGATTATTTATGTGTTGGAACTTCTGTGAGACTTGGAATTTTAAAATCAACAGCCCTCAAGCTCTACACATCATTGTTACAGTTTCGACTCAGAAGTCATCTTAGATCAATCCTCTTCCCAAAGTATACTCTATGAACATAACCGACTCGTGTGTGTGAAGGGTTTTAGCTCTTCCCATCCAAAATGCCAGACTACCATGCTCCTCTCCTCTCCAGTAACTCGTCCTCGGGGAGTCAGGTATTTTCTTCTAAGGTCTGCCGTGCTGTGTTCACAATCGAAATGGGGGAGAAGTTAGAAGAAAGGGAAAAGAAGTGGAGGGTGGCCAGTGTAGTCACCTCTCCTTGTGAAGATGACCAGTGTAGCCGAGTCTTCACCAAGATCTGCAAGTTTCTTGAGCCTTGGACCTTTTTGGTCAGATTTTATTTGGTAGTGCTTCTTTGTATTTGGAATATTTGGTGGTTTCTGCTTGGATCTTGTTGGGCCCCTACGGATATAGAATATTTTTTATTCCGTACATTTTTTGGGGTCTTAGAAAAAGTTGTGCCCAGCCATCCATCCCTTTTCCGAAGCTTTATTTCAACCCGTATTCCAGTCTTTAGATTTCCACGCTACCAGAAAAGAGACTCACACAGTCTTCCAACATCCCGTCTGAGTTGAGCTATGTGCATAGTGAGAGAGTTCAAATTAATTCCCTATTCCAGAGTTGTACACAGAATGAAGAGACCATGTTAGACACTAAGAGTCTAATACTGCACATTGTCATGTGGAACTTAAAGAATTAAGTCAAAAGACCTGAAGCTCTTAAAATCCTATTTCTCGGTGAAGTTCCTCTGAAAATTAGGTGGATTAAGGTCAAGTCCAAACCACTCTCGGTTTCGGCTCACAACTCGGTTCAGAACCCAATGACTTTTCACAGATGCAGATGAATGCGATGCTAGATGAAGTGCAGGTGTGTGAAATGCATACACATATTTTTTATGCAAGGGATTTTTTTGTCAATGCAAAAAAATAAATAAGAAGCCATTTTCAAAATTTTGGGCAAAGTTAGTGTTAGTAGCAAAATCCTTTTTCTTTTCTTTTCAATTTTTTTAAGAATTACCCACCCTGTAAATACATATAGACTTACGTGAAAGTACGAGATATGGGTAAAATATATACAAAGTATATATACAGACCCCCCTATACTTAGCGAGTGCTGTGTCCTCAGAGCACAAGAAGCGTAATGAAGACATAGCTCAGGCTAAGCGTAAGAGAGTGGGCAATTTATTTACAATCTGAGTATAGAAGAGGTGGTCAGGAAATGTAAATGAGGAGAGTATATACTGGTGGGTGTCGGTTTCCCCTATACTTAGGCTTTAGTCAGCCTAAGTGTAGAAGAAGGGTGGAGATCGAGCGATCGGGAGAAGTGTGATGAGAGAAATGGTATATACAAAGGGCATCGGTCCCCCCCATACTTAGGCCTTGGCCTAACTAGAGGAAGAAGCTGTACAAGGGGACTGATGTGGTCGGGAGGGAGGGTGGGGTTGATCTGATGGATCTTCAATGTCCTTGTTCTGCGTGAAATAGATGGCCTCAACTTGAACTGTCTGCTCTCTGGGTGATTCAATATATGGCTTCAGCAACTGTTCATTTATTGAGAAAGGTTGTGCATCCTCTTTGAGTTCGATAATATCTACACTTCCATTGGTATGCACATCGATGACAATGTAAGGACCCGCCCATTTTGATTTTCTCATGAAAAATCTTTAACCGAGCATTAAACAACCAAACTTTCTGCCCAGGGACAAAGGTCTTGTCTCGAATGTGTCTGTCATGCCATCTCTTGACCTTGTCCTTATAAATCACACTGTTGTCATATGCTCGATTTCGGATTTCAATTAGCTTATTCAGATTTAGGTCTCGACACAATTTCCCAAGGTGACAACTCCAATTCAACTTTTTGATCGCCTATTCACATTTGTGGATCAATTCTGCAGGTAGATGGCATGGCTTGCCATAGATCATCCTAAAAGGTGAAGTACCGAGTGGGGTCTTATAGGTTGTCCTATAGGCCCATAGAACTTGGTCCAACAGCTTAGACCAATTCTTCCTATCTGGACGGACCAACTTCTGAAGAATACCCTTCACCTCTCTATTAGAAACCTCTGCCATGCCATTAGATTGTGGATGATATGGGTTGGCTATTCTATGCTCAAATTTGTACTCCTTAGCCAAAGATCTCATCTCCTTGTTCACAAAGTGGCTACCTCCATCAGAAATCAAAACTTTTGGTATCCCGAATCTTGCAATGATATTATCCTTGATGAATTTACAGACGGTTTTGCTATCTGCAGTTCGGGTTGGAATAGCCTCTACCCATCTTGACAAATAATCAACCGCTAACAAGATGTACTCAAATCCATTGCTATTGGGAAAGGAACCCATAAAATCAATCCCCCATGCATCGAAAACATCACAGAAAATCATTGGTTGCATGGCCATTTCATCTCTATGACCGACAGTCCCTCCCATTCTTTGACAAATTGGGCATGACCGTACAAATTCATTAGCATCCTGAAATAAGGTCCACCAGTAAAATCCACATTGGAGTACCTTGTGTGCGGTCCTCTTTCCCGAATGGTGTCCTCCAGCCTTGAGAGAATGACAATGTGTGAGGACACTCTGATATTCCTCTTGAGGAATACATCTTCGCCAGACACAGTCCGGTCCTTCATAGAAAAGAAAAGGATCGTCCCAATGGTATTTTCTCGAATCTGTCTTTAATCGATCAATCATTCTTTTGGTCAAACCAAAGGGAACTTTCTTGGAGACAAGATAGTTCACTATGTCGGAATACCATGGGGTTGAATCAATGATGCAAACTGATTCGTCTCGAAAAGTCTCCTTGATTGGTCCAGTATCAGGATTATCGTTTTGTTCGATTTGGGAAAGGTGATCAGCAACAACATTCTTTATTCCAGGTTTATCCTTAATCTCCAAATTAAATTCCTGGATTAACAAGATCCATCTCAAAAGTCGTGCCTTGGCATCCTTCTTATCCATGAGATATCTGATTGCAGTGTGATCTGTGAAAATAGTCACCTTGGAGCCCAATATGTATGATCTGACTTTTTCAAGGGTCCAAACAACCGCGAGCATCTCCTTTTCAGTCACTGTGTAATTTCTCTACGCAGGATCCAACACTTTGCTCGCGTAGTGAATTGCATAAGGAATTCCATCTCTTCTTTGTCCAAGTACCGCTCCGACAACAAAATCCGATGCATCTGTCATGATCTCGAAGGGAAGAGACCAGTCGGGCGCTTGTAATATCGACGATTCAAAAATTTTCTTTTTCAGAAGCTCGAAGGCCTCTAGAAACTTGTGATTTACAATAAACTCGGTGTCTTTGCCTAAGAGCTCAGTCAGTGGACGGGCGATCTTTGAAAAATCAGGTATGAATCTTCGATAAAATCCAACATGCCCTAAGAAAGACCTCACTGGCTTGAAGTTGGTTGGTGGCTCAAGTTTCTTGATCACATCCACCTTGGCGAGGTCGACCTTCATTCCCTTTTTGGAGATGACATGCCCCAACACGATACCCTCAGTCACCATAAAGTGACTTTTCTCCCAGGAGAGTACCAAATTAACCTCCCTGCATCTCTGAAGGACTCGGTCCAAGTGTGCTAAACATGTATCAAATGAATCACCATGAACCGAGAAGTCATCCATGAAGACTTCTAGGAAATCACCAACCATTTCGGCAAATACGGCAATCATGCACCGCTGAAATGTGCTTGGGGCATTACATAGCCCGAATGGCATGCGCTTGAATGCGTAAGTACCGAAGGAACATGTGAAAGTGGTCTTTTCCCGATCCTCAGGAGAGATAGCTACTTGATTGTAGCCTGAGTACCCATCAAGAAAACAGAAGAATGCTTTCCCTGCAAGTCTCTCCAAGATTTGATCAATAAATGGCAGTGGAAAGTAATCTTTCTTGGTTGCAGCATTCAAGCACCTGTAATCGACACAGACACGCCACGACGTGGGTACTCGGGTCGCGATCTCTACCCCCTCCTCGTTGGTGACCATCTGGATTCCCGACTTCTTCGGGATGACATGAAGGGGGGCCACCCACTTGGAGTCAGAAATGGGGTATATGAATCCTACTTTGCACCATTTTCTATCTCTTTCTTCACTACTTCCCGAAGATTGGGGTTTAATCTTCTCTGAAATTCACGGGAAGGCCTTGCATTATCCTCAACATAAATTTGGTGCGAGTAGAGAGCGAGGTTTATTCCTACAAGATCCGATACAGTCCAACCGATGGCTTTTCGATTTCGCTCAAGGACTTCGAGTAATCTAGACTCCTGATCTAGTGTTAAGGATGAGCTAATGATCACAGGAAATTTTTCTTTGGGTCCTTTGAGAAATGCATACTTCAGTGTGGGAGGTAGCATTTTCCGCTCTGGTAATTCTGAATCATCAATCAAGTCTGGCTGAATTATCTTTGTATTTGGCTCAGTGTCGGTTGGCGGTGAGTCACTGTGTGAGATGCTGGCTACCAATTCCGAAGACAAATTAGTCGGATCGCTAAAGTAGAATGGTAATTCGGCCAGAGCCGCATCCGACTTGTCATCGATATTTCTTGATTGTCCCAGAGATGATGGGACAGACAAATCTGAGAGGATTTCTGTGTCATTAAGAGTGAAATAATCTGGGTGTCTTGATATGTTTGGAAATATCTCGCAAACTGCATTGTGCATCATTTCTTCTTCCGAGGAAGTGCTTTCCGTCTCTATGTCTGGCAGTTGGTCCCACGACCCAGTGGTTCGGAGGAGATTGCATTCTGATGTTTCGGCATCTTCAGTGGTGGATTCGGAGTCTGGTCTTTGCCACTTTGTCTGCTTCATCTCCAAGTCTACTTCTCCTCTTGGAGAACGGAATTTCATCATGCCAGAACCGTAATCGAATACAGCCTTAGAGGTTCTTAAGAATGGTCTTCCGAGAATGATTTGTGATTCTTTCCAATGGTGCGGGGTCTCCATGTCAAGAACAGTGAAGTCCACTTTGTATTATGTACCCTCGATGACGATGATGATATTTTTCACTTCTCCCTTAGGCCTTTTAGTGGATTTATCAGCAAATTAGAGTAAAGATGATGATTTCTTGAGAGGGCCTAACTCCAATCTATAATATAAGGCTAAGGGTAGAAGATTTATGGAAGAACCATTGTCGAGAAGTGTGCGTGTAAACGCAATGCCGCCAATGTGACTTTCCACATAATTGGCGCCCAGATCCCTTTTCTTTCTTGGCAGATGCTGATTTTTGACACATTTGGTGGTGGCAACAATCAAGATGTGAGTCTCCACAAATTGACTTGTTCTCTTTGTACGAGTCCTGGTGGGAGTGCATTTTGCTTTCAAATATTTCTGAAAAGCTAGATTACTGGCCACATACTGATTAAAGGGTACTTTGACTGTGATGTTTTGCTGGCAGAACCTTTCCATTACTGGATTATCCTGAATGTTTTTTTTATTTTCTTTTCTTGAGAGTATGGGGGAAAGGAATGGAAGCATTTGAGACAGGAGATATAGGGTCAGAATCATAAATACGAGCATCTTTATTAGACTTGGAGTTTTTATTACAATCATAAGATTTTTGATAATAATCAAAATCAGGTTGCTGAAAAGATGACAAAGGTATTTTTGTAGCAACTAGAGGTTCAAGGTCCTCTGCAGACTCCATAGATGCTTTCCCTTTCTCTGGTGCTGGGATCTTCAAGCGTCTTTCTTCATCCTCCTCGGAAGCATCCTCTGGCTGATCTTCCGAGTCTTCATGAACCGATTCCCGAGTCCGGTCAAGTACGGCCACGGTCCTTCCGCTCCTAAGTGACATGGCATGGATATTGTCAAACGAAAGGATCTCATATTTAGATGTGGAAAAATATGAATAGTATACCTGGCCATTGTGTTGAGATGATTGAGATTTGTTCAAGCTATTGGGGTTAGCTTGAACTTGGGCGGGAATGGTTGTGGCAGGGACAGTCTGCTCATCCTTCCATCGAGATAGACGATTAACATCCACCGTAGATCATACAGCTCATTTCGGAAGCTGCGAAGTTCTTCCAGCATTTGTCTCTGTAGATCAACAGGTTCTTCTGAGGATTTGATGATTGAGCTGATGGTCTGGGAGCTTGGTGTTGCTGACGGTATTGCTGAGGTTGGTTCTGGAGATTGTAGGGTTGCTGCTGCTTTGCAAAGTTTTGAGGGTGTTGTGGAGGCTGAGGAAATGCGGCATTATAAAAAGTGGGTGGACGCTGATAAGGCTGGTGGTCCCCCATACTACCTTGTCGGGTAGTGTCCTGTGTGTACCAAATGCCGTTTATTTCGAATGTCAGGGACGGGGCTTCTTTGATTGTCTCGGCCGGTGGGGGTGGCTGCTGAGAAGCTTGGGCATAGGATTGGTCCTATACCCATGGTTGATGTTGTTCGGATCCTAGCTGCTCCTGGACGTGGTTCACATGGTAGATCAGAACCGTTGGTGCAGTAGGTACCCCCATCTTGGACATCTTAGTAGTGAGTTCCTCCATCTGCTTTGGGAACTGAGAGATCCGGTTGTCGATGTCGCTCATTCTCTTATCCACTATTGTCAATTTATCAGCTATGAAGTGCATGTTTGGAATCAAGTCCTCCGCTATTTCTGCAACCATCTGCTTTCCGCCTTTGGCTTGAAAGGTGTTCAGGGAATCAGTGTAGGCTCTACTGGCAAGTTGAGAGCGGCTTGTTTCCGCCATCTGCTCCAATATTTTCCAGACGGTCTCAGCTCCACGTGATGAATAATTCCCTCCGCAGGCAGCGCTAACTAACCCTTGAGTCTCATGGTTGAGGCCAGAGTAGAGTGACTGGACAAGGATGTTGTTGTCCAGATCATGGCAGGGACATTTCTGTAGTAGGTCCTTAAACCTATCCCACGCCTCACAGAGTGGTTCATTAGGCATCTGAGAGAAACTGGTGATGCGGGTCCTCATTTGATTGGTCCAACTCAAGGGGTAAAATTTCTTCAAAAATAAGTTTTTGAACCTCTCATAAGTCATCACAGTCACCCCCAAGTTCTTCACCCAATATTCTGCTTTCCCTTTCAAAGCGAAAGGTAGTGCAGTGAGACGAATGTAGTCTTGGCTGACTTGTGGGTGCCTCAGATTAGAACATATCAGCTCCAGGTCCCGCAAGAATTCATATGGCTCCTCAGTCGTATTACCATGGAATTGAGGTAATTGACTGACAAAATGTGGTTTTAGTTCATAGTGGATCTATGGTTGTGGTGGCTGCAAATAATTCCACACTCGATACTGTCCAGGGTTGTAGGCGGCTTCCATTGGCACTTCTTCCCCAGCATTCAATTACTCAAGTTGTTCCCTCAGTAACTGATGTTGTTGCTCAGATGTAGCCAATCTTGCTAGAATCATTTGAATGGTGTCATCATTTGTTTCATCTTCAGGATCTTTCTTGGAAGACATCTTGGGTGGCATCTCTTCTTCTTCACCTTCAGAATATAAAGGGTTTGAGTTAATAGATTGGAAAGAATTTATGTAACAGTTGTCCTCAATCTTTTTTGGTGAGAAAGAGATAGTGCGGGTCTGTCCTCCTTCTAGGAAGAAGAAGGAATCGTAGGAATATGGTTCTTGGGAAGGGTTTCCAGGAGGCCAAGCAGGTCCAGAGTAAGAGTCTCTCTGGGCTTTTGAGATTGGAGAGTTTATGGTAGAGAAAGAAGGGTTCGCGGAGTCCGAACAAGAATTACCACAATCTTCCATTCTCGAGGTCAACAAGATGTTGGTGATTTATGATGTAGGCACAAATGTGCTGTATTCGTTGATGACTTACTTTCTACGTGCAAACCAAACACAATACAAAGATTTCTTTCACCAACTCACTCAATGAAGGCCGTAAGAGTCCGGCCGATTATCTTGTCAGTTTTAATTGGTTAGAATTCAAGTCTTGCAAGCCATTTAAACGAGTTGTTAGGTTTTGGAGCTTGGCTCTAACATAGTGTGTGTCTCTCTCCTCGCTGCAAGATAAAATCAAACAATGTTGGGGTTGCTCTCCCGCAGAAATTCTTGATTTTATGGGTTCTTAAGATCGGCTATATTTAGCAGTCCCAATTTTAATGAGGTTATCACTGAAAAATTAGATGAGCACAAATACACGTCTACCGTCCAGTCCCAATTTCCTTTAAAATTATGTGATAAAACAAGAGAGAGGAGTTTGGGAAAAGCCGATGCACGCGGAAAACAATGATGTATGCTCAGTTAGAAGACTTACAGTGCCTCCTCGCAATCTCCATGTGGGATGCAGTACAGAATTGAAAAATTATTCTAAATGCGTGCAAGCTGATGAAAACCGCACCTAAGCAGAAAGTTCTATTAGCAGGAAGAATTGAGTTAAATTTTTGGCTACGTTGAATGATCTAATGTGCGTATCAGTTAAAGTGCAGTGTGGCTTAAGATTCTACGAACACAATCAAAACTAAAAAATGCTCAGAGAGTCGTATGTGCAGGTCTATCCTAATTACCACTCAAGTCGGGCCTCACCCTCACCGGAGAGTGAAACAGGCCACGACACACCACAGAAAAGTTCAAGGTCTTGTTTTACATGCGCGAGAGTCCAAACGGACACCGCTGTAAATGAGCAAGTAAATAAAATTGCAGAAATTAAAAACCTAGACTCTACGCTTTCTCACGACTGGACTCGATCTTAGTTTAATTGCGGCTTTACGGATGTCGGTGAAGATGCACCGGTTTCTTGAAAACCGCTCCACGTACATCGGGTACCTCGCAAGAAAAATAAGAGAGATTTGTGTAAGAGCGTGACTCAGAAAATAGAACAAACGAAATAAATGCTGAAAAATAAATGTTGGAAAAATGGTATACACAATGAAAAATTCGGGGGTCAGACTACCCGAATGCGGAAAATCGAGCGAAAAATATCAAAACACAAAACTAAGTTGTTTGCCTCCCCGGCAACGGTGCCATCTGAGGGTCCGAAATCGCATGTGCTTAAAAAAATTGTTTTTATTTGTGAGTGAAAATAATAATGTCGTTCGTTGTAGGCGGTGATCGGAAACGGTCAAGAGATAATCACAAATTTTTAATCAATTTTAATCAAGTGGTTTAATGTTTATTTTACTTGGGCAAGTCCCAAGGTCGAATACAAGGAGGCAAAGGAACAACCTAGAGTTGTGTTTATCAAGGTTTGTACACGATTTTCAAGGTGTTTTTTTTGTATTTTCAATGCAAATAAGGGATGTGAGATGCAATTTTGGCCGATTTTAGGACTAAAATGTAAATTACGATCAAACGATGCCCGAAAAATATGAAACTTGGCCGAGATGATAATTATGACAAAATGAATCACTGTACTTTTTTTTGTAATTTTTGGGTGTAATTTGAATTTTTATGGATTTTTAAATGCAAACAAAATGATTTTCAATATTTAATTATAATAAATATAAAACCTACTTATTTTCGAGGACCAAAATTATCTAAGATCTATCACTAGGTGATGGATTTCAGAAAAATCCTAAACCTCAAAAATGTGAGATCTAATACCTATTAAAAATTAAATAGTAAAATATGCAAAATGATTTTTACAGGGCAAATTATGCATGTAAATGCAATTCTTTTTGGGCACAATGTTAAGCACAATAATCTCTACAATGTATGATTTTTCAAGGATTTTTAAAGCTCCGGTTAATCAAATTCAAAATTTAGAGCACAAATTGGGTAAACTTCGCAATTTTCCACAAAATAATTATTTATTAATTAACCAACAATCATAAAATTATCCACAATATGTTAGACTGTGGAGAATTGAGAAATGAACATCATGTTATTTTCTGAATAATAAAATAATGTACTTGATATATCTAAAAATGAAGGAGAACATAGGGGTCTTTCTGCAATAAATAAATAAGCTAAATAAAAAATGCAATGGAAGGGCCTAATTGTAATTACCGATATTCCTAGGGCCTCTGATGCAGAATTCCCACCGTAGCACATGCGGAACACGTGCCCTTGTGATTTTGGACTTTAGCGTAATATGGTGTAATTCTCAGGGGCGCAATGCAAATGACCCAGGCGATCACGTGTGTAGCACATGACCCCGGGATGGCAGGTGATAGCGTCATCCCCGCCCTCACGTGCGCATCACGTGGCGGGGAGTCTCGGGATTAACGTGCCCGGTGGCTGGCGATGGCTTGTCGGAAGACGGTGGAGTTGCGGGCCGGTGGCGAGGGCCGTAGTGTCTTTGGTGGAGCGGCGAAGTTGGCTCGGAGAAGATGGTGACAATGAAGACTCAGAGGCGGAGAAGCTCCTGTGGAGTCGGGGTGTCAGAGACGAAGGAGGCTGCAGTTGTCGTTGATGGAGGTTGGCAGGGTTGTTGACGTGTGACCGGAGAAGATGACGGCGGTGACCTACGGTTGGGCGTTGTCGGAGGAGGAGGCATAGGCTGGGCGAAGAAGAAGGTCGTGGTCGTCGTTGGGTCGTGGACGAAGGTGGCGCAGGTGGAGTTTGACAGAGCGGATTTGGTTGTCGAAGAAGAAGGCTGAAGCTGGAGGAGGCATTGTTGAAGGTGAAGTTGTTTGTCGGAGGAGATGATCGTTGGCGCGCGAGGCGATAGCGGTCGATGGAATTGCGGCTAAGATGAAGACGTTGGCTTGACGAGAGAACTCGGAGCGGAGCAAAAGGCGGAGCTGGCCGCAGTTGCAATGGCGTCAAGAATAGACGCTGGATCTCGTCGATTTGGAGGTGGAGGGGCGGTGCTGTCACCGTCGTCCCTTCAATGAAGGTCTATCGATGGATCATCGGAGTTGGGTGGTCGCCGATGTCTTTATATAGGCGAGAAAGAGGAGCGACTGGCGGCGCGAGAGAGGAGGAGCGGTGGTTGCGGAGGTTGTTGGCGCACGAGATTAGCGGAGTGGCGGTCGGCCGGTGCGACGAAGGCGGGGAAGATAAGGTCAACGGGCGGCGGTTGCGAGGTAGCTGGTGCGGCGGCGGAGATTGCGAGAACCGCGCCTGGAGATGACGACGGGTCGCAGGCCGTTCGATCGGCCGAGATCGAACGGTTGTATGCGTGCCACGTGGCGAGAGATTGAGAAGAGGCGCGCACGTGCTTGGCGCGTGCCTGGGGGCACGTGCCTCTCACGTGCACCGCTTATATATTATATATATATATTAAAACGAATATTAAAAAGCCCAAAAAATGACTGACACGTGGCGGCCTCTAGGGCTGCCATGTGTCAGCACTAGAAAAATCCAAAATAAAATACTTTGTAAAATCAAAAAGAAATAGTAAACGACCTCGGATCGAAAAAGTTTCTTCATGAAACTCGATGAGATCTACAACTTTCATAAAGACATCAAAGCCAAAATCGATCAAATGGGAAAAGTGAATTTTTGCGGTATCCTATGTACATAGAATACCTTGATTTTTGGGTTTTCTAATTTTTTTGTCATTTTTTAAACAGGATAAAAATCCGGAAAAAATATCGAGAAATCAAATATAAATAAAAGACATCTAAATATAATTTTTTTGGATTTTTATTAATAAAGAAAATATGTACATAAAATAAGGATCAAATACCGCTAAAATATATAATGTACAAAAGAGGCCCAAAAGCCAACTTTCACGTATGAGCTATGATTCACTTGAACTTGGTCTTGTTTTGAAGGTAATTGAATGAACATTAGTTCAAAAGTGAGTAGGATTAAATCGGATACTGGATGGGAAGGATATGTGACTTTTAGTCCGAAAATCAAGAAATTAGGGTTTGGGTTTTTGGTCTACTTATTTGGGTTAGTGATTTTTTTGTATTTTTTATTTATTCTTGTTAGTGATATGTACATAGTGGAAGTGTTTTTGGTTTACTCGGAGTTAGCATGAGGGAGTTAAATAATCCGGGAAGTTAGGCTATTTACAGGTCAAATTTGGCTTGGATTTTTGGCTTCTTATTTTGTGCAGAAATTATGGATAAAATGCCATTTTTATGAAAACATGCATGAATGCTAATTATGCAGAATAGATGCAGATATGCTGTTGATTTTGAGGGATTTGAGCTTAATAAATGAGACTTAGAGTGATGAATCCGAGATTCATCAGCGGTTGCACGCTCCGGGTAGCGATTTCCTCCAACCTCTTTGTAGGGACGGCTCCACCTCTCGGGTAGCCCTTTCCACTATCAGAGAGAATTTGGCTCTGATACCATTTGTAACATCCCGGGCTTAGGTCCCCAGTCCGTTATCGAGGAAAACTGGCCCTGACAACTTGTTGGGTTCGAGCCTAATTGGACCCGTTGACAACCACCCAAAATGCTTAAGCCCAAGTTGTCAAGTAGTAATCCTCACCACTTATAAACCACACCCACACTTCGTGAGTTTTAGGTATGGTACTACGTTTGGGGTTGGAGTGTTACAAGTACACTTCAAGCACCCCTCCCAAGCATTCATCATCGCAAGGTAACTTCCCATGTCTGACGTCTTCTTTTCTCTCTCTTTGTTTTCTTGTTGTGTCCATGTTATTGTCTTCTTCTCCTTCAAACCCCATTTCTCTTTCATTTGATTTTTTTAGAATACTCCCAACTCTACTCTGATCCCCATCTCTCTCCATAAGAATCTGCCTCACACCCATCTCAATCCTTGTAAAGGATTGAGTCTCTAGATCATCCGCCTTCTTCAAATTGCATATAAACCTCCATGCATATGCTTTTTATCACCTCTCCATCGATCTCTTGAT
This sequence comes from Ottelia alismoides, assembly GCA_037367405.1. Taxonomy (NCBI): domain Eukaryota; kingdom Viridiplantae; phylum Streptophyta; class Magnoliopsida; order Alismatales; family Hydrocharitaceae; genus Ottelia; species Ottelia alismoides. Next base: position 171,426 of record JAZKJV010010695.1, read on the forward strand.
CTTGAGGGAATCTTTATCAACTGTACGTACCTTCGGAAGCCCCTCCGATCAAATTGCACCCCATCTTCATGCATCATCATAGGAACAACAAGGCAATCCAGCAACTCTGAAAATCGAGCTCCAAGACTGATGAATCTCCATTTCATCACATTTATTCTATCATTTTAGCGTTAAAACCCCTAATAAATGCCTTGTTGTATAAATATTATATAAAATATTGTTTTAAGTAAAAATAATATAATAAATAAAAGAAAAGAAAAAGAATAAAATATTAAAGATATTTTCTAACCTTAAACCCCGAGGCCTAGGCATCTCGATGACGAGGTCGAAAAGGAATAAAGTAGGAGGAGATAAGGGTCGTCAATTCAATAGATATCCCTTTTATTTTGTTATACCATCTTATTTCCAACTTTTTATACCTATAATAAATAAACTTTGTACATGAAAGTTGTAGACAATAAAATATAAAAAAATACAAATTTTATTTCAAGTAAAAATAATTTATTGTGTAAACGTTATACTCTGGATATGATTACAAAATTCCAACTTTCCATACCCATATCTCACAAATAAAAATTCAAAATACATCAAAAATATCTTTATTGTATATAACATTTAATAAGCTATTTAATGAAGGTGGTTTCATATTTTTTGAAAGGTGTGAAAGTTAGGTTTTGGACCACTATTGTATAATATACCTGGTTAAAATAATAATTTTATTTATTTTTTATATTTTTATAATTTTGTAAATATTATTTATAATATATGTATATATTAAAACTAAAATAAAACCATAAAGAAAATATTAAAATAAAATACTTATATAAAATACATAGATGGATATATAATAACTATACCTATATAATGGAGGAAAGGGATCCTACTCCATGGAGTAGGTAACTTACCTACTCCACTTTCATTTTTTTCCACTTTTTTTATTTTTTTTGAAAAACACTTCCATGTATTTTCATATCTACATCTCTCTAACATGTCATTCAAATTTCATCAGAAACAGAGACTCATATGCCCTCCATCAAGAACAGGTAATTTTAGTAGTCTTAGATTTGTTGTATTTTATTGTTTCGGATGGAGGGCATAGGTGTCTCTGTTTCTGACAAAATTTGAATGACATGTTAGAGGAATATAGTTATGAAAATCCATGGAAGTATTTTTCAAAAAAAATAAAAAAGTGGAAAAAATGAAAGTGGAGTGGGTAAGTTACTTACTCCATGGAGTAGGATCCCTTTCCTCTATATTATAAGTATATTTGTTTATTTAAATGTAAATAATATATCATGAAAATATAATAAAACATATTTAAGTCTACAAAAATAAGTTATAGTTATAAAAAAGAAAATAATAAAATAAAAAATAAAAATAAAAAAATAAAAGACATAAAACATAGATAAATATACCTATATATTAACCCTAAAAAGTAACTTGTAATTATATATATAAATTAAATAAAAATCATAATAAAATAATATGAAAAATAACAAACAATTTTTATTTTATAACTTAAAATTAATAAAATCTTTTTATATTTAATATTTTATTTCCAATCTTTTTGTGGCAGGTTTTTTCTTGGTTGGACCATGTGGACCAACCAGGAGGCTTCGACAGTTGACCTCGATCAACTGACTGGCCTACACCCTAGCATTTGTCAGACCTACGTTCTGACCATCTTGATTTTTTCCCCGACGATTCACTCATCCTTTTGGGATTATTTCTTCTGCAAAATTTTTCCTCGATCCTTGGTAATTCATGCCAGGTAATTACCTCATGGTGTGAATCACTGAATCGAGCTGACTCCCTCGACCTTCGTCACCCCTTCGTCCGCCTGTACAAAAGCCCATCCGTCCTTCCTTCTTCGATTTGAATCTACTAGGACCAAGTTTTGACTCCCTTCTTCTAGCTCTAGATAGAGATGCGTGACATTCATTTCTCCAGCTACTTACAGCGGAACCAAGGCGAGGTTTTAGAATGGCTCCACCACCTCTAGCCATCGCCACCGTCGAGGTCTTCATTTCCTGGTCCAGGCCGGTGAGGAACCCTTTTGTTTAATTTTTTATCTTAATCGTAGCCCTAGCATTTATTTCTTGTTTTTAATTTCACGTTTTAGTAGCTTAAAACCCTCCTTCGCTCTGCTCCGACGAACCTCCCACTTATTTCCACCCATTTCCTTGCCCCGCTGACCACCTCCATTATCGAACCCTTCGTTTCTTGAACATCCACCATACCTTCAAATCACCAGATCCAGTGTGGATCTGGATTTGGGTGCTTTACCTCCTTCAGGCGCTAGAGTACCTCCTCCATTCCACCTTCCGCCTCATCTCGACAACTAGAGGGTCGAGGCATTTTTCCCTCGACCCTCTTAACCCCTTTTTGCAGGTACTTGGAGAAGAACAATGCCTGGAGGTAATTTTGATGTTGCCGAAGGCACCTGGGACTTCTTCTCTTCCTTGGCGTCGTGGAGGAACTCATGTCCACCTCTTGGCTTTTTGATACCTCCAGTCAATAGGGAGCATCATTAGGAGTCTTTTTGGGCATTTTGGAGCAGCATGTCGTGATGGATGAGTGAGATTTGGCCGGAGGAAGCTCACCTCACCGGAGCTTCCTCCATGTTCTTCATCATCATCTCCCAACCATCGGATCAGGAATGCATGCCCAGTTTTGCTCGTAGTCATTGGATCAAGGTGAACCATCACCGTCAGATCCCGCTTGGGATCTGATCTGAGGCGTCTAGGTCCAAAGTGTCATCGTGGCTCGTAGCGATGACACGTGGATAAGTGAAAGGAGGGGCTTCGCCAATGGTGCCCCACTGTGGGGATTTTGCACCTCTAGCTCATCCATTTTTCTATTTAAATAGATACTACTGAAACTTTCTTCTGTCGTTCAATAGTTTTGCAATAATTACAGAGTTCGCCCCTGAACTTTTGGTGTTTACATCTAGGTCCTCACTAGCTCACCTCACGTGGCCATCCACATGAGGTGGGCATTTTGCAGGTGAGGCCTCGTAGCTTTTGATATTTCGTATTGGCCCTGGAACTTGTAAATAAAGTTGTATCTTTTTGGGTAAATTTCAATGTGGCCCTTGGCTTTTATTTAAAATATATTTAAGCCCTTGCATGTATTGTATTTTTTATTTTCTCTATTTATTTAAAATAGCAATTGTGCATGAAAAAATATCAAAAAATAGATTTACACTCCTGATTGCAGACACTTTCACACCATATATTTATTTTTTCAAATTAAGATTTTTGTTATTTATAAAAATAAAAAAGATCACTATTATTTCCTATTTATAGTTTAAAATAAATAAATAATATAAAAAGTTTTTAAAAATTACAAAAAAATATCCTGTGTTTATTTATTTTGCAACTCCAGAAATTGAAAAGCTAAAAGATCATAAAGAAAACACCTTAGAATTAAACAACCTTAAAAACTTGTATAAATATTTACAAAATTCACAAGAACTCCAAAAATAGTGTTATTTTATAATTTTTATATTATTATTTATAAATTAAAATTTATTTGAAGAATTTGGACTTGATTTTATATTTTTAACCTTCATGTCAATTTGGTACATTTAATTAATCCCTTATTTAAGGTATTTTTGACTTTAAAATACGTAAAAATTAGAAAGATTCTATAAAAAATCACAAAATAGTACTAAATATTTAAAACCCAAAAACATTTTATTTTCTTTATTTTTAGTATTTTTATTACTATTTATATCTATCTTTGCTTTCATTGTATATTATACATATATATATTATTTTTTAAAAGAAAAAGAAATATAAAAATATAAAATATAAGAAGAAAAATATAAAAATATACAAATTAAAAAAATACAAAAAATATGATATAAAATTAAAAATAAAAAACCACAGAAAAGGAAATATAGATAAAGAAGCACAATCACATTTGCACTTCACTTGTACAATCTATCCATTCTGCTCCCTGAGTTCGACCTCTACACTACTTGAATTATACACATATTTTGTCGAGTTATAATAAATTTTAACTCCACATTTACTTTTCATTGCTTGATCATTGATTGTGGGTTAATTGTTGATTAATTAGGGCTTATTGAGCGGCTAACACATCGACTGTTGTTTCCCCATGTGAAACTGTACAACCCTCAAAATTCCCTGGTTATCAAATGGCGTCGTTGCCAGGGAGCAACTGCCCATAGATTGATTTTTTATTGATTGTGTCATTATTTGTCTATATTTATCCTTTATTTATTTTCCTCTTTATTTGATATAATTGTTTGAGCTATCCAACCACCCTTCTCCTTGTGTTTTTGTTGCGAAGTACCGCGGATCGAGGGAGGTGCTTTACTTGGAACTCTTACGCACCCACGTGAGGCGGTGTCACTTCTCTGACCTGGTTGTCAGAAGAAAGTAGCAAAAGAAGCTTGGAGGCTAATGGGTTGGATGAATTCCATATCACTTTTTCCCACCCTCAATCAAAGAAAAGAATCGGTGATACATTTTGACTTAGGTATACCCAATTCCAGACCATTTTTGAAGTGAAAATTAGAAAAAAAATGTCAGTCACATGGATCTGTCTTGTATTTGAGATTTTTGGTAATACCCTCCATTTGATAGGTTGATCCGCTGATATATAGTAAGCATTTGACTTCCTCTCCTTCGTTAGAACTACCTTTGATTTGCATCTGACCTCTTCTCAGCTGGCATCTCCCCCTTCTTCGATGATCAGATGAGCCCTCCTCTATGCTTGAGCTCCAGTTTTTAATATAGATTTTTGAGCATTTATTTTATAGAATTTATTTCTCTAATTTAAGTGAGAGACAGACTATTTTATTGTAATAACTTAAAAATGAAACTCTCAGGACACTTTACGCTTCACGAGGTACAGTGCCCGAGACATTGTTCTCTTGGGAGACTCATCAGTTTTGTCGGGATTTTTATGCCTTTTTCCCTTTGTTTCCCAATTTTGTTTTCTTTACTTTATGTGATTGATACCTAGTTTTAAGATTTTTCTTGTCGATAGTATTAGGTCCAAACACTTAACAACCATTTCTTGCACATGTAGTATCGTTTGGATCTAGTCAAATACTAAATTACTTCTCATTTAGACTTGGAATTAAGTGCCAAGAGGGACTCTATAAAGCGCTTGCAGGACCCGTTGTGGCGGGCATCGAAGAGCTCCCCATAATCGGACTTTTGGATTCCATTTCTGAGTGATTAACATTTGTGCTTCACGCTAATAGCAATTTCTCACCTAGGGCAATTTAATCGGCTTGCATTGCATATAGATATGTTCCAATTCTGCTTAGCATCCTTGCATGTAGAGAGTTGGAGTCAAGGTGAGCATTTACGCTTTATCATGCATCATTGATTTTCGCCTTGCATTGCTTTTCCGACTTTCTTCCTCTGGTTTTGATCACCTAAGAGCTAAAAAGAATTGATTCCTCGTTAGGCACATGCATTCTTATTAAAAATCCAAAAAAAGTGATAATCAAATAAAATTAGGAGTGCTAATATTACTTGATCTTAAAATACATCAAAAAAATCAATATCTTGGGGTGAGTAATCCCCTCATTGTCTTTTTTTACTTGCTCACATACACACTAAGGAGTAGTGCTCAAATCCCATCAGCCTTCCTAAGTGTTTACGCAATTTTTGACTTCTCACCTAACTCTAAAATAGACAAGACAAAAAAGACCTAACTTTCATGGTTTTCACTGAGTTGAGTAGGTGAAGTGAGGGGCGTGTTTTTGTCTTGTGTACGTTTGTTTATGATTGCTTGTGTGTGCACTATATCCTCCTATGCATTTGCACCTTTTCCTTCATATCTCTTGATTTGACCCCGTGCTCTCCTGATCATTTTCCTTTTATTTCGAGATGGTCGACTAAAGCGATTTTTATTTGTACTTTACGAATCCATCGTACCCTCCAATCGGTTCACCTCCTTTTTTCTAGGAGGATTTTACTCCTGACTTTTGTACATATCTGCCTCAGCCACAGTTTCAGACCTCGGACTTTTATCTACCTCCACCTTCACACTTTCCATCTTTACATCCACCCGAGATTAATTTGTTGGAGTCATCTCTCATGGACACTGCACTTGAGTACATGACACGATTAATGGAGTATATGAATTCGAGAATGGACGATCTTACTAGTTTAAATAAGAACCAGAATGTCGCTCTACTATTTGATGACATGGATTCACTTGAGGAGTCCCATGAGAGCTTGCAATCACCCAAACTACAAAAAAATGAGAAAACTTTAAAAATACAAAAAGAATTTCGGAGACACATGAACGATTCATACTGTGAGGAGAGGGCCCACATGCTAGATCCTTTGACCACACATCCATTCACATCGTGTCCCACCCTTGACTCTGAGGAGGAAACTATACAGACTGCTCTTCATCATCCTTATGTATATTTGATTCTGATCTCCTCCCTTGTATGGAGGAGATCCAAAAATCCAAAAAAAAAATGACTGAACCTGAAGTGATGATCGCTATTCATGATATTATTAAGGCCCACTTCAATAGGTCACGGCCCATTTATCTGTTCCTCAACCTAAGAAGAGAAAGTGGAGGAGCATATCAGAGCATCATATTTTGACCATAGCCACTGCCCATGCCATCACACAACGTCCAATTTCTAGGAAAAGGAACACGACTACAACTTTCATTAGTTGAACTATCTCTAACTACACTTGTGATCACACTCTCCTTGACGGTGGTGCTTCAATTATCATAATACCCTTCTCATTGGTACAATCTCTTCACTTAGGACCTCTTAAGAAAATCAGGATGATCGTTCAATTTTTTGATGGATCAATAAAAGAGGTCGAAGGGTATTCTAGAAAACACTATCATTTTGATTCAAGGCTTGAGCTGCACTATTGATTTTGTTGTATTGCCTATGGAGACCTCCACTGAGGAGCACTCTCCAATCATCTTGGGACGACCATTTCTCACCTCTACGAGAGTCGTTACTAACTATGGATTAGGAGAGATTCATCTCCGTCCTAGTGAAGGGAGCATTGTGATCATCACTGCACCCACTATCGACCAGAGACCTGCATCTGATGTGGCTTTAACAATCTTGGCTGACCTCGAGGACTATGACCTTGATGAGACTATCAGAGATTTTTACTATATGTTGGATTCGACTGAAACCCAATAATTCCTCTCCAAGGAGGAAGACTTATAAAGCATATACCTTGGAGTTCCTTCTTCTAGTATTTGGCAATGTGTTGATGACAACCGCGGGATCTACACGATCGACACTTTGGAGCGGAGGGCAAACATTGATGAGACTAAGGTCGAATTTGATTTGGTTGTTTTTATTCAGGAATTCAAGCCTTTTGATGATAACGATGATATGATTGATACTTTAGAGGATGAACATGACTCGACTACTTCCACTGATGAGTTCGTTCCTTTTTTGACGTAGGAGATACGCACCAGGCTGGATTTGATTTTACTTCTTCCAATGATGAGTACCAGCCATTTCATTTTCATGATATCTGCGAGACTTCTCATGTCGGACATGACCACACTACTTCCGCTAACTGGTTCATGCCTGCTTACTCTGAGACTGTTGAGGATACATTTATGATCGATCTTGATCGATTTATGTCTAATGATGACCCCCATATCGACCTTTACCCTCGTTCGATCCATTCCTCAACGGTCTCGCAAGAAGGTTCGCTTTCGACCTTCTCAATCCTTTGTATATCCATCCTCTTGTACATTCACTATCATTTATCTCCGTCCATCCATCATATCGCTCATCCACCCCATTCTCGTATGTACCTTGCTTGGGATTACTTTGTCCTAAGTATAGGGGGTGGAGGAACTGAGTGTTTTTTCTTTGTTCTATTTCATCACTCTTGTTGTTGCCTATACTTAGGGCTCTTTTACCCTATGTATAGGGGGAGTGATGTGTACATTCTCTTTAAACTTTTCTTCCATCTTCATCTCTCTTTTATTCTTTTCTTCTTTTCCTTCTCATTTTTCTTTTTCTACCAAAAAGGTATCACTCCTTTTTTGTCAGTTTTTTATACTTAGGAAGTAGTTTGTCCTAAGTATGGGGGATGTGCACCATGAGTTCTGTCATTCTTTGATCCTCTCCAGTGTCTCCTTGATGACCTAAAAATCCGTGAAACCAAGATCCGGGTGAGGTAGAGATCACTCTCGGGTCGTTGCGACCCGGATCGAGAGAATCGCTCAACAAGAAAAATATAAAACCATCAAATCAAAAGATTAAGCAAGAAAATCAAATAGCGGTCTCCCTATTTTATTTTACCTGGTATAGCAACCGGGGTCGGACTCAAGGAGCACGGGATGGCTGAGACGGCCTACGAAGTAGTCTAAAAAGATAAAAAAAGAATAAAAATATTTTTGGTGGATTTTAATTGTTTTAAAAAAAATTATTTTAATTATGTAAGAATATTGTAAGAAAATGTATAAACAAGCAAATTCAACAATTTATTTAAGCATTCAAAAATGCTCCAAAAATTCAAATAAAATTGTTTTTTTGTTTTTTATGTTTTTAAGTGTTTTTGGTGATTTTATTGGGATTTTATATTTTTTTTGATTTTCTAAAAATCAAGAACGGGGAAAAGTAGTGCTCAATGTGCAGCCAGACTTGAAAGACCAATTAAAAATATATAAGTGGCCTATAAAAGTCTGAAGATAATTTTTGTGAAAAATATATACAAAAACTAAGCTACGGAAAAAGAGTTTGCATTTTTGAATTTTATAGAATTTTTAATAATTTTTATAAGATTTTTAGGATTTTTCAATTTTTATGGTTTTTAAAAATCCAAATAACACAAAAATTGGATAGAAGATAGAAAAGAACAAAATTAATTATCCCTAAGTTTTTTAGAATTTTTAACAAAGTTTTTATATTTTTAGTTGATTTTCTTTTTCAAACAGTAAGAAAAATACGTGTTTTTTAATTTTTAAAAATAGTAAAAAGCCATAAAAATATCCCAAAAAATTATAAACATTTTTGCACAGTGGAAGGAGCCACGTATCCAAATTTCACCTGATTTGGAGTTCAATTGATATTTTATTCAATAAAAACAAGGCACACAGTAGGCAAGTACCTAAGTGCAAAGAAATATATTTCCCTGGCCAAACAATAACAAATATAAAAAGTGTAGGGCCTGGAATGCAAATAGACCAAAAACACATGAGCAATACACGTGAGTGGCATTCACAGGGGCATTTCTGTAATTCTTATTTAAAAAGATGCAAACAGTAACAAGCATGAAGTACGGGACTAAAGGTACAAATAACCCACAACTCACGTGTCGATGCACATGGCTCACATAAACAGGGACTATAATGCAAATAAAATAAACCTAGGGTCCTAACTGCAAAAGTTCCAAAATAAAAACAACGGCTACAAATATTTACAGGGCTAAACTATAAATGCGATGAAAAGTGGGGCCTAAGTGAAATTACCCCTATTATTAATGATCGACGGCTGAAGGCGTGCCACGTGGAGATCTGACGGTGACTGAAGGTGCATGCCCTTTCGCAGGATCGATGGCCTGGATCAGATCCTCAGATGGATTGACGGTTGAGGGCCTCTCGCAAATGAGCGGCTGAGATCAAAACTGGGTGAGAGGCTCCATCGAAAGGTATCTGGAGCTCCTCCAAGAACAAGCCGCCGGTGAAGTTTGCCGGCCTAATCCGCGTGGTGGAGGGCTCCGATGAGGCTGCTGAGATGTGGAAATGCTCGCCTACGCTGGTCCGCAGCTAGTGGGTACCTCCGATGAGGCCGGGAACCACCGGAGTGGCCCGGCGATGAAGGAGGCACGAAGCTCCTGCTCCTCGACTGTAGGACCTCCAGATGAGGCCCTTTTGGCTTTAATCCTGCATAGGAAGCTTTTTGGGTCGAGGGCAAATTGCCTCGACCCGTTAGCAGGTGACGGGGGGTGGAATGAGGCAGAGCGGAGGTCTCCGACGAAGCGACGACGGAGGAGACCCGAGCCTTGGTTTCAGGGCGAACCAAGGTGATCGGAGGTGTGTAGAAGGTGTAGGGGAGTCTCATGAAGATGAATCGAGGGTCGTTCGATCAAATGGTTGGACGGATCATAGTGAATCGGCTGACGAAGGCCGGCGGTGCAAATTGGGCGAATCTGAAATTAACCTAACCTACGGTGAGTCGGGGATGATGGATGCAATCGATTGTGCTGGGGCTAAGGAAGCTCCTAGGGTCCTTGCCTCGATGGCTCGTCGGGGCCATAGGCTTGGCTCGCTCGGTGGCGGAGCACGGCGGCTAAGGGCCGGATCAGTGGTTGGGGCCGCCTACTCCTCATTGCGACACTCTCCTCAGATAGCTGTCACTCTAGGGAGGGGAATGGAGGTCCTGGGATGGAAGACGGAGCCCAAAGATGGATTGAAATGTCGGCCGGAGGAGAGGTTAAATAGTGGTAGGGGTCCGGCTAAAATGGAGCCGGGTAGGCGAATGTGAAGCACGGATCCCTAGAACGACCTCGGGCATGGATTAGGGATGATTCAAGTGTAATCAGGACCCGAGGTTTGGCCAAATGGAAGGTGGATCAATGCGCAAAAAGTCTGAGAAATCGGGTCGGGCGCAAGTCCACGAAGCAAGTGGTCCTGGCGGGGGAAGTTGATCGGGGGTCAACATCCCCCTGGACCAATCAGATAATTCCGATTATTAATTAATTAGAAATTCGTTTAAAAATAGCAAATGATTTTATTTCGAAAAAAAATTAAAATGAAAAATGTTTATTTATTTTCAAAGTATTTTTAGTGATTTTTATTTATTTTTTTGAAAAATAAATAACGTATTTACATTATATTATTATTATATATAGGTATGTGCACATATGTATTTTTTATTTTTATTTTTAATTGTTCATTTTTGTATAATTGTTCCAATTTTATATTTTATTTATTTAAAATATAAAATTTGGAATAAAAAGGTATTTTTATTTTATTTTTATGATTTATTTACATGAGTTAAATAAATAGATCTATACCCATATGTACATGGTATATATATACAAGGTGGGAAATGAATTTTATTATTTTTCTTTTTATTTTTATTTTTCTGATTTTTATTATATTTTTATAAATATGTACAAAATATGTGAAACACTTTTTATTTTTATTTTTAGGAAAATAAAATTATTTATATACATAGGGTTATGTACAAGTATGATTGACCTTATCTCTCTCTACTTGGTTTCTTTTGCGGTCAGGCCCATGCTGGGCCCTTTCCTTGGGATTAGGTCACTTAATATTTATTCTAAATGTTTCCCTCTTTTTCTTGTGTTTCTTTATTCCTTTATTTTCACATAAAAACATGCTAATTATGCATATTTACATGATGCATGTGTTTTGACAACTTATGATATTTACACATATTTACATGGCAATTTGCCAAAGTTTCTAGCTAAATTAAAGGAATAAAGAGTGATGAATTGGGATTCATCACTCCTCTTCTTATCTATACTTAGGGATACGTACCTTAAGTATAGGGGGAGACAGCCTGAGTACGATCTGTTCACTCGCACCCTTGACCCTTCCTGCTTTGTGTATAGTCTGTTATACTTAAGATAATTTGATCCTAAGTATGGGGGGATGGTCAAGTTCTCAATCATTCATTCATTTCCTTGTTTGTTTATTCTTTAGACTTTTCTATACTCAGTACAAGTTATGTCTTCTCTTTTTCTCTCTTATCTATAAGGACATAGCTTAATCTAAGTACGGGGGGTCGTATATACTGCTTATATACTTTAGCCGTAACTCGTACTTTCATATTTTTAATAATCAACATGGCTAAAATATTGTATAAAATACTATACATATACTATTAAATTCATTAAAAACACCTAATAAAAGATGCATATTATTCCTTAAAGTCTTTTTATATTTATCGATTAATAAATCAGGTAAAAATATTTTTTGCAAAATGTTTGAAAAATAGTTTGAAAATATTTTTTTGAAAACTCTCTTGAAACTAGTTGGGAAATTTTTTGTTAAATATTTTTAACCTTTGTAAAAATATTTTGTTTTTAAAATTTCTTTCCTTTGTGAGAAATAAAAATATTTGAAAACCAATTTGCAAATGTTTTGAAAAATGGTTGCAAAATGTTTTTGAAAAATCTATATATTATGTTCGAAAAATCATTGCAAAATGATTTTCAAATACATGTAAATGTTTGTAAAAATTATTTGCAATTATTTATTTTGGATTATAGTTTTCAAAAATTGTTTGTAAAATCATTTTCAAATAAGTTTGAGGATTATATATAAATCACACTAATATTCTTTAAAACTATATAAATATATCTATAAAAATGATCACATATCCCTTGTAAATTCTTAAAAACCTAACTCTTGTAAATATAAGATGCATCTCCTTGTAAATATTTGTACCTATTTTTAGAAAAAATCTTTTGTTTTTAAAAATAACGAAAAAATGCAAAACCTAAAAAGCCAAAAACATTTGCAAAAGCTTTTTGAAAAATACCAAAAAAATGCATTTGCATCATAAAAATCCATAAAACTTCAAAACTTTGAAAATTGCATCACAAAAGTATTTTCTGCATAGCATTTGCATAGCATTCACATTTTTGGATTGAGTTTGATAATTGAACAAGTCTAAGTAAAATTCGAAGAATGGAGCTTGGTTGGACCTTAAATCTACCTAATTACAGGAACCTTAAAGGAGCTGGAATTGAGGTATTTCAGGTCTAGTTGACTTAATTAATTGAGAATCATGAGACTTGGTTCAATGGTTTCTTGACTGCCTAAGCAGAGTATTTCGGAGCACACGCATGGTTCTTGTCAATAATGACCTAACTTGGACACCTGCACCTTTCACTTGGCTCAACTCAGTTGGAGTGGTGAGGGTATTGGATTTGTCGGTATGAGATGCACACAGGTGAAAATATTTGTCCTCGTCTAGGGAGGGAATTGCACCCAACCCATCTAGTGGCAGAGACGCCTAAAGACAGGAGAGTGTGGGTTGCAATAATGCTTCAAAAGGGGGATAATCTATTGACTCAAGAGGAAAAACTCCTTGTGTAAATGTTGTTGTATATAGTATTTCAAAAAAAGCAAAAAACTCCAAAAAAGTGGACACACCTTATTGAAAATAAAATGCCTATCGGAGTCTATATATTTATATAGTCAATAAGAAATCTTGAGCTTCAAAGTCAAATAATGTGAGCCTGCAGCTGGATGACTTGACTACACTGGTCATGCATCTTAGGATAGGTAGCTATACTGGCTACCATCCATTCTTCTCTTCATTCCCTCCTCTTGAGTTGGTTGTCACTTGAACTTAGAAGAGAATACCCCGCTCCTCGAGGAAGGAGTTGATGGATTGGAGAATCAGTGGGTTACCATGCTATAGAAGTCAGAATCTTTGTCATTTTAGTTGAGGGGAGCCACTATCACATACACAGTATGAGTCAGATTCATAGTCATAAGGTTTTGCGTATGAGTTGAAGTATTCTGACCTGGCTATTGAGGAGACTTGAGCTGAGTTTTCAGATTTTCAAAGGATGTTGGATTTCAAATTCAATTCCCAATAAGGTTCCGTCCACACTAAAATTCCAAAGGTCTGATTTAAGCTCTAAACTTTGGTTTTGTGAAGACAGGTTTGACAATTAAACTTGATCCACTTTCTTTATGTTCCTTTTATTTATTTTTCATTTTTTGCACTTATTTCTTAAGTGTTTGCTAGGGACTAGCAAAGGAAAGTATAGGGTGTGATGAATCTCCATTTCATCACCTTTATTCTACCATTTTGGCCTTAAAAACCCCAGTAAATGCATGTAAATACCCTTAATTCATGTGAACTAACATTCACATCTTGTTGTATAAATATTGTATAAAATGTTTTTTTAATGCCAAAAATAATAGAATAGAGAAAAAATAAAAAAAGAATAAAATATCAAAAATATTTTATGATCCTAAACCCCGAGACCTAGGCATCTCGATGACTAGGTCAACAAGGAATAAAGTAGGGGGAGATAAGGGCCATCAATCCAATAGAGATCCCTTTTATTTATTCATTATTCATGCATTTTTTGGACCCATTTTACCTCAAATAAAGAAACTTTGTACATAAAAGTTGTAGATAATAAAATATAGAAAAATACAAAATTTATTTCATACAACAAGAATATACAATGTAAAGTCATACTCTAAATTAGATTCCAAAATCCCAACTTCCTAGACCCATATCTCTCAAATAAAAACTCAAAAAATATCAAAATCACCTTTAACTTTATATAACTTTTAATAAGATATTTAATGAAGATTTCATACGTTTTTGTAGTTAAGGTGTGAAAGTTAGGTTTTGGACCCATATTGTATAATATACTTGATTAAAAATCATTTTATTTATTATTTGTTATTTTATAATTTTATAATTTTATAAATTTATTTATAATATGTGTGCACATTAAACTAAAATAAAATCATAAATAAAACATTAAAATAAAAATACTTTTTATAAAATACATAGATGAATATACAACAACTATACATATATAATAAGTATATCTATTTTTTTAAGTGTAAAAATATGTAATGAAAATAAAATAAAAATATATTACATCTACAAAAATAAGTTATAATTATATAAAATAAGAAAAGAAAATAATAAAATAAAAAATTAAAAATAAAAGACATAAAACATAGATAAATATACCTATATATTTTGTAATTATATATCTCTAAAAAAAATACAAATCACAATAAAATAATATGAAAATAATAAACATTTTTATTTTATAACCTAAATAAAATGGTTTTATATTTAAAATTAAATTTCCAATCTTTCTGTAGTAGGTTTTCCTCGTTGGTCCTTACTGACCAACCAGGAGGCTTCGTCTGTTGACCTCGGTCAAGTTGACCTACACCCTAGCCTTTATCAGACCTACATTCTGACTGACCATCTTAATTTTTTCCTCGATGATTTACTCCTCCTTTGGGATAATTCATCTGCAAAATTTTTCCTCGGTCCTTAGTGATTCACGCCTAGTGATTACCTCGTGGTTTGAATCACTGAATCGAGCTAACTCCCTCGATCTTCGTCGCCCCTTCGTCTGCCTGTACAAAATCCCAGCCATCCTTTCTTCTTTGATTTGGATCTTCTTTGTACCAAGTTTTGACTCCCTTCTTCTGGCTCTAGATAGAGGAGCGTGACATGCATTTCTCCAACTACTAGTAGCGGGGCCAAGGTGAGGTTTTAGGATGACTCCACCACCTCCAACCATCGTCGCCATCGGGGTCTTCATCTCCTAGTCTAGGCTGATGAGGTGCCCTTTTGTTTTGCTTGTTAGCATAATTATATCCCTATGATTTATTCCTTGCTTTTAATTTCGTGTTTTAGTAGCTAAAACCCTCCTTCGTAGTTTGTTGGAGCTCTCCCACTTATTTCCACCAGTTTCCTCGCCTCGCAGACCACCTCCATTCTTCTTGAACATCCACCGCACCTCCAGATCATCAGATCGATTGTGGATCAGGCTTTGGGTGCTCCACCTCATTCCATCGCTGGAGCACTTCTACTCATTACACCTTCCGCCTCATATCGACACTTGGATGGTGATGAGCATCCTACCAACTAGGGTTAAGTATGAAAAATAAGCACGGATCGTTGTGGCCCCAATTAGTAGGTCTAAGCTCAAAAGAAAATAAAAAACCACTCAAAACACAAGATAAGACAATCAAAATCAATGTCAGCGGTCTCCGCTATTTATTTTAACCTGGTACAGCAACCAAGGTCGAAATCAAGGAGAACGGAAATGTACGAAATAGTCATTATCAGGAAAAAAGCATATTTTTGTTAATTATTAATTTTTCAAAATTTTGGTGGTTTTTAATTAGATAAGGTAAGCAAGAAAATAAGGCAATATAGCAAATAAGCAAGCTTTTACAGTTTTTATCAAGATCAAGAGTTCACAAAAATCAGAAACAAAAATATTTTTATGTTTTTCAAATATTCAGATGTTTTTGGCAATTTTATGGGGTTTTCAAATTTTTGTATGATTTTATAAACAAATCAAATAAAAGCTAACAACACAACCAGTGCACAATCAGGATAAAATTACAAATTAAAAATATTTAAATGTCCTAATATCCTGGATATGAATTTTATAAGAAAGCATGGAGAAAATGCTACAAACAGAAACTGAAATCCTATTTTTTATTTTTCTAGAATTTTTAATGGTTTTTATGAGTTTTTTAGTCTTTGTAATTTTTAAGATTTTATAAGGGTTTTTGGAGCAAAATTGTTATTAAAATAAAAATACATAGAAACAACCACTCAATGATTTTTTTGATATTTTTCAAACAACTTTTATATTTTCTATGTATTTTCTAAAGCAGACAATAAGATTTTTGATGGTTTTTTATTTTTAAGAAATAACCTACTTAGCAAAATTAATTCCAAAAATCACCATAAATATTACACTTAGCAAGAGCTAATAGTTATTTTTATGTAATTTTTAGGCTTGATTTGATGATTATTTAATTTAAAACTCAATACACAATGCACATGGACCTAATTGTAATTACTATGAAGTTAACATGCCAAATACTAACACAGGTAAGAAACTCAAGGCCAATAACGCAAAATGTCCAATTAATTACGCACATGACGAATAACCCACACACAGGGGTATAACTGTAATATTAGAAAGTTCTACTCAAAGCATAACATATATATCTTTCAGAACAAAACATGCAAATACATCACAATAGTAGGTGAGACAACATGTGAGTTCACATAAACAAGACTAAAACGCAAATATTGAAAAGAGCAAGGGCCCTCATGCAAAATAATCAAGCTACTCTAAACTAAGACAAATATTTACAGGACTAAACTATAAAAACAAAATAGAGAGGGGCCTAAGGACAAGTTACCCCTTATTGGGCACGATCCAACAACCGAGGTTGTTCCACTTAAGATCTGACGGCTGTGCTTCACGGATGATGCTTCGGCGATGAACGACGCAGATGGGATCCTCATATGGATCTAACGACCGAGGCTATCCCATAGATGGACGGTAGAGATTAGAATTGGGGAAGCCTTCGATCGGAGAGTGGAGGGGACGTCTAGAAGATCGAGGAAGAACTCGCCTTTGGTGAGTTTCCACCGTCGATTGTGCGCATCTCCGGTGTCCTCACGAGCTGCTGGAAGATGGAAGATGACGGCGTTGATGTTCCGCAACGTCTGGGAGGCTCATAAGGGCCCAGGACCGAGCGAGGAGCCCTAGGGGTGAATGGTGGACCTGGATCTCCTCTATGATACCCTCGACCTTTAGCTGAGATCAAAATGTGTTCCAACCCTGCAGGAAACGAAGTATGCTCGGAGGGGAGTACTCCGGCGAGGTTTAGAACACCAAAAGCATAGAGAACCAAGGAGGGGTCAGTGAACGAGACATGTCACATGTGAAGTGGAGGATCATACCTGCTAAGAGACTCCAATCCGATGATTGGAGTCGATGGAAGGATGCGGGGCGTAACGTAGAAGCGGAAGGTAGTCGGAGCGGGGAGGAGTTATGTTGGGGGATAGGGAAACAAGATGTGAAATGGGTACGTCGTAGATGCTCTATTTCTCTGATGTATGATGGATTAGAACATAGATGAAAGGTAAAGAAGATACCTGGAGGTGGAAGAAGATGCCTGTTGTAGACGAAGGTCTACGGTGGTTGTGACCTCGATGGCCAGTGCAGCCAGAGGCTTGGCTCCTCACAGCGAAGCTGAGTTTTACCCTTACCGGACCTAGGGTACACACGTACGAAATGGCTCTAACGCCCTCCCTCTCACTCATTGTCACTCTGGGAAAGGTAGGTTGGTGGGCAGGAGGTGGTGGCATAGCCAAAAGGTGGAGGAAAAGGAGGGGGTGGCACAATATATATAGGCTTGGGGGTTCAACATGGAGGAGGCTCGGATCGAAGAGAAGAATGCTGGGCGAAGATTAGGGATCCAAGCTCTATACTCAGAGCAAAAATTGGGTAAAAAGGTTATCGGATCGGGTCTGGAGAAAACGGAGAAGTTTGGGAGAAACCTAATCCGACAAGGAAGGCCACCCGGGGGGACCAGTTGACTAGAGTCAACAATCTGAGGTGGCCCAATCAGATACCGCCTAGGGTACGGACAAAATAAGCTACATGACAAAATAGGGAATGAAAATAAAGATAATTATATAGAAAAATGGAAATTGAATTTAAATTAAAAAATGAATACAGTGAAATTTTTTTATTATTTTTCAAGGAATTTTTCTGTGATTTTAAATTATTTTTTTTAAAAAAATAATTTAGTATATCTACAATATATAGTGTTATATATAGGTATACTATACCTATGTATTATGTACAAATATTTTTATTTTGTTATTTTTATGCAAATACCCCAATTTTATATTTTATTTATTTATAACATATTTGTAGTGGTATAAAATAATTTTTATTTTATTTTTACAAATTATTTACAAGTATAAAATAAATGGTGAATGTTGTATATACACATGTATTTTGTAAAGAGGAATTTTATATTTTTTTCTAATTTTTATTTTATTTTAGTTTATTTTTAGACATATATAGATGGAAGTAAAAATAATGATTTAATTTTATTTTGGTCAATAATTATTTACAAATATAGTTCATATGTACAATACAAAGTAAGCCATATCTCTCTCTACTTATTTTATTTGGCGATCAGGTCAAGGCTTGACCTTCTCCTGGGGTTCGAGTCACTCTGTATTTATTCTAAATACCTCCTTCCCTTTTTCTTTTCCTTTATTCTTTTATTTTTGCACAAATACATGCTTATTATGCAATATTATCATATGCATGCTAAATGCTATGTTATTGTATTTACACATATTTACATGTTGTTTTGCCAAGATAAATAGCTAAAATAAAAGAATAAAGAGTGAGAATCAGGGATTCATCGCCCCCTATACTTTACCTTTGCTAGTACCTTAGCAAACACTTATTTGAAAAAGAAGTGAAAAAGGAAAGAAAAGAAAAAGAAGGAGAATCAAGGTTGATTATTAAACTTATCTTCATTAAATTGAAGTATGGAGCTAAGTCAGACCTTTCGATTATTAGTTTAAAGGAACCTTATTTGGATCTAGGTTTAAGACTCAACAACCTCTAAGTTCCACCATTATATGGCCAGGCCTTCTCAATAATCTAAATCAGAATAAGTCTACATACGCAAGCTCTAACGACCATGTATCTTTCCTTGTACTGTGTAAGTGATATGTAGCTCCCTACCTCAGAAATGACAAAGAAACAGCCTCCCTCAACAAGATAGCTCTAATTCCTCTGTCTAGCAACTCTTTCCTCGAGGAGCGGTATATTCTCATCTAAGTTCAAGTTCAACCGGCTCAAGAACAGGGGGAGAAGAGAATGGACCATGGCCAGTGTAGCCATGTATCCCTGGGAGCCCAACCAGTGTAGCTAAGTCTCCCGCTGCAAGCTTCATGAGATGAGAAGGTGTAATATAAGCTTTGCTTTATTTGGCTATATACACTCCGACAGACATTTTATTTTCAATCAGGCATGTCTTCTTTTTTAGAGTTCTTGATTTTGCACATTTTTTATGTACATATGTACAACATATCTACATGGTGCAGCATATATAAAAGAACTTTTTCTTCCTGAGCCAGTAGACTATCCCTCTTTTGAAGCATTATTGCAACCCACAACTTCTGTCTTTAGATCTCAACACAAACCAAGTTGAGGTGCACATCCCTCCCTAAAGGAAGACGAGAGGTTCCGCTTAAAAGTACTGTCCTCGTATGCTACCCCAAGCCAAAGGATTCTGCCTCATCACCACCTCATCCGTAGAGAGCTATGTGTAAGGTGCTGGTGCAAGTAAAGCCATTGTCTGTGAGAGTCATGCATGCATTATTAAGTGTTCTACTTAGGCTCATCAAGATGACATGTGAACATAGCCTAGTGGACTCAAAGAATTAAGTCACTAATGGACATGAAAAGTCTTAACCCTAAATCCTATAAAATTCCTCTTAGAATTAGGAGGATTAAGGTCTTAATTAAGCTCCATTTTCCAATTTAATTTCAGACTAGTTTAAATGTCAACTATGATTCAGAAGAATATACAAATATATATATATAGCAATCTTTTTATGTGAAATTTTTGAAAACATGCAAAATTTTTGAAAATGTTTGAATGCATGGATGCATGAGTTTTGCAAGCTATTTACAAACATCTACACAAGAGTTTTTGCAAACTTTATTTTTCAAGCATTTTTCAAAAATTTTGTACCATATACATAATTTTGATACAAAAATATTTATAAATGCTTTACAATAAAAACATTTTCATAAAAATTTGTACAAAAATAATTTTTATAAATATCTATGTATGTGTAAGAAGGAATTTTATGTACAAGAAAATTTTTTAATTTTTGTGATTTTTAGGTTCTAGTTTTTTAGCCATTTTATTTATTAACACACTTATTCAAATTACGAGTTATGGCTAAAGTATATATGTAATATATAAGAGACTCCCTATACTTAGCTCGAACGATGTCCTCAGAGTGATCGAAGAGCGATGAAGAAGACATAACTCGTGCTTAGTATTGGGAAGTGAAAAGAAAGGATATACTACAACGACGAATAAAAGAATGAAATGAATGGAAGTCAGTGATTCCCCTATACTTAGGATCAAGTGATCCTAAGTATAGAAGACTTTATACAAGGGGAAAAACGAGGGTTAGAATGTACAGGGTTTTCCTCCCCTATACAGGGTGAAACATCCCTAAATATAGGCAGCAAAAATATAGGTAAAAACAAATCAAAAGAATAATCAACAATCTGACACCCCCTATACTTAGGGTAAAGTACACCCTAAGTGTAGCATAATCACAAGATGCAGATGGGGTGTTAGACTAAAGAATGGTATGATATGGACATCTGGATCTATACAAGGCAGAAGAAAGTGATAATCAGGCATGAGATAGAAACGATGTGAGTCGAAGACCACCTCTCATGCAAAATGAATAGGGGCGACGTCAACGATACGCGGATCATGATCTAGATATGGCTTCAATCGCTGACCGTTAATATGAAAGGTGGACTCAGATTACATCTTGGATATGTCGATACTACCATTGTCATGCACCTTTCAGACCAAGTATGGTCCCTTCCACTTACGCTGTAATTTCCCTAGAAATAATCTAAGGCCAACACTGAATAACCATACTCTCTGATCTGGCTCAAACTGCTTATGGATGAATGAGAATCTTTCCATATCTTTACTCGCTCCTTATACTCTAGGCTACTCAAGAAGGTTGTCTCTAAGATCCTCCAGGGTTGCCGATGCTGCCTTCCTTTTATCTCATATACTCTCTGGATCCAATAATATCTCAGTGACAACATATAGTGACTTATGCTTGATTTCCACAGGTAAATGGCATGGTTTGCCATAAACAAGACGAAAGGGAGACATACCCAGAGGAGTCTTGACCAAGTCCAAAAGTTGTGGCCAATCCTTTTGGTCTGGGCGGACTACCATCTACAGTATTGTCTTGATCTCCCTATTCAATAATTGAGCACCTCCACATTTCAAATGGTATATGGAAGGAAAGAAAAACAGAGAGATGGATTTGAATGAACTATCTGAAATCCGAAATCATGCCTACAAAAACAGCACCATCTACAAAGACAAAGTAAAGAAATGGCACGACAAGAACATTCGAACAAAGACCTTTGTCCCAGGGGAGAAAGTATGGTTATTTAATGCAAGACTGAAAATTTTCCAAGGTAAATTGAAATCAAAATGGACGGGACCCTTCATCATAAGAGAGGCACACAATAACAGAAATGTTGAGATCTCACAAACCACAGATAGCACACAAACATCTATAGTCAATGGACAACTACTTAAACACTTTGTCGAATCCAATGGCAGTTACTGCAAGTAGAACAAATCTTCACTCAGGGTGTGGCACTTGATGAAAGACTCAAACTGCATTGATAAACCACCTCTTCGAATCCAATACTCTTCTATATATCCATCAACCCACTCTCAGTTCCCCAATACTTAGTATAAGGGGACCGGTATCATTGTGTATACATCAGTTCTATTCTTTCCACTCACCCTCGACTGCTCATTTCATGTTTTTCTTCTATGATTAGTCCCTCAAAAGTCTAAGTATAGGGGGGCATGCCGACTTCTATTATTCTTGACTCAACTATATTTAGTATGAGCTATGTTTACATTTTCACTTTGTGCCATGAGGAGGGGGTGTTGTATATATTCTATCTACGTTATCCATAGCACGTACTTTAATTGTTTTCATCTAACACTGGGGATGTGTACAAGTAATGTATATTATGTATATAACACTAAATTCTTTCTGTATATAATACATGTTTTTCAAAAGAACAAAAAAAACCTTTCGCATTTGAAAAAAAGAAGAAAGCAAAGAAAAATCACTCATGGTCTTGCATTTTATCAGGCGTCTCATGCATTCCTTGGTTGGATTATTTCAGACTCATTCACTATCACTCAAGGCTTGAGGATTTTGAGGACACTTGATTTCTGTGATTTTGAGAATCTAAGTTAGCCAGCGTTAGTCATTAGGGTTTTTGAACTTAATAATCCACACTTCCTTAGTTTGAAAGATTTGAGCATTATATTGCACTCTTCATCTCTACCTTCAAAAGATTATAATCAGCACTTCACTTTACAACTGCATGATTGATGAGATGAGATGAGTTATCACTTGAGGAACTAGGACTAGAGATTTGAGTTTAGACCCGATCTAATGATGCTCGAGGATGGGATAAAGTTAATGAAGGCTTCAAGAAACCTAAGTGTCAGCAGAACTTTAGCCAGTATGTGAACAAGTTCACATGCTATATTTTTATAGTTACCTGCGTACCATGGTGTGATGAAACTTAACTCAATTATTGATCAGTGTGTGCCAACTTTTAGTAAAAGTAGTGGAGCTAGCCAACAAATGAAAAGAAAAGAAAGAAATGTCCAA
Organism: Ottelia alismoides; assembly: GCA_037367405.1. NCBI lineage: Eukaryota > Viridiplantae > Streptophyta > Magnoliopsida > Alismatales > Hydrocharitaceae > Ottelia > Ottelia alismoides. The sequence goes on from JAZKJV010010695.1 coordinate 194,452, forward strand.
ATAAAAGCTCTATCCTCCAAAGTCAAATACAAATGAGCTTCCACCAATAGAGAGCGCTCCCAAACATTTTCAAGTGTCCACTTGGACCAAGCACTAATTAGGAACAAGGAGTCAGGCTGACACCAAAAAAGGGCTATGCATCGTAAATGCTAAAAGTATGGGTGTCGAAGGTATCTTAGATACTCAAAAAAGACACACCCCGGTGTACTCCCAGAAAAACAAGTGCAGACGACTCCGAATTCTCTTGATAGACACATTGATCAACAAGATAAAAATATACAAGTGTTGAGCAATAAGGCACTCAAGAGGCCCCTTGTTCCAATGTGAGGGAGAGAAAATTATACACAATCCTAAGCCCCTCCATCATCTGGTTGTCCATCTACACTTTCAAGTCTGACAAACTAATGAGACAGTTAACTGAAGCAAGAATAGTCTTATTCCCTAGTGTTGAGAATTAGGTCTAGAGGAGAGTCTCTTGGACTGGAACTTTGGGTGATGTCTCGACTCGACTCTCATGAATGCAGTACACTAAAAGTCATATCCTTACATATTATGTACAAAAGAGAGTCTGGAAAATAGAGAAGTTGGATTCCTTTTGATTAAAGCATGGTTGAGCCCAGAATTTTAAGATCGCTCAAATTAAGGGTCGTCAATGAATTGAGCCTTGAAAATTCACATACACATTCATTCATTCATTAATGCTCAAGGATGAGCATGGTTTAAGTATAGGGGAATGATGAATCTCGTATTCATCATGCTAAAATTAGTTAATTAAGATATGTTCCCCAAATTTCATATGCATTAAATAATTAATAGAGTATCATTAACATTCATACATGTGTAGATAATATTTGCATTTCATCATACATAATTGCATTAAAAATCCCGTGTAAATTAGCCCAAAAAGCAGCTAACTTTTACAGTTTTTAATTAATTCATCCTAACTCCGATTGATCCCAAACCACCTCAACTGTATAGACATTACTGACAAGAATAAATAAAAAAAATTACTAACTCAAATAAGTGTCAAATAATCCCAAAGTCTAATTTCACATCTAACGGACAAAAATGCACACATCTCCCTTATACAATGTTCGATTTTCGTTCACTAACTTTTAAAGTACTCCATTTTCGAATATGACCAATTTCGTAAAATTCAGAGTTCATATGCGAAAGTTGAGTTTTGGTCCTCTTTTGCGCATTTTAACTTTTTACTATTTTTGACCTGAGTTTTTATGTACATAATTAACCTTTTTAATTTTTCTTCATTTGTGTTCATTGTTGAAAGTTTATTAAGCAGCACAAAAATCCAAATCTGGATCAAATATGAAATCAAAGAAACTGACTGGGTCCGGGTGTCCTTTGTCGGCCTGTACAAAAGTTGCGTGATTTGTACTTCTATTTTATTTTCCTATTTTCTTATTTATTAAAAATCCAAAAAAATATATTTGTGTGTAGTTAATTTTCTTGAATTTTATAGTGTTTTTTGTAGAATTTTTATCCTCTCGTAAAACTATCAAAAAATACAAAACTCAAAAAGCTAGTTTTCTATACACATAGAGAACTACTAAAAATTCCACTTCGCATAGATGACTCTTTTGCCCATGGGTCCTTCATGAAAGTTGTATATATCGTCGAGACGAACAGAACTTTCATAAAGAAATTTTTTTGATCCTAGGTCTCCTGCTATTTCTTTTCCAAATTTCTTATCCTTTTAAATTTTGAATTTTTTGGGGTGCTACGTGGCAGCCATTGGGCATGCCACGTGGCACCCCTCTCCTTCCCTCTCTAGCGCCCAGGTCACGTGCCCAGCACGTGACCCATGCCTCTTCCTCCTCCAGCCATTCTTCCCTCTCCTCCCCTTCTGTCGCCATCACCCTCGTCGTTACGCGCCTCAACCCCGCCAGCGTAATGCCCTTCTGCCCTCTCAGCCTCACCAGCCGTTATGACAACTCCTATAAAGCCCTCCCTCGCTGGCCTTCCACATCATCCGCCATTTTTCCAAGAAGTTAGGTGAAGCAGAAGGTCTGTGACTCAAGTGCATCTCCATCTTCGCCATTGAGCTGCAGAGCTCGAGTCTCTCATCGGACTTTTGAGCAGAGATTTGTCAAAGGCCCTCTCAGAGCTTGTCCCACAGGCGAACCAATCTGCTCCTCGATCGCCTCATCTCTCTAAGTACCTACCCACCACATCAAAGCCTTGTCGTTCCCCTCTGATTTCTATCCATCCCTTCATATCATCGAACCTATCAACTCATGCAACTCCAACAACCGATCGCCCCCATCTTCCTCTCTCACCACTATCTTTTCTCTCCTTCAGAATCTGCCACCTTCGGCCTTGCTAAGGTTGGAGCTCTGCTCCAGTTCCCATACCTCCGAATGGAGCCCCGCTCCCCCTTCTCTTTTTTCCTCTCTGCACTAAACCCCTGCAGGAGCTTCCACCGCCATTGAGTCGTGCCTCTGCCAACCGCCTCGACTCCTACCAGCAGCTCTTCACCGTCGAGCTCCGCATCCACCTCTGCGTCCCTCCTCTGTGCCTCCACCGCTCATCAGTAGCTTGGTCGTGTGTCGGTTGAGTTGTTGCTCCGCCCTGTGACCGCGCCTTCACCTCCGCTTCGCGCGGGCCTTAGACTCCGCCCGAGACCACGGCAACACCCTTCATTGTATGGGTTGTTGGATCAGGTTGTAGTCATTGATCCAACGGCTCTTATTCAGCCACGCCAGCAGCCCGAGCCTAACTCCTACACCTCTAGGCTTGGGCTCCGGAGCCTAGCATTGCCATTCACGAGGAGGCTCGGTCCACCCGAGTCTTATCCTCGATCCGAGCCTTCAGCCAAGTCTTCCGAGTCTCTATTTTGGGGCTCCAAACTCCGCCCAGTGCCCGAACCGCAGCTTCGGCCCCACTAAGCCTCTCCGATTACGTACATAACACGTGTGATATTGGGAAAATTGCATCCATACCCCCACGAGTTCCATAATTTGCGAAAAGATCCCTACCAGTCCAGATCACGTGGACGTGGTACCTTGGAAATTTTGCAACGAAGCCCTTCCGAGTTTCCTTATTTACAGATAAGCCCTCAGGGATCCATTTGCGGGAAAATAATTATTATATTTATATTTTAGTCCCTGCAAATTCAATTTAGCGTATCTTTTACATCCAAACTCTGATTTTAGCATATAATATGTCATTTTGAATCTCTTTTCATGATCTATCATTTAGCATAGTTTGTAGACAGATCTGAGGTTTTTTCTAGATGATAATTATTTGAAGACCAATTTGATCTATGCAGGTTATTTCTTGACTGATTTGTGCTATTTTAAAATGAGAAATTTCTAACTTTATCTGTAGGGATCTATGTGAAAATAATTAAAGCATGATCTAATTGAATCATTTTATTATAGGGAGAAAGATGAGCACCAATGATCTTGTGAATCTTGGTTCTTGAATTAAAATAGAGAGATATCCTTATCAAGTATAGATTGTCAAATATTTTGGAGATTCCTGAATAGTTTGTAGAATTTATCGAATAGAGTTTTACAGTTTGAAGAATTTGATATCCTTGCAGGAACTATATAGAGGAGGCTTGATTAGCGCATTCCCTGAGTTCCTTAAGATTTAAGAATCACCATTGTGGAATAATGTTGCAGGGATTAAAAGCTTGAGATCTAAATTAATTCATTGTGCTTAAATGCAAGCTTGAGCTCTAATTGGTAAATATTTTTGGATTTAATCTCTTTTGATCTGTGATTAATTCTGAGGACTCATTGATCATATCTTTGAGGATTTAATACGTTTAAAATCACAGATCCTAAGCATAATTTTCTCTATTTATTTCTTTGCATTTTCATTGCATTGTATTATACTCTTCCAACATAGAAATTAATCAAAAAGCAATTAATTATTTGATTTAATTTAAAACCTCGCAACTAAAAATCAGTGTTCCTTCTGTTAGACCTTGGTAGACTTGCCAAGAAAAATTCTCCACAACATTCAAAGCTAGTGGTTTTTGCTGAACCATTTTCACCACTTGTACTACGATAAAATACAACAATTAAAGTGGTGATCATCATGCAGTAGGGAGACATTTCCGAAGGTGACTTGTACGCGGTGCGATAAGCCTAGAGAACTGAGTCGAGCAATTGTGACCAGTTCTTTCTTTTAGATCGCACAAGCTTCTGAAGAAAAGTCTTGATCTCCTTATTTGAGAACTTGTCCAGGACATTGCTGTGGGTATTATGAATAAGCTACCCGATGTTCAATACAATATTCATGGGTCAACTTCTTGACTTCTCCGTTGATAGAGTGGCTACCACCATCGGATATCAGAACCTTGTAATGATATTCTTCTTCATGAATCGACAGACTGTGCGACTGTCGACAACTTAAGTTGGGATGGCCTCCACCCAACAACTGACATTATCAACAACGAGCATAATATATTCCAAACCCAAGCTATTAGGAAATGTTCCCATGAAGTCGATATCCCACACATTAAAACGTCTGACATCTGAATGTATTGCAATGGCATTTTATCTATCAATCTAATAGTTCTATCCATTTTCTAACAGTCGGCACAATGTTTCGGATATTCTTTTGCATCTTTAAATAGAGTCAGCCATCAGAGATCGCATTGAAGTACTTTCGTTGTTGTTCTTTTCCCTAAATGATGTCCTCCTGATTCATGTGGCAATGCTCAAGGATATTGTGATATTGCTCCTAAGGAATGCATCTTCTCCAGATGTTGTATGCCCCCTCACGAAATAAATAAGGATCCTCTCACTGGTAGAAATGGATATCTGACAAGAAATTATCAACTTTTAGCTCCGATCAATCTTATAGAGTTCTCTTGGAAATAAGATAATTCACAATATCGACGAACCAGGGGAGAGAGGTGTCTGACATAATTGCCTCATCTGGGAAGGTTTATGTAATTGGTATCATGCTCTGCTCAGGAGAATCTGTTTCAGGTAGTCTTGAAAGGTGGCCTGCTGCCACATTTTTTATTCCAGGTTTGTCTCTATTTCAAGATCGAATTCACGTAGTAGAAAGACCAATATGACTAGTCTCGATTTGGCATCCATCTTACTTTGTAAGTACTTGATATTATTGCCAGTTTTCTCGAGGTTTTCATGGATGACTCAGCACCGCCATCGCGATTATACTCCAATCTCTGATCGAATCCTGCAAGTCTTGACGACGCCATGCGATTCTCTCTGTATCGCCATCATAACCTCCTTAGCCCGATCTCTCCCCTCAATCTTGTGCCAATCTTCTGCATTTGGCCGGCCACCCTTGCCTATTTAAAAATGCCGCCGGCCCCTATGCTCAACATCCATCGATTTACGTAACACGAAGGGGCAGCCCAGCGGTGACAGCACCATTAACAATCCTCCCTGAAGGTTGGGCGAGATCCGAGGTTGAGACACCTAGTTGCAGTGCTGCTTCTCCGCGCACATGCTCTTGCTCCGATTATCACCATTGAGTCAACGTATATCCATCACCTTTATCCTCTGCCACCTTCAATACTCATCTCAAACGTCCGTATGTTACACCCCCACAACTAATCCACTTCGCACTTCGACGACAGCAGGCTCCTCCTCATATTCTTCCTCACCATCGACTCCGCCTTGGACCGCTGCACTTTGACCCTCCTTCACCCTGACTTCACCGACCAAGCTTCATCGATGCACGGGGAGGGCGCTCTCGTGGGGTAAGAGTCACTTCATGGTGACTGAAGGCATTGTGTTAGGCCATGTCATATCTAAGCGTAACATGGAGGTTGACCCTACAAAGGTAGATGTCATTTCCAAGCTCGAGCCGCCTACAAATTTGAAGCAAATCCAATCGTTTGTTGGGCACGTGGGAATTTATCAAAGATTCATAATAGACTTCAGCAAAATTTTCTGACCGTTAACTAGGCTTCTAGGCAAGGAGACAAATTTTATTGTAGATTTTAGAGTTCTCCAAGCCTTTAATCAATTGAAAATTTTGATTACTCAGGCCCCAATCCTACAACTGCTGGATTGGTCTTTACCATTCGAGATCATGATTGATGCCTCTGATTTGGTGCGATTTTGGGATAGAGGAGAGATGGATTATCATTTGCCATTCACTATGCTAGTTGGGCATTATACGAAGCACAAAAGAACAATACCATCACTAAGATCACATTTGTTGGGATCCAAAGTTTATACAGATCATTATGCCATCCACGAATATTGCCAACATGCACCTCTGGAATGTCGTTGGAGTGTTACACAATCCAAATGGCATTCTGCGGAAGTCATATGTCTCGAACAGATAGGTGAAGGTGGTCTTATATTGATCTTCTGGAGCAATGACAACTTGATAGTATCCAGAGTATTTGTTCAAGAAACAGAAATAATCCTTCGCGGCCATTCTTTTGACTATTTGGTCGATGAAGGAAGCGGGAAATGATCTTTCTTGGTCGCTAGATTCAAGCGCCTGTAATCCACACAGACATGCCAAGAAGTTGGTACTCTGATTGGGATCACCTCTCTTTTGTCATTCTTCATAATGGTGATTTCAAAATTTTTCGTCACTATGTGCAGGAGGTTTACCCATTTTGAATCGGAGACGGGATATGTGGATCTAGCATTACACCATTTAGGGACTTCATGACAACCTCTCAACGGTTAGAGTTCAATCTGCGCTGAAATTCTCAAGAGGGTTTGTTGTCTTCTTTGAGATAGATGTGATGCGAATAAAGTGAAGGACTGATCCCATGGAGATATGAAAGTTTCCATCCTATTGCCTTGCAATTGAATTATAGAACATTAAGCATGTGAGATTCTTGTTCCTTGCTCAATTGTGAATTTATGATGACCACGAACATGTTCTATTCACCTACAAGAAAGGCATACTTCATGTTTGTAGATAACGGTTTAAGCTTGGTTAGGGATGGAATCAATCCAGTGATGACTTCAACAATTGTGGATGGGAGTGGTGTCGAATCCATCGATTGTGAACTGTCCACCATATGCAATGCAAGCTCTAAGTTTAATGATTCATAGAAAAAATCAACAATATCCTCTTGTTCACAAAAAAATCAATAATATCCTCTTGCTCTGTTAAGAATAGGTGGCCAACAATTAATTCATCTAGCAAATCAACAAAGATCTCATCTTCAAAGACAGGGGGAACTCGACTATGTTATCCACTCCTTCCTCGATGGAGAGGAACTCGTGGTCTCAATTTCATGTAAGAATAGATTGGTGTCTCTGATTTCAGCCAGAAAGTCGTAGTCCTCCATTCTCTATTGTGTGGGCTCGCTCTCATCTAATGTAGAATTTGTTGGCTTTGGCACTTGATTCGCCGAATGGGAACCTTGTTGTTGCTAGAACGAAAGTGAACTATCTGGTATCATAGTCCACCACTGCTTCATCCATTCAGAGGAATGGTCGTCCGATGTGATTGGGGTGTAGAGTAGCAGACTGAGGTGTTCATGTCTAACACAATGAAGCCCATAGGGAATCGCATCCCTTGGATAGTGACGATGACATCCTCTAAAATGCCCCTTGGCAGCTTGACTGGTGTATCTACAAACTACATGATCATTCTGGTAGACTTTAGCGATCCCAACCCTAAATTCCTTGACCAATGAAGTAGGCATCGGATTGATGGACGATTAGCTACCAAAAAGTGTTCTATCGAACTCTTGGTCGAATATTTGACATCTGATGAGAGGATCTCCCATGTCTTTCTTCTTATTTGGGATATTGTTGATTGCATTCACGGTTACTACGGTCAGAATGTGCTTCACATTTCTTTCACGGTCTCGGTGCAACTGTCACTTTATTGTACATGCATCTTTTAACCCTTTCTTAATGTTAGACATGTACTTAATGGCCTTGAGAAGGGCATTTCAAGCGCAATATTTTGAATGATTTCCACGATATCAGGGCTAGACAATATTTTCTTTCAATTATCTGATTTTCTTATATTTTTGCATTACATCATGAAATGGAATTTGTATGAATCAAAACCAAAGGAATTCTTCTTATTTACATCAGAATTATTGTCCATGTCTTGTTATACAGATGGATGGTAAAAGGAGTACAATCATCCATATGAGGTGGGCATCGAAAATTTGCAGGCTCGACACCATCGATTGGCATTGGATCGGTTGCTGGTGCGGTCCTATCCATTGTTGGACCGATGTTGCTTTGTATGTTGCTTTCTTTTTGGTTTTGTTTTTTTTTTTGAATTTTTGGTTCTGGTACTTCTCCTTTGTCTTCTTCTTCCTCACCGACCCAGTTGTTGGATCGACTGATGTAGAAGATGATGATTCGCTAGAAGATGCTTTATTCTTCCCCTTTGTTGTGACAGATGGCTGTAAAGTCCTACCGCTCCTGAGAGTGACATAGTTAGATAAAAACATTTTAAGAACATCGAACTCTATGAGATCAGATGAAACATAACAATTACTTGCTCTCTTCCTGAAATTATTGGGGTTTGCCTCAACCTATGCTGGAATAGATGTTTTGGCAGCGATGAGATCGTCAAGCATCTAACTCATTTCTGCTAAACTCTTCACTAGTTGAGTCAAATAGTCTAGGGTGGGGTTCACAGGAGCATCCTTGAATGGTTCAACATGTTGGCCACACTGAGATTGGAATGGTATGGAGGTTGTTGTAGGAGTACTGAGAAGTATACTTAGGAGAAGGTTGGTGGTGATAGTGTTGAGGAGGATACTGCTGATATGGAGCAACCACGTAATGCTAGTATTACTGGTGTTGACGGTGCACCGGTTGTTGGTAAGAATTCTATCTCTAGATGTTCTAGTATGGTGGAGACTGGTGGTGTTGAGGCTGAGTGCCTTGGACAAATTTCCCTTCTTGATGTTGAGGGAATGGATGACTAGATAAAGACCGGTCCTACTGATGTCTGCCTAAACGAGCCAATAGTGCATCATTGGTCCATACACCATTCACCTCCTGAATGAGGGGTGAAGGTGGGAAACACTGATCAGGAATGAGCTGAGACTCCGGCTGGTAGACAACTAACTACTATTGTGGTTACGGTGGTGGTGTTTGCTCGGGGGCTTGAATGTAGTACACGTGTTGAACCGTCGGCTGCCCTAGATTTTACTAAGGGGGTTGAGGCGATGATGGTTCCTTTATCTTGACAGGGATTGTGTTTGATGGCATCACCAAATGGAAGGAATAAATTGTGTGCTGCTTGGTTATTTTATCCACTTTGTCCAGGTTTTGCATCCTCTATTCGATTGCATATAGTTTCTCCAGGTTCTGTGATCACTTTTCTATGATGTCTACTTTGGACATGTATCTCCCAATGATGCTAAGGTTGGAGCTCTCACCCCTACCTGGTTCATGAGTTACCACCATATGAACAAGCTTCTTCAAGATTGGTGTCAGACACTGATAAGTGTAAGATGATGACAAGGGGGCCTCTCCTTCAAACATTTCCTTGAAGATCTGCCAGACGATGTCTTCATCTTTATTGAAATGTGTTCCACCACAAGCAACATCTACGAGCCTTTGGATCTTTAGAGTAAGTCCCCCAAAGAAATGTTGGGTTGGACTAATCCGAGGAATATCATGAGGGGACACTTCTATTGAAGATCTCTGAATCTCTCCCAAGCTTCATGAATGGACTTGTGCGGTCTCTAAGAGAAATTATTGATCCTGGATCGCATCTGATTGAGCTGACCGAGAGGGTAGAATTTATGAAGGAATGCTGACTTGAGCTCCTCCTAGGTCACTACGACCTTCCCCAGATGATTTATCCAGTAGAGCTCCCTATCTTGAAGGCTGAAGGGGAAAAGCCATCATCGTGACTATGCCTAACATGATGTTAGGGTAGTGCGTGGTACTGCAGATGCGAGCAAATTGTTGCATATGGATATATGGTTCTTCATTCAGGTTCCCATGGAATGTGGGAAGAGGAGCTAAGAGTTTAGGCTTAAGCTCAAAATTTGCATAGACCGGTGGCATCTAAATACACTCAATCATCTAGCATGTGCCAGGGTTGTATGTCTCCTCGAGTGTAGACTTAAGCCTATCTTCTTCCATCCTCTTCCCTGTCAAGGGGTCCATCTCTAAGCATTTCATCTTCTCCTCCTCCTTGGTTCTATCTTCTTATCCTCAGATAATAAAGCATTTCTTGGAAGGCAACTTGGTCAAGGCTTGATCTGTCAATTGCTGCTAAATGGCTTGAATTGATGCGAGCAATTAGGCATTCATGACATTCTAGTCTAGTTGTTGGCCCCGATCTAGCTGTGGTGGCTGCTGAGGTCCATTTCCTCTTCTTATGGGATCCATCTCTGATTCAAATAATATCTTAGGCTCTAGATTGGGTTCTTGGTCTACAAAGCAAATAGTGCCCCGATCAGTCTGGATAGAAGCACCAGATGTAAAGAATTGTTCGATGTTAAGGACAACACAAAACTTTGTGAAGGATGGAGAAGTGTAAGGAGTGAAGTTTATCTCCATCCAAAAGGGACAAAGTTCGGGACAAGAGTGATCTCAGATTATTGAAGGATAAGAAGAATGCAGGAATCTGGAGGGCGGTTCACAAAGTCCGAACCGAGTTCTTGGGAACCACCCTGAATTATTGGAGATGACAGTTGCATGGAATTGATGTGGGTGTCGGCAGGGTCCTTACCAAGCCATCCATGAGTCGACGTATTGAAGGTCAAGAGGAAGATCGAGAATGGATGAAAGATACAATGATAAACAAGGAATAAAAGGAGTGTAAAATAGTAGAATGCTCGAAGTGAGAAAGGGTCAAAGGATAATCAAACAAATGAAAAGGAAATAAGGCATAAATGTGCGAGACTGATCTTTGGACCTAATCTAGATCCAAACAAACACCAAACAAGTGTGTGTTCACCAACTAACATGAGTGAATCTGCAAAGGATCGACCATTTTATATTTTCAATTTTGTTGTTGTTTTTCAGGCAAATCTTTTAACATGTCCTTAGAGGGCTAACTTTAGAGGAGAGTGAGTATTGACAAAAAAGAATCACATAGTCTTGACTTTCTTTGTAACCTGTGATCTGTGCTTTTTTAGGTCCTTAATCTCATGCTTGGCAACCAAAGAAAAAGAGAGCAAGCCAATAGGCGAAACTAGTACTTCCTTCACAAGTGAGGTACTAGGATGCAAGACGATGAGACAGACACAACCATGAGGGCATGACCTATGCTCAATACTTTAGTCCAAGTCAAATGTTCTACATAAGGCGAGAATAGCGATGTCAACAAGTCCCTACTCTCCTGCGTATGATAGAAGCGCCAATACTTCTTTATCCCAAGTGATAATCAAGGCAAACACATATGGGGACTTAGGCTCTATTCCTTAAGGGTTGTGCCTCACTCTGTCTGAATTATACCTAAAAACAATGAGAGTTTTATGAAATGAGAATAATGATGTTTGTTATATATTTTAATTAAGGTCAAAGTGTTACAAGCAGACCCATTGTTTTAGTTTTTGGATTTTCACCTTTTTCGAGTATTTTTCAATAACAAATGCCTAACAATTTTTTTGTATTTTCTTTTTATTCCTAGGTGAGCAAAAATAGAGGGAGATGGCAAAAAAGCAATGCAAGTAGATACTAGGGTGGAAATCTCACACTCGTATCAAATGATGCATGCAAAGTAAGAAGACTCACAGTGCTTCCCATCTCTCTCCATGCAGGATGCAAGATAACATTGAAATATATATACACTACATGTACAATATGCAAAATGAATGAAATCACCATAAACTGGAACTATTATTAATCATGAGAACCAAATGTTAAATACCCAGAAAAGAAACCCAAATATTTGATCTTGGAGACTCTTCAGTGTCTGCCAGAACAGATACTTCTAGCAATGTATAGAGCCTGTCACAACATGCAATTTCAAGTCCAAGTAATCAAGAATTTTATTTTTGACTAAGTCTAAGCATAGAGAAGTATAGGCACATGCTTCTAATTAGGCTTTCGACCTAGTTATCATGTCTAGTAATCCTAAGTCTATGGGCTCAATCGCAGAAAACAAAGAAAAATAAATAAAAAAACTCAAAATGCATGAACCAAAATAAAAGAAGGCAGGAAAACATGAAGAAAACAGATGAGACTCCTGGGTGAATAATAACCTAGGCAATGGACCTCGTGAAGTGTGAATGTCCAAAATATAATGTATTATTACAAATAATTTACAAAAATAAAATAAATCTATCTCAATAAAATAAAACAAAATAAAATGCTACACTGATGTCTGCTATTCATTTCTCTCTCTGTCTCTCTTTCATGCTCTCTCCAATTGTCTCAACAGGAGAATGTGTCAATCTTCTTGCGGCTCGAGTGCACCAACCTCCTAGGAAGTCACCTTCGCCATGCGGTCCCTCACAAGAATATCAACAAAGAAGAATGGTCAAAGATAGATAAAACAATTATGTATAAAAGAGAAATAAAAGCTAAATAATATGCAGATAAGTATATATAAACTACTATACACTATCTGTTTCTCTCCGATAATGGTGTCATTTGAAAACTCAGGTCTTGCGGGGGTTTGGTATTCCATACAGGGTGAGAACACCATCGTTGAGGTGACCTCTCACAAAACTGAATAATTCAACTAACCCACAATATAAATATACAAGCAATGCAAAACAAAGTGAGCTAAAATTTTTATGACCATAAAAATAAGGGGATAGCGGTCAAGTATGTGTAGGGTGTCGAATATAGGGAATAGACGGGCGTAGCGGATTATTTATTTCTAAATAATAATATGTATGTAGATATCTCTCTATTATTTACTTAGTGTTTTTATGGGGTTTTGGTATACTTTTTGTATTTTTAATATTATTTTTTTGTTTTCAATTTTATAAATTTTGTTTCTTTTATCCTTCTTCTGATTTTTAATTTCCTTTTCTTTAAATATAATAACTCTATTTATATCATAATATATAATACAAGTGATATATAAAATATATAATAAATATAAAAATTCAATAAATACAAATAAGAATAGTTCTTTTTTATTTTTAAAATTGTTGAAAGTATATTCAAGATATTTATAACAAAAATATTAGTATTAATATGTATACAGGTTTATATACGTAGTCTATATATGATTATATATTTATAAATTAATCTATAAATTGGCAAAAAAACATAAAATAAAAATATTTGTATCTATATATTTGAAATTTTTTTATTATTTTTGCTAATTTTTATCTATTTTAGAGTCTAAAAAGTCCAAATCAGTTAATAAACAAACACCGAATTTTTTTAGTTTTAAAAATACCAACTAAATCCCAAATAACTCAAAACTACTTTTAATTTGCATTAATATATATAGAACATGTAACTATTTTTTTGGATTTTGAGATTTTTTTCTATTTTTAAGGGTTAGAGGGGGTTTTCAATTTTTAGCGTTTCTTTTGATATTTTTTATGATTTTTGGTCTAGATTAATAAAATATGGTAATAATGCTAAATAAAATGTATGGCGTGAATGAGCATAAAATCATGCACTTTCCTCTATTTTTGCATACTTTTTGGAGCATAAGATTTATTTATGCAAAAATAAAATGTATTTATAAATACAAGACCTAACAGGGGTATAATTGTAATATAAATAAAATACAAGGGTGTTTGTGCAAAATACCCAGACGTTTTGAACTACGATTACAAAATTTAAAACTAAACAAAAATACACAAACCCGAAGGGGTATGATTGCAATTTGTCCACCTTACGTGGGGCCACGTGAGCTGACCTAACACTAAACCTATGTAGAACATTCAACAACTGTGAGGGGGTCCATGCAAATTATCCACAAAAGTTTAAACTTAATCAAAGATTTACAAGGATATTAATTAATTACACAAAAGGTAGAAGGGGTCCTGAGCAATTTACCCCTTTAAAGATCCCATGTCGAGTCATTCTTTGGCTACCACGTGGATGATCTAAAGGATTTGGGGTCACAAAGCTTCGCATCTGTTGAATGCCAAGGATTAGACTCGAAGCATGGCTTCAATCGGACGGAGAAGGAAGATGGTAGAATAACCTGGAAGAACAAAGCATTCAACGAGCTTTGAACGACGACAACATCAACCTTCAGCCTCCTTTTGCCTCGTCGGATGTCACTACTGCTCCCTGGGGGGAACTCCGTGCTTTGCAGGTGGTCTTCGATGGACTCCAGGTACCCTAAATTCAGATCTAGAAGGGGTTCAAGCTCAGACTGCCTAAAGTAGATGTTATACTTCTATTCCAAGCTTCATGAGGTTTTCAAAGCACCTGACATGCACAAAAAAAGTTCCACGACTCGAGGTGGAGAGCCTCGGCCAACGGGCGAAGCTGATTGTGGCGTGGAATGTAAGGATGGTAAAACTCCGATGAAGACGGATGAGCGCGCTTCGATTCACCAGACCCGCATTGGATAAGGGTTGGGAAGATGAGCAAAAGGTAGAGCAAGCGATGGGGTGTGAGTTGGAGTGGAAAGTGGGGCAGATTACATGCGAAAGCATGATGAATTTGGCCTGGAGCTTGAGCTCCAAGTCAGAAGGTTTTTTTATTTCTACCAAATTTAACCACTAAAAACTAAAATTGAAGTATGGAAAGGAAACCTAGAACAAACTATTACCTATAAAAGAAAGAAAGAGGCTTCTACTTGGTCTGAGGACCAAAGAGGCAAAACTTGCAGAGGGTTGCTCTGTCGATGATCAGATCTTCTCAGGAGAGCTTCCTCCTCGCTGCAGAACGGCTGGTTTGCTTCCTGTCACCAAGCCTCTCCCTAAGCGCACGATCTGAGGGGCTAAGATGTTCTCAAGAGGGAACAAATTGCAAAAATGATAGAGGTGGATTATATATAGGCGAAGGTGGTATGTGTTGTATTAGACTTTTATGGGTTTCTATATTTGATGAGTAATATATATGCAAAATGTCGTTGCAACCCAAATAATCCCTCAATAAAAAATATCTATTTATTTTATTCTCAAGCCAAATAATTACAAAAGAATATAGTAAAAGAATTTGTTATTTAATTTACAAGTATAGCAACGGGATCGAACTCAGGTAGGCTACAAAATGTCGAGGATTATTAAAAGAATTGAAAAAAATCAATTAAAAGAAAGAAGGAAATCCCAATGTACAACGTGCTTGGTTTTTGTAGAATTTTTGTTTTTTTTTAATTTCTAATTTTTTTGTTTTATATTTTCGGATTTTTTTTATTTTTAGTGGTTTTTAATTTTCAAATTTTAATTTTAAAAAATAATTAATTTTTCAAAGAAAAATTATACACGAAAGAAAATACATTTTTTTAGATTTTTTTCAAATACGAAAAAATGATTAAAAGTGCTTAAAGAAAATATTTTTTGTTTTTGGTAATTTTTCATAAATTTTTAGATTTTTTAGGATTTTAAATTGAATAAAAGCAGAATAAAATGGATAGTGAACATACATGACTATTTTGCAATTTAAAAATATAAAACAAACTCAAAAATTTCTGTTTTATTTTTCCTAAAAGCTATGAAAAATTATCTACAAATAGGAAGTGGAGTCATCATTTTTGGATTTTTTTACAATTTTTTGTGATTTTTTTAAAGATTTTTAGTAATTTGTTGTGGTTTTAAAAAAATTGATGCATGAAATTTGCATAGAAAATAAAATGCGTAAAAATAAAGCTAATCTAATTTTTTATAATTTTTTACACAGTATTTGAATTTTTATGATTTTTCAAATTTCAATCAGGAAAAATGCAATGTTTTTATTTTTTTAATAATATCAAATGATAATAAAATGCAATTAAAAAATTACACTAGGAAGGGACACAAATCAGGAGCATAAATTAAATTTTTCAGAATTTATTGACCAACAAAAGTATTTATTTCAATAATAAAATGCAAGCAAGGACATGACTAGAATATAGGGACCATAATATAAATTATTTAATGTTTATGAATTTAAATAGAATATGAAATAAAATTTGGGTGGAAATAGCAGTTTACCCAAAGCGTGTACAACACGTGACTTGAAGGAGGCAGGGGCTTGTATGCAGTTTTGGAAATGACTAAGGGCTGGACTTGCAATTTTCCATTTTTTTCTAGGGTATACGCTGGTTCCTTCTTTCTGCTCTTTTGTTCTTCCTCCAAGCTACAATGGCGACAACGGATGGATCTGGGCGTGGATGCAGCTCCAGGAGATGGAGGGATCTTCGACGGTGATCGACGGTCGACAAGAAAAGAGGGCACAGTGGTCTTCTTCAGCGGTGATGTTGGGTGCAGTGCACGATGGCAGATAGTACGGTGGTCGGTGAAGTGGTATTCATCAGAGCGTGAAGTGGTAGATCCACTCCAGACGAAGGGGATTATATATGTGGGTGCATCGAGGGTGGAGCTCACGACGGTCGATGATGGCATGGGAGCGTGATGGTGGCTTGCAGGTGGCTGAACGGCGGATGACATCCTTCAGGTGGAGGTGCGGTGGATGGGTGGTTCGAATAGTGGAGCATGGGAGCTCTATGGATGGCGACGGAGGGCACGGCTGATGCAGCTCCCAGTGGATAAGGAGGAAGGTAACGTGGTGATGAGATAGAGCATGGTGGTGGAGCTTCCATGGACTCTGTAGGAGGTGCTCGACCGGCAGGGGTCCTGGAGGTTGGGAGCGAGGATCTGCGCGAGGGGAGATGGAGATGGCTGGGCTGCTCTAGCGAGCGGAAATGGGTGACGGCAGTTGGAGGGCTGTCGCCACGAATTTTTTATTTTTTATATAATTATAAAAACTAAAGCTAGAAAAATTTTCTTATACTTTTTTTTTGTAAAAAAAAGAAACTGTATATTTTTTATTTATTGTAAAAATAGAATCTGCAAATTTTTTGTATTATTTTTTTAATTCCAGTAAACCTATAAAAAATAAAGATAATTCGACTCGAGCAGGATGGCCCGGTCCAACGATTATTGACAGAAAATGTGAATGGAAGAGCGGATCCGATGAGGTGGACGGATGGATTCGGATCTCTGACGACTGTGCACGGCTGGAGGTGAGTGGTTGCGTGAGGTGGAATGTGGACGCGAAGGGATTGAGAATATAAGATGGAAGATCAGATTTGGGAGCGGATCAAATCGTGATGATGAATTAGGACAATCAAGTATAATTAAGAACTACGATCTAAAATTCGAAAAGATGACAATGAAATAAAAAATGCAAAAACTAAACTACTATAAACCTATATTAAAAAGGAGAAAAAATAGATGTCACCGAATGGGAGCGGATATGTCATGATGGCCTCGACGAGGATCGAATCACTACCACCGGACAGATCGGAAGCTAGGCACCTCTCTACAACAAGATGATTCTAGCTCCTCTCAATAAAAGATTGATCAAGTGAGAATGAAGGATGAGGATCCAATTAAATAGAAAAAATAATTTAATTTGAATTTAAAATTTTAAATATAGATAAAAAGAAGGAAAGAAGTTAGTGGTGGAATTAATAAAATAAATAAATAAATAAAATAATTTTTGGAATTGAATTAATTAAAATAATAATAATTACCAACAACTTAATGTGCCACCTTAATGGTAGGTTAATTAAAGAATTTATTAATTTCTATACGTATGGTATATTATTTACATAATTAATTAATTAATTAAACTATTTTCATCACTTTTTTAATTTAAATAATAAATTTTAATTATTTATTTTTTGTGGTGGTTGTTTAAGAAAATCAACTCTATAATATACTATATACATATGGTACATTATATACATAATTAAATAGGGAAATTAGTTTATTTTATGTTTTATGTTTTATTTTTAATTTAAATAATTATTGGAAAGTATTTAAAAATATCTACAAAAACAATATGTATAACAAATATTTATAATTATAAATGATAAATAAATGGTAAAATTATGAAAACCACCCCAAAAAATCATTTTTCAAATAGTAATTCCAAAAATTATGAAACTACTTCCATTTTAAAGATAATTTAATTTAGAATACGATGGAAGTCAATTTGATTCAATTTGAGTTCACGTTGAGTCGGAATTGGTCTTTCAATTATCGCTTTATGACTTTTTCTGAGTGTAATTATTTTTATTACGTATATGATTTTATTTTGTAGTTATTTTTATTATTTATAAAACATTTTTATTTACATTTTGTTTTAAAAATTATTTAATTTGGAGACAATTTATGGACAAATAAAATAGTGTTAGTTTTATACAAATATATACAGAATAAATGAAGAATGAAAAGTAATTGCAAAATATTTTTTGGATTTTCTGATTAAAGACCCTATCTCCCCCTACTTTATTCATGGTCGACAAGGTCAAGTCTTGACCTTCTCTCAGGGTTTGGATCAGCATGTATCTATTACTTATATACAATCTTTTTTTATTTTCTTTATTTTTACTTTATTTCTTTATTTATTTTTAATTTAGGTTAAAATAGTTATAACTCTACAATTTTTACACATAGATGCAAGTTAGTAAGAATATGGATTTATTAATATATGTATGTGTGTGTGTTTTATGAGAGATTTTAAGCTAAAATAAATGAATAAAGATGATGAAATGCATATTCATCATCCCCCTATGCTTTATCTTTGCTAGTCCCTTAGCAAACACTTATTTGAAATAATAAGCGAATAAAAGAAAATAAAGGAAAAATAAAGAAATTAGGACAATATTGAGTATTAAACTTGTCTTCATAAAGTTGTAATATGGAGCTCTGTCGACCTTGGATTATTAGTGTGGCGGAACCTTAATGGAAAATGGATTTAAAACTTAACAACCTTCAAGTTCCATAAGACTCCTATTCAGGTTGCCTCAACAGTCAGGTCAGAACAAGTCTACATACAAAAATTCTTATGACTATGAATCTTTACTTATATGGTGTAAGTGAAATATAGCTCACCATCTCAAAAGTAGCAAAGAAACAACCTCTCTCAACAAGGTAACTCTAGTCCCCAGGTCTAGCAACTCTTTCCTCAAGGAGTGGAGATATTCCCTTCTAAGTTCAAGTACAACCAGCTCAAGAAGAGGATATGGAAAAAAGAATGGATGGTAACTAGTGTAGCTACCTATCCTTGGATGCACGATCAGTGGAGCCAAGTCATACACTGCAAGCTTACAAAAAGTTTATTTTAAAGCTCCTCTTTTTTTCACTTGTATGTACACTCCAGTAGACATTTTACTTTTCAATCAAGTCTCTCCACTTTTGGAGATTCTGTGTTTTTTCTTTTTCTCTTTTCTTTTTTCTTTTTTCTCCAGATATGTACAAGGTGCATCATGCGTATAAGGAGTTTTTCCTCTTGAGCTAGTAGACTATTCCTCTTTTGAAGCATTATTGCAACCCCACAACATCATGTCTTTGGACATAGATACTACTAGATCAGGTTGAGATGCACTACCCTCCCTAGAGGAAGACGGATATTCCCACTAGTTGTTACATATCCGTGTGCTAACCCAAGCCAAAAGATTATGCCTCCTCACTACCTCCTTCATAAAGAGCTACGTATAGAGTGCTTGTCCAAGATAAGCCATGGTCCATAAGAATCATGCGTGTTGTTAAATATTCTACATAGACTAATCAAGATGATATGTGAACACAGTCTTATGGACTCAAGTAATCAAGTCAATAGGACCTGAAAAGTCTTAACTCCAGTTCTTATAAGGTTCCTATAAAATTACGTGAATTAAGGTCCCACTAAGCTCCACTCTTCAATTTTATTCCAGACTTGGTTTAAATGTCAATGTTATCCAAAAATGCACATGCAAGAAATATATGTACAATGACAAGAAAATAAAGCAAAATCTTCTTTATTTTGAACAATTTTCTAATTTTGAATTTTTTATGGATTTTTGGAAAAAATGATGCACATGTGAAAAGAGATTTTTTATTTTTTTATTATGTTATTTTTTATAGATTTTTGATTTTGTAGTTTTTAGAGATCTTTT
This sequence comes from Ottelia alismoides, assembly GCA_037367405.1. Classification (NCBI taxonomy): domain Eukaryota; kingdom Viridiplantae; phylum Streptophyta; class Magnoliopsida; order Alismatales; family Hydrocharitaceae; genus Ottelia; species Ottelia alismoides. The sequence goes on from JAZKJV010010695.1 coordinate 214,384, forward strand.
AAGGAAAAAGGGTTAGTAAAATATATAAAGTGTATATGTGGATTGTACAAATTTTGAATATAAGAGGATTTTTTATTTTTGTTAGTTTTTGTGTTTTGTGCTTTTTTTTATTTTTTTATTTATTTTTTTAAGATGGAAGGTGATAAAGTATACATACACATATATTTTACGTATTTATATACATATCCCAAAAATAACCATAATTTAAAAATACGAGTTATGTCTAAAGTATATATATAATATATACGACACCCCCTATACTTAGTTCGAACTATGTCTTCATAGCGATCAGAGAGTGGCAAAGGAAGACATAACTCGTGCTAAGTATAGAAAAGTGAAAAGACTCCTACGCTACAATGCCTCAAAGAAAAGATGAAAATAATTAAAGTCAGTGATCCTCCCTATACTTAGGATCAAGTAATCCTAAGTATAGAAGACTGTACAAAAGGGAAAAATTGGTGAAGAGAATTGACAGTCTCAACGGTTTGTCTTTCCCCCTATACTTAGGGTAGAAAAGCCCTACGTATAAAATATCAACAAGTTGGGGGACATGCGAGAGATTCAAAGAAAAAAGACGATACGAACAACATCACTCCTCTTATACTTAGGGTAGAGTATCCATAAGTATAAGCCATAACATAAGTGATGAACGAGATGAATATGAATAACACAAATCATTCACCCCACTATATTAGGATAAAGTACATCCAAAGTATAGCACACAGATATATACAGAAAAGAGGTGAATAATAAGCAGAAGAAGGAAGGAGCAAATCAAGACGAAACACATATATACAAGTTGGACATTACTGAGGTGCCTCTCGACAAGCGCTAGAGTTTATGCCCCTAGATGGGCGCAAAGGCTAGGACAATGAAGTATCAAGGTTCAGGACGACATCTATAATGTGAATATCGTACTGTCGTTGTTGTCTAGGAGTGAGAACAACAACGTGGTCAACAGTGTGAATGAGGACATCCAGATAAGCAATCAGGCGGGTGTATGCTACTGGTAAATAGATGTGCATATAAAATTGGGTATCGGTAGCACAAAAGAAACCTTTGTCTCATGGTCAGAGTGGAGTGAATGGTTGGAGCTGAAAAAATGAAACGTGGAGAAGGAAGGATCTTTCATGGAATCCTCCACGTCAATCTCCGTCTCAAAAATGAATGGAAGGTTAAGATCGGGAGACAATAAGAGATCAGATATGCGATGCATGTAATGAAGAGAGATCAGGTATATCATCGAATAAATCAAGGGTTGGCTCATCCTTGCAAGGGTCGTTAAGGAGAGAAGGAAGATCAAACATAGAAAGATCAAAAGAATCAGAACACCCAAAATAATCTGAAGACACAGTCTCGTGATCCGACAGATCGGATGCACAACCAAGGAATGAAACCGAGTATAGAGAAGACACCGCCCGCAGATAACTCTTGGGGAGATGTGAGAAATCAGGATAATCTGAGGGAGAGAACGAATGATCATATTCAAATAATGGGTTCTCTCTCGAAGTAAAAGAAAAACCGTCCAGTGGACCGGGAATATCATGCTCAAAGAAATCTTGGTCAAGATCAAAGAGATAATTGACCTGCCAGAGTGAAGGGATCTGAGCTTGGGAAATATTGCACAACATTTGACCCTCAGAGCGAAGGGTGGGAGGAAGGGAAAACATGAGTGATTATTATTATTTGAATATTTTTAAGTATTGCTAATGATCTAGAGATGATGATCGTAACCAACTCAACATTGAGCACAAACAAACACAATACAACCCCCCAATTCACCAAGTCAACGCAATGTCAAGATTGTGAAAGTTCGATCATTATCTTGTTAATTTTAGAGTTAGGTGATCAACACAAAGTTGTAAACGTGTAAGAAGGCTTGGGATTGAGGCACTGATCCTTATTGTGTACGTGGTAAATAAAATGTGAATACAATGAGGGAATTGCTCTCCCAAGACAATGATGTGAATCAATTACATTTAATTTAAAGGGTCCAAGTGATATTAGCAGTCCTAATTTTTTATTACTCAATTTTATCTTTTTTATATTTTTGAGTAAAAACACATCTAACATATTTCCCAATTTCCTTTATTTCTATATCCACATAATAGAGGGGGAAAATGAAAAAGACCAATGCGCGATTAAATACTGTAAAGCCTTGAACTTGGCATATCTTGGATCATGTATAATAAGATCCAGCTCATCAAGAGAAAACCAACGAAATTTGTTTCGGGTGAATTGGACTTCGTTTCGAATTGATATGATTTTAGGAAGAAAGAGAAGTAAGGAAGGCTAAGATCTCATTAACCCATAATGACTGTCATTAAGACTAATTAAACATGATTAAAGAAACTAATGACAGATTGAAAACTGCTAATGATCATTAGTAAACACTAATCGATAGTTAGCAAAAGATAAGCGCAAGCCACGAAAGTTAAATCGCGATTAGTGAAAGTTAATCACGATTAGTGTTAATTAAGCGTCATTAGCGAATCTAGAATCCTCTGAATGTTCTAACTTAAGCCTCAAGTTTGGGATGGGTTTTGGCCAAAACCATGGGCCAAAACCATGGGCTGCTAAACCATGGTTAAGGCCTAAACCATGATTTCCTAACCATGGTTAGTGGTTTTCCAGGACCTATAAATAGACCCCCACCCATTCATTCTCTACAACTTCCACTACCACCACCACCCCAAGCGCTAGGGTCGAGAGGTCGGGAGGAGGAGTGGGAGGTGAGGGATTAGCGCTAGCGAAGCGCTCCCGGGAGAACGAGGAGGAGAAAGGTACGATCTTCTCTTAGTTTGCTTCGTAAGCTAGGCTTTCAATTCATCCTCTTGTTCTTCCAAGTTTTGTTCTTGATTCATTTTTCTTTCCGATTCGTTTTCCTTTTATGGTTCGAGGAGAAATCTGTGTAACACCCTACTTAGGTGCGGGCGGCTATGCACGTCAGTGACCCTGTGATCCGTCACACGTTCACTCATCTAAGACGTGTGGTGTCTATCGATTCTCCATCGTTTATGTTTCTGTTCTTTCTATTATGCTTTTATAATTATTTTGTCGGAGAAATCTGTGTAATACCCTACTTAGGTGTGGGCGGCTATGCACGTCAGTTACCTGTGATTCATCACACGTTCACTCACCTAAGATGCGTGGTGTCTACCGATTCTTCATCTCTTGTTGTTTGAGTATATTCTTTCAGTTTTGTTGTTGTTTTCCTCACGATTGATTTTATAGAGGAAACTCTTTTCATTTTTATTTTGAAATATGTACCGATATAAAGGGAAACTCTGCCGAAATTTTCCGAGAAATATGTCCCGATATAAGGGGAAACTCTGTCGAAATTTTCCAAGAAATATGTCTCGATATAAGGGGAAACTCTGCCGAAATTTTAAGAGAAAATATCTTCTTGGTGTTCTTCACGTTCTTCGTTCGTTCTTCACGTTCTTGACACGTTCTTAGCGTTTTTGATACAAAAATGAAATTCGATCTTTTCAGGAGCCTTAAAATAGCCTTTCTAAAAACGAAACACGATAAAAACTTGCATACACGAGAGAGAGCTCGATTAGGTAACGAAATCCTTCCTTTTGCTGTTGAGTTTTCATATGAGATCGTTGAAATTTCTGATTTTATGTTATGTGCTATAAAGAACCCTAATTTTGGCTATTTTTGAAAAAGTCTGAAAAGTTGCTTTGTGATTTCAACTAAAATAGGGTTTAAGCATCAAATTGATGCGGTGACTTTGAAAGTTATGGTTTGGGAGTTAAAATAGGCATAAATACGAGTATATATGGTTATGAATAATATATATGTGAGTCTATACTAAATATTGCTAATTATGCAAATCGAAGATTTAGCGAAAGAATTACATCATGGGAATTGATGTGGCTTGAGTTGAATCCTGAAAAGGATCGTGTGTCACGTTAAGGATGACTGGGAGTAGAACTACAAGTCGGACATGCAACCTGTAGGTTTGTCGGAAGGAACCCGCTATTAACTCACTCTACTTTCTCACTCAGTATTGGCGTTTCCCTACCTAGGTGGTACACGGTTGCCCTGTTATGTTAAGTGCACATAAAATGAATGTTTTGCAACGTGTGGTACCGGGAGCCAATGTCATCGGGTTGAACGACGGAAGTGTGGTCGTGCCATGTGGAGGCACGGGTGGTTCAATAGCGGCTGGTTCACGATAATATGTATTTAAAGCCGCTAGGTTATATGATTAAATGTTAGCCTGAGGTTTCAAGCAACCGAGTCCTCGAGGACGGTGTGCTCATTTGATTTTCCATGCTGAGAGTTTGAGACCCTGTTTAATAAAAGAAAGGAAATTGTCAGGGTAGTATTAGAGGATTGGTTGAGGCGACGTGCGGCGGCATAAGCTTACCAAGATCAATACAATCTCCAATCCCGAAGGGTCCACAGCTTCGGAGTCCAAGAATGGTGGGGTTCCCCTGGACTAATCCTTGATGTGGAATAGAAAGGAATATGACTTAAATTAATGAGAAGGAATCAAAATGTTGTGATATCAAGTTTTGAAAAATTACACAATTTGTTTGCTTTTCTCTTCTTCGTTACTTAGCATTCGCTATTTTTTTCCTATGATTTATGGAAAACCCAACAGGTATCGGTGAGCCATCGCAAGGACTTTAAAAATTCATCCAGCTTACATACTAGACATCCAGCCAGCCACAATACCTTTACTTTTTAAGTGTTAGTAATCTTTTGTATATTTTCCTTTCAAGCTGTTGTACATGTAAATGGTTATAGTGGGATAGTGCATCATTTGAACTTTATTTTGTGAATGGAAAAGTGTTTAAATACTTTCTTCTGAGTATTTTTATTCGTAGTCTGTTTCTGAATGTTAGTTGTGATTGCTGAATAAATTATTGCTGAGTAACCAGATCCGGATATGGGAGGATCTGACGGCCCGTGAATCGGGGTCGCGACAGATTGGTATCAGAGCAAGGTTACTCCAGTAATTTATTTAGTAATTATCAACTATGAGTGGTATTCAGAAAACTAAGGTTGTATTAAGATCCTTTGATCTTAATAACTGATTGCAGTACCATTCACAAGTCATTGCCCCTTATGTACATCATGCTAAGACATATAGGAACTGACCTTTGACCTTGATTCATCCTAAGATCATGGCAGACCAAGACATGTATAGACAATTAGCGGATATGATGGCAATTCTCCAAGACATGGGGCAAAGGCAAAAGGCATTGGAGGAGAGGCTCAATGCACAGGCTGAGAGACCCGAGGCATCTAAGCCTGTGGATGACAGGATTGAAGGTTCTGTCCATCTTTCTGAGGAAGAATCTAGTTATCATCCTTCAACTGAGTCTTCTCCTACCCCAACTGAAGAAGCAATGGAGAATGCCCTTCTTAGACACCAAACATTACTAGATAATTACTTAAAGGGAAAAATTCCTCGATTCAAAGGTGTAGAGACACCTGCCGAGGTTGAGTTATGGCTCGATGATGTTACTAGGATGTTGAGGATAATCCATACACCAGTTGACACATCGGTGCACTTTGCTGATTACTCCCTAGCAGATTATGCACGACGATGGTGGAGAGCAATTTCAAAGAAGTTAGCAGATCATGTTTCATGGGATATCTTTGAAGAGAGGTTCCGAGCTCACTTCTGTCCCTCTCATTGGGAAGAATTAAAGAGGAGAGATTTGGCTTCTCTGAATCAGGGTTCTAAGACCGTACGAGATTATCATATCCACTTTACTGAGCTACTACGGTACTCACCAGCTTTAGAAGCTTCACCACAAGAGTGTCTTACCAAATTTGTTAGCGGTCTTCAGGGAGATCTACGAGAAAAGTTTGCTGGTTTTAGAGCCACTTCCGTAGATGAAGCAATGGACATCGCCTCTCGTATTGAGATTGAGAGGGATGAAAACTGCCAAAGAAGAAGTTTCCACTTTAATGGTGGACCATCCAAAAGCAAGGCACATTATAATCGTAGAGATCGTCGCTATCATCCAGCTGGTTCCAATATAAGCTCACCACAGACCTTGGGTCAGGAATTATCAGGAAGAAGGGGTTTCTCTAGACCTCCACTATATCCTCGCGACTCAGCAGCATGAGCTAGCACCTCCGTGGTTGGATCTTCAGTTCAAATAAGAGCACGTGTGTGTTTTTACTGTCATCAGAAAAGCCACATCAAGAAAGATTGTCCGAAGTTGAGAGGTTCAGGGTTTAAATCAACCCCAATTAACAATATAACATCCACCTCGATCAATAGAGCAACACACGGAGGAAGACATGGTAGAGGTCGGGGCTCACAAGAAGCGTCACCTACACAACAACCACCAGAAAGTGTTGCGGGTTCTAGCTTGCCTATTCCTAATGGCCAGCTAAATGCAATTACTGAGGAACAAGCCTACCACTCAGGCATAGTCGTACGAGGTACCGTTACTATTCATGGCTTTTCAGTACATGCCTTATTTGATTCTGATGCTTCACATTCATTTATTGCTCGACGGTTAGTACCCACTTTGGGTAAGATACCGGTAAAAGTACAACAGTCCTATCTGATCAAGGGACCAGGAGGACAAGTATTTATAATCCGAGAAATCCTGGATAATTGCATAGTAGTGATAGCGGGACATCAGTTACCTGTTTCACTACTACTAATAGAAATGAAAGACTTTGATCTTATCCTAGGGATGGATTGGCTAGAAAGGCATCATGCATGTCTTGAATGTTTTCAGAAGACAGTAACGTTTCACCTTCCAAACTCGATAGAGTTCCAGTTCATTGGAAAGACATCCAATGATAATATCAAATATATCTCTACATTGAAGGCACAACAGTTGTTAGAGCAAAGGTGCCAAGGTTATTTAGCTTATGTATCCACAACATCAGGGTCGGAAAGAATGATAGAAGATGTGCCTATAGTGTGCGAATTTCTTGATGTATTTCCATAGGAACTACCTGGATTACCACCTGAGCGAGAGATTGAATTTGAAATCTCTCTTATGCTTGATACTCAACCTATCTCTATCCCTCCGTATAGGATGGCACCAACTGAGTTACGACAGTTAAAGGTACAGTTACAAGAACTGTTAGATAAAGGATTCATTCGTCCTAGTACTTCACCATGGGGTGCACCTGTCTTATTTGTTAGGAAAAAGGATGGGTCGGTATGGTTGTGCATTGACTATAGACAACTAAACAAGAGGATAATAAAGAATAAATATCCACTGCCAAGAATAGATGATCTCTTTGATCAGTTACAGGGTTCAACGGTGTATTCCAAGATTGATTTAAGATCTGGATACCATCAGTTGAAAATTAAAGATACAGATATTCCCAAGACAGCTTTTCGAACTAGATACGGGCATTATGAATTCTTAATTATGCCTTTTGGACTAAAAAATGCCCCAACAGCCTTCATGGATCTCATGAATAGAGTATTCAAGGAGTTCTTAGATCACTTTGTAGTAGTCTTTATTGATGATGTGCTTATTTACTCCAAGGATAGGTATCTGCATGAACATCATCTCAGGAAGGCACTTGAAACTCTAAGGAAGAACAAACAGTATGCTAAATATAGCAAATGTGACTTATGGCTATCTGAAGTATCTTTCTTAGGCCATGTTATTTCTGGGGAAGGTATATCAGTTGATCCTACAAAGGTTAGTGCGGTGATGAGTTGGGAACACCCAAAGACTGTCACAGAAATATGATCTTTTCTAGGTTTAGCTGGATATTATAGAAGATTCGTGAAGGACTTTTCACGAATAGCGTTTCCAATGACTAGACTAACTCAGAAGAGGTCCCATTCTTATGGTCTGATACATGTGAAGCTAGTTTTCAGACACTGAAAGAATGGCTAACATCTGCACCAATCCTTACTCTACCCTCCGGGAGTGAAGGGTTTACAGTGTACACGCAGCTAAAGAAGGACTTGGGGCGGTTCTTATGCAACATGGTAAGGTAGTTGTGTATGCATCACGACAGCTCAGGACACATGAGAAGAACTACCCAACACATGACCTTGAATTAGCTGCCGTAGTTTTCGCTTTAAAGATATGGAAACACTACCTGTATGGTATTACTTTTGAAATCTTCACCGATCATAAAAGCTTGAAATATCTGTTTGATCAAAAGGAGCTCAATATGAGATAGAGACGGTGGCTAGAGTTGTTGAAAGATTATGATTGCACTATCTCCTACCACCCTGGTAAGGGGAACATCGTAGCATATGCACTTAGCAGAAGAACTTATTCACCTGGGTTAGTGAGTGTTATCCACTTCTGGGGTTTACTATCAACATTAAATGAATGGAAACCATTTGATAATAGTGCTGATATTATAACTATTCCTCATCGATACAAACCAGAGATCTGGGATAAATAAAGAAAGGACAGGAGGATGATCCAGTCCTTAAAGACTTGAAACAACAACTTGAGAAGAATGAGATAGAGGGATTCCAGATACAAGATGAGTTACTGTATAACCATCACAGAGTTTGTGTACCAAACACACCTGAACTAAGGAAAAACATCTTACGAGAAGCGCACTGCTCAAGATTATCTATTCATCCAAAAATTGCAAAGATGTATAGGGATCTTAATTCATACTTTTGGTGGCCACGAATGAAGAAAGATGTTGCTGAGTTTGTGAATTCATGTTTCACTTGCCAGCTGGTAAAGGCTTCACACCAAAAGCCATCGGGATTATTACAACCCCTCCCTATACCTGAATGGAAATGGGAAAGCATTTCCATGGATTTTGTTACTGGCTTACCTCAGACGACTGGTAGTAAAGATAGTATTTGGGTTATAATAGATCGTCTGACGAAGGTAGCACACTTTATTCCGATAAGCTTATCTTTCACTCCAGACCATCTTGCTGAGTTATATATTACACATGTGATTCGACTCCATGGTATCCCAAAGGAAGTAGTTTCCGATCGAGACTCACGATTCACCTCACACTATTGGGAGAACTTCATGAAAGCCTTAGGTACACAGTTATGCTTAAGCACAACATATCATCCACAAACAAACGGTCAGTCAGAACGTACGATTCAGACACTAGAGGATATGCTACGAGCATGTGCCTTAGAATGGAAGGGATCATGGATTAAACATTTGCCTCTTGCAGAATTCACCTACAATAATAGTTACCATACAAGTATTGGCATGGCACCGTTTGAAGCACTATATGGATGAAGGTGTACTACTCCTTTGTGTTGGCAAGAGGTCGGAATAAAGAACCTTTATGATTCAGATAGACTTCAAGAGACACGGGAAGCTGTAGAACTTGCTCGAAAAAGACTATTGACTGCTCAAAGTCGCCAGAAAAGTTATAGTGATACCGGGCGAAGAGACCTTGAATTTGAGGTAGGTGACTTTGTATTTCTCAAAGTATCACCTATGAAGGGTGTTCAGAGGTTTAGCTTGCATGGGAAGTTAACACCCAGGTTTGTGGGTCCCTTTGAAATTATTCAACGGATTGGAAAAGTTGCCTATAGACTTGCGCTTCCTCCACATCTTTAAGCAATACATGATGTATTTCATGTATCAAATCTGAGAAAGTACATTAGGGATCCAGATCATAAGATAAGTTATGATGAATTACATGTTGAGCCAGACTTGACATACCAAGAGATACCTGTACAAATACTTGAAAGGGATATCAAGAAGTTGAGAAACAAAGAGGTGCCTCTAGTTAAAGTACTGTGGTGGAACCAAGAGTTTGAAGAAGCCACATGGGAAGCCACATGGGAACCTGAGGCAGAAATGAGAGAGAAATACCCCTACTTATTTGAGTAATAAACACTATGTATTGTATATCTTCTTTATAAACGAAATGACGTTCATTCTCTTTAAGGTTGTTATGGTTTCAATCCTCTTTAAGGTTGTTATGCCAGCATTTCTAGTCTCGAGGACGAGACTTCCTTTAAGGTTGTTTTTATTGTAAATCCTTGAACTTGGCATATCTCGGTTCCTATATAATAAGATCCGACTCGTCAAGAGAAAACCAACGAAATTTGTTTCGGGTGAATCAGATTTCATTTCGAATTGATATGATTTTCGGAAGAAAGAGAAGGAAGGATAAGATGTCATTAACCCATAATGGCTGTCATTAAGACTAATTAAACATGATTAAAGAAACTAACGATAGATTGAAAACCGCTAATGATCATTAGTAAACACTAATCAATAGTTAGCAAAAGATAAGCGTAAGCCGCAGAAGTTAAATCGCGATTAGTGAAAGTTAATCACGATTAGTGTTAATTAAGCGTCATTAGCGAATCTAGAATCCTCTGTAATGTTCTAACTTAAGCCCCAAGTTTGGGATAGGTTTTGGCCAAAACCATGGGCTGCTAAACCATGGTTAAGGCCTAAACCATGGTTTTCTAACCATGGTTAGTGGTTTTCCGGGACCTATAAATAGACCCCCATCCATTCATTCTCTACGACTTCCACTACCACCACCACCCCAAGGGCTAGGGCCGAGAGGTCGGGAGGAGGAGTGGGAGGCGAGGGATGAGCGTTAGCGAAGCGCTGCCGGGAGAACGAGGAGGAGAAAGGTACCATCCTCTCTTAGTTTACTTCGTAAGCTAGGCTTTCAATTCATCCTCTTGTTCTTCCAAGTTTTGTTCTTGATTCATCTTTCTTTCCGATTCGTTTTCCTTTTGTGGTTCGAGGAGAAATCTGTGTAACACCCTACTTAGGTGCGGGCGGCTATGCACGTTAGTGACCCTGTGATTCGTCACACGTTCACTCATCTAAGACGTGTGGTGTCTACCGATTCTCCATCGTTTATATTTCTGTTCTTTCTATTATGCTTTTATCATTATTTTAATGGAGAAATCTGTTTAATATCCAACTTAGGTACGGGCGGCTATGCACGTCAGTGACCCTGTGATTCATCACACGTTCACTCACCTAAGATGCGTGGTGTCTACCGATTCTTCATCTCTTGTTGTTTGAGTATATTCTTTCGATTTTGCCGTTGTTTTCCTCACGATTGATTTTATAAAGGAAACACTTTTCATTTTTATTTTGAAATATGTCCTGATATAAGGGGAAACTCTGCCGAAATTTTCCGAGAAATATGTCCCGATATAAGGGGAAACTCTGCCGAAATTTTCCGAGAAATATGTCCTGATATAAGGGGAAACTCTGCCGAAATTTTCCGAGAAATATGTCCTGATATAAGGGGAAACTCTGCCGAAATTTTAAGAGAAAATATTTTCTTGGTGTTCTTCTTGTTCTTCACGTTTTTCTTTCGTTCTTCACGTTCTTAGCGTTTTTGATACGAAAATGAAATTCGATCTTTTCAGGAGCCTTAAAATAGCCTTTCTAAAATCAAAACACGATAAAAACTTGCATACACGAGAGAGAGCTCGATTAGGTAACGAAATCCTTCCTTTTGATGTTGGGTTTTCATATGAGATCGTTGAAATTTCTGATTTTATGTTATGTGCTATAAAGAACACCCTAATTTTGGCTATTTTTGAAAAAAGTCTGAAAAGTTGCTTTGTGATTTCCACTAAAATAGGATTTAAGCATCAAATTGATGCGGTGACTTTGAAAGTTATGGTTTGGGAGTTAAAATAGGCATAAATACGAGTATATATGGTTATGAATAATATATATGTGAGTCTATACTAAATATTGCTAATTATGCAAATCGAAGATTTAATGAAAGAATTACATCATGGGAATTGATGTGGCTTGAGTTGGATCCTGAAAAGGATCGTGTGCCACATTAAGGATGATTGGGAGTAGAACTACAGGTCGGGCATGCAACCTGTAGGTTTGTCGAAAGGAACCCGTATTGGTGTTTCCGTACCTAGGTGGTACACGGTTGCCCTGTTATGTTAAGTGCGCACAAATGAATGTTTTGCAACGCGTGGTACCTGGAGCCAATGTCATCGGGTTGAACGACGGAAGATGTGGTCGTGCCATGTGGAGGCACGGGTGGTTCAATAGCGGTTGGGTCACGATAATATGTATTTAAAGCCGCTAGGTTATATGATTAAATGTTAGCCCGAGGTTTTAAGCAACCGAGTCCTCGAGGACAGTATGCTCATTTGATTTTCCAGGCTGGGGGTTTGAGATCCTATTTAATAAAAGAAAAGGAAATTGTCAGGGTAGTATTGGAGGATTGGTTGAGGCGACGTGCGGCGGCATAAGCTTACCAAGATCAACACAATCTCCAATCCCGAAGGGTCCACAGCTTCGGAGTCCAAGAATAGTGGGGTTCCCCTAGACTAATCCCTGATGTGGAATAGAAAGGAATAGGACTTAAATTAATGAGAAGGAATAAAATATTTGTGATATCAAGTTTTGAAAAATTACACACTTTGTTTGCTTTTCTCTTCTTCGTTACTTAGCATTCGCTAATTTTTCCTATGATTTATGGAAAACCCAACAGGTATCGGTGAGCCATCGCAAGGACTTTAAAAATTCATCTAGCTTACATACTAGACATCCGGCCACCCACAGTAGCTTTACTTTTTAAGGTAGTTAGTAATCTTTTGTATATTTTCCTTTCAAGTTGTTGTACATGTAAATGGTTATTGTGGGACAATGCATCATTTGAACTTTATTTTGTGAATGGAAAAGTGTTGAAATACTTTCTTCTGAGTATTTTTATTCGTAGTCTATTTCTAAATGTTAGTTGTGATTGCTGAATAAATTATTGATGAGTAACCAGATCCGGATATGGGAGGATCCGACGGCCCGGGAATCGGGGTCGCGACAGATACAATGATGCATAGGAGGGTTAGAGATGCGTACCTTGTAGCTAGCACTCTACATACAAAATAATACGTGCAGAATTTAAATACATAAAAATAAACTAACCTATATGATGCAAGTCAACCATCCTAAGATGATAGCTTCTATTCGGGAAGAACCAGCATTAACTAATCAGAAGAGAGACCCGAGTCTGATCTTGGAAGTTGCTCGGTGCCTGCCACAATGGGTCCTGCTAGTGATGTATGCGACTTCTCACGCCATATGGTTTCTAATCCAATTAAGTTAACTTTTTATTTGACTAAGTTCAAACATGATCTATAGGAACATATATTCTATTAGGGTGTTTGGACTTTAGTTCTACCGAGCTCAACCAAATAATTAAAGCAATCAATAGGTAGCTCATAAAATTTATGTGAAACAAAGGAAAAATAAAATCATGGAAAATAAAACTAGTGAGGTCCCCCAAGTGCAACGACACTTGGAGAAAGAGACCCCGCAATAAATGAATGCCCTCTTAAAAGAGTTCCAATGCTAGAAATAAATAAAGAGAGGTCTATGCATATCTTTTTTCAAAGCTCGGTCTCCTTCAAATCTTCTTCTCCTCCTCTCACGCTCTCCTGCGGCTCGCTAAAGAATCAAGCTACCTCCGCTTCACTAGAGTGCACCGATGCTCCTAAGAAAGCCGCTCCAGATTGTCGGGCCCTCGCAAGAAAGAGAAGATAAAGAATGTGTAAGAAACACAATTATAAAATATGAGCCAAATAATGAAATAAATACAGTTAATATAGACAATGAATTAAATGCGGTAACATACATACAAAAATGTATAACCAACAATAACATGTCAAAAGAGAAATCTAACTACCCTTTCCTGTACCTCCCCGACAGCGAAACCATTTTGTTGTGTTAGATTTTTCTGGGTATTTATTTGATGAATAATATATGTGCAAATGTCATTGCAACCGAAATAATCCCTCAACAAAAAAATATTTATTAATTTGTATTCCCAAGCCAAATAATTACAAAAGAATGCAACAAAAGAATTTGCTATTTAATTTACCTATATAACAACATGATCAAACTCAGGGAGGCTACAAATCCCGAGGGTTATTCAAGTAATTGAAAAAAAATAATTAGAAGAAAGAAGAAAATATCAATGTACACTATGCTTGGTTTTTATAGGATTTTTATTTTTAATTTTTTAATTTTTTAAAATTTTTGATTTTTTTGATTTTTAGTAGTTTTTATTTTTGCAAATTATAAAAAATAATTAATTTTTCAAAGAAAAACTATGCACGAAAATGTATTTTTTTATTTTTCCAAATATGACAAAAAATGCCTAAAGAAAATAATTTTGTGTGTTTGATGATTTTTTACTTTTTTTATAATTTTTCAAAGACTTTTAGATTTTTTTGTACTTTCAAAATGAATAAAAGCATGGGAAAATGAAAATAGTGAACAGACATGGCTATTTTACAATTTAAAAATATAAAACAAATAAAAAAGTATTGACTTTATTTTTCCTAAAAACTATGATGAATTATCTACAAATAGAAGTGGAATCACTATTTTTTGATTTCCTACAAATTTATGTGATTCTTTAATATTTTTAGTAATTTACATTTTGTGGGTTTTAAAAATAGTTAATGCGTGAAATTTGCATAGAAAATAAAATGCACAAAAATGATGCTAATTTATTTTTTAATATTTTTTACGTAATATTTGAATTTTTTTCAAAATTCAAATAGGGAAAGTGCAATGTATTTTATTTTTAATAATATTAATCTGTAATAAAATATAATGAAAAATTAAACTAGGAAGGGACACAAATCAAGAGCACAACTTGAATTTTCTAGAATTTATTGACTAGCAAAAGTATTTATTTCAACAATAGAACACAAGCAAGGAAATGTTAGAAATATAGGGACCAGAATATAAATTATTCAATGTTTATGAATTTAAATAGAACAAGAAATAAAATTCAGGGTGGAAACAATAATTTACCCAAAGAAAAACGTGCATGTCATGTGACTTGAAGGAGGCAGGGGCTTGTATGTAGTTTCAAAAATGACTGGGGACTGGACTTACGATTTTTCCAATTTTTTCTAGGGTAGACATTGGTTCGTTTCTTTCTGCTCCTTCGTTCTTCCTCCATGCTACAGGGGCAACAACGAATGGATCTAGGTGTGGGTGGCACGCGGATGCCGATCTACGAGGTGGCGAGGGATTCGACGGTGATTGGCGGTCGACGAGGAAAGAGGGCACAATGGTCTTCTTCGGTAGTAATGTTGGGTGCAACGCACTATGGCTGATAGTGCGGTGGTCGACGAAGTGGTCTTTATTAGAGCGTGGAGTGGTAGATCGACTCCATGCAAAGGGTCTGGATCTGCGGGCGCACGTCGAGGGTGGAGCTCATGGCGGTCGGCGATGGCGCGAGAGTGTGGTGGTGGCTTGCAGGTGGCTGAATGGCAGATGACCTCCTTAAGGCGGAGGTGCGGTAGATGGGTGGCACGTTCAGTGGAGAAGGGGAGCTTGATGGATGGCGACGGAGGGCGCAACTGACAGTACTTCCAACAGATGAGTAGGAATGTAGAGTGGTGATGAGATCGAGTAGGGTGGCAGAGCTTCCACTGACTCTACAGGAGGTGCTCGACTAGTGGAGGTCCTGACGATTGGGAGCGAGGGTCTGCATGAGGGGATGCGGAGATGACTGGGCTGCTTCAGCGAGCGGAGATGGGCAGCGGCGACTGGAGTGCTGCCACCCTAACCTTTTTATTTTTTAGAATTGTAAAAGCAGAGATCAAAAAAATTCTTATATTTTTTTTGTAAAAAAATTGTAGAAATTTTTATTTATTTTATTGCAAATTTTTTATATTATTTTTTAATTCCTTAGGGTCCAGGTCAACATGTATTCATTACATATATACAATCTTTTTTTATTTTCTTTTTTTTCCTTTATTTATTTATTTTAGGTCAAAATAGTAATAAATGTACAATATTTACACACAGATGCAAGTTACTAAGAATATGATATATTTACATATACAATTATTTTATAAAAAGATTTTATGCTAAAATAAATGAATAAAGATAATGAAATGCAGAATCATCAGTATGTAGAGTTGGTCACGAGATGGCAAGAGATGGCGTGATCGTGCATGTGATCCCGAAGCGTACCATGGTGCATGAAGGGGTAGGGCGTCTGAATCATGAAGGAATCGAGGCTCCTCGAGCCATGGATCACCTCCCAAATATGGGAGTGCATCGAAGAAGGGGGTTACACTAGGTCTGACAAGGGCATCGAAGAAGAGAGTGCAGTTGACCCAAGTCAACTTTTCTCAGCCTCTGGTTCGTCCACGTGGACCAACCAGAAAATTCCAAGGCTAAAATTCGTTGGAATAGCGACAATAAATATAAATACATTTTATTATTTTTTGATCAAAAATACAAAAAGATGTTTATAATTTAAGTAGTATTTATAGGGCATTTGTATTTATTTTTACAAGTCCAATTTACATGTGTATATATAGGTAAATATACTTGTATTTTATCTATTTTATTTTTATCTTTAATTTGTATTGTATTTATTATTATATACATTTATTCTATATATTTACAACCTATTTAATTACATATTTGGATATTTTTACTTTAATTTTATGAGTTGTTTACATACTTAATTAATTATATAAATATATTTTATGAGTGGATTATATATATTACCTATATTTTAAATCATAATATTTATTTTATATAAGTTTTTACGCTTTTATTTTAATTATGTACATGTATTTCAAATAATATTTATAATTTTTATAAAAAATATAAGAAAGTGAAAATGTAAATAATGAATATATGAAATATTATATACAAATGTATTGCATAATGAGGTCCCAAAAAGCTAACTTTTTTAATCTTAACTCTAAATTGAATGAATCCAACTTCATTAAATAGATAATTTAGTTGTATGAATAATAAAGGAGAGTTTTGTGAAATTTAAGTTTGTATGGAGAAGATACAAGTTTGCAAAGTTTTCTTTTCAGCTTTTTATTTTTGGGTAAATTACAATTTGGGTCCCCATCCATGCGTCTGATCCCAGAATGGGTCCTGATCTTTAAATTGTAATGATTCGGGTCCCATGATCATTTAGAAAATGAAAAATTTAAGGTACATGACGAATATGCCCTTGTTGGTAAGGGAATGGGGGTTGGGTTCCAACTTTTAAACAAGGGCATACTTGTCATTAGCCTAAAAAATTTCCTTAATTAATGGCCCTGGGCCCAAATCGTTACAATTTAAAGATCGGGACCCATAGATGGGGACCCGAATTGTAATTTACCCTTTATTTTTTGTGTCCCAGGTACACTATGCATTATTTTTTTGTGAAATCAATTTTGTATTTTATTTGTATTTTTACATATAATATTCATGTTGAGGGTTTATTAATTTGAGGTATAAAAATGAGAGTAAAAGATAAGAGAATGTAAAAAGAAGGAGACGCAGGAAGTGAGAGAGAGGGACCATGTGTTTTCAGGGAGATGAAAAAGAAAGAGACCTTTAAGAGAGAGGAAATGGAGAGAGAGAGAGTAAATATGGAGAGAGGATGGACATTTCGTCTGATGGAATTGGAGAGAGATAGAGGAACGCTGCATGGGAGTGGGAGAGAATGGGAAAAAAGTTAGGGGAGAGAGCCGCATGGTAGTAGTAGGGTCTAGCAAGGGAAAACCCACTATTAGTAGAGTTTATAGATATGAGCAGGATTGCTTATTTGGAAACTAGAAAGAAACAACCATGCATTATCACATTGAGTTTGCTCCAAAGCTTGTTTTTTCTACTTTTTTCGGTGATCTTTGAATTTGTATCAATTCAAAGTCATAACTCAAGATTTTTTATTTTGTTTATTTAGTACCCACTTAATGATCTAGTGGTAGTATAGTGTGTCTACCACACAAAAGATCAGGGTTCAAATCCTATTCTTGCAGGGGGTTGCGTTATGTAGTCGACGTCCAACGTAAAAAATAATCGAATCTTTAAACATGGATTTGAGCAAGAATCTACGTAGCCAACACTACTTATAGGGAGAGAAGGCTTAGTACATACATTGTTTATTTAATACACACTACTCAATATCCTCATTTTTTTGTTGCTATTTTTGTTCTTTTTAAGAGAGATGAATAAAGTTTTCAAATTAGCTTAAAAAGTTTAAATTCATTATTAATGATGTACATATTGATGTAAAGCATTAGGGGCTGTTTGGTTGCCAGGGTCCCGAGGTACCCTGACATATCCCTGTCTCCAACCTTGCATTCTTAGGTTGAGAATACTTGTATTGACCCTATAATTTTTTTAGTATAATGGTTTTCAACCTTGCTCAAATACACTTATTAACATAAAAAATATATTATAATCATCAAAAAGTTAATATAACACATAATCAATGTCACATTACATCACAATTATCATTAAAATCATCCCAACCCTCCAAACAGGTACTATTCACAAGCCAACCCAACCCAATTCGACCCAGTTAGGGGTGCACATGGTTCGGATTGGATCGGATTTTAGCTTAATCCATGTCCAATATGTACTTAATGGATTTTACATTTTTCTAATCCGATCCAATCCATTAAAAAAAAGTATCCAATCCAATCCATCGGATTACGGATTGGATCAGATTTTTAATACTCACATATTGTCACCACATAAAGATCAAACAAAATAAAGAAAATATATGCATTTCATATGTCTAACTCGTGTAGACAAGTGAACCATCTCAGTTAATCGAGATGCTAATTAAGCACGCATCAAGTTAATCGAGATACTAACTAAGCACACATCCAGATAAAATATATGGAATTAGGTTCTACGACAAGTTCAAGATGTGACAGGATAAAGCTTGGATATCCTATATACTGATGGGCAGATATTGTTCTCCGATTAATGTGTAGAGGAACAACAAAAATATCTCTCAAAGAGTTAATGCAAGGTGGTTGAAACAGTCAGATTTTTCAGACATTATTTGTGATAATAACAAATTAACAATCTCCAAGTTAGATGGTTCACTTGTAACCATACAGTATGGGATAGAACATATATGCAACAAGGTCAAGAATTAGTTGTAAGACTAAAAGGTAGAGAGATAACTCGTGGGAGGGAGAACGTACCACAGCTCCATAGTAACGCGCGAGGGAGGTGGCACCACGGTGACGCATGAGGAGGGAGATGTCGAGGTTGCGTTGCACCATGAGAGCACCGCACGCGTAAGGGAGATGGTACTTCGTCGCACGTCCGAGGGATATAGTGCTTTGTCGCATGCGTAGCTAGGGGAAATGGTGAAATAACGTCCAGTCGAGAGTGGGTTCGCATCTTGCGATTGCAGGTTGTTGCTGGGGGAGAGCTTTAGGTCACAGATGGGGGGGGGGGACTTTGCGGTTGTGGGCTGCTGCTGGGGGAGAAATGTAGGTCACCTATGGGAGGGTGGGGGAGGGATTGGGAATTTGGGAGGGACTCGCGGGTGGGAATAGGGAAATTACGAGGGATTTGGATTTTTGGAAAGTGGGTAGGGGCTAATCTTAGGCGGGATAGTGAAATGTAAGGGGTAATTTGGAGATTTAAAAAGAGATAGTTTTGGATATTTAGAAAGAAAATGAGGTTTCAATTATATTTAACTATATAATCTGCACTAATAATAAGAAGGAAATATTATATATAGTAATTGTTTATTTGTTAACGGATTAACGGATTGGATCGGATCGGATTTAGTAATGATCCAATCCGATCCATAATTTAACGGATTTTCAAAATTTCAATCCGATCAATCCATTAGAATGATAAAACCAAACCAATCCAATCCCATTACATCGGATTGGATCGAATTACGGATTTTATCCGATCCATCTGCACCCTTAGACCCATTAACCAAGATCCATTTATTTATTTCTTGATGACCTTTGTAGGAGCTGGTTGAGGGTTTCGTGTTCTCTGCGAACGACCCGTTTTTATTTTCAAGGGGGCGTTTTTGGAACATCCTGTAAATAAAACCTAAATCCATTCCCCATACTATATAAGTGAAACCCTAGAAGCGGCTCCTTTCCTTCAGAACCCTAGAAAGAACTTCCGCCGGCAGCAGCAGCAGTGCCTATCTCCTGCGATCCATTTCCATGGAGGCCGGGCAGGCGAGGACCGTCAAGGACGTATCGCCCCACGACTTCGTCAAGGCTTACGCGGGCCACCTCAAGAGGAGCGGCAAGGTACCATCCATTGCCCCCATTTGTTTGGTCGATTTCGGTGGCAAGTTGTTTCTTTTACGTTTTTTGGGTGTTCTGTATTTGGAAATGCGGCTGCTTTGACGGATCTGTGATGGATGTTTGGTTGGTCGGTTCTATCAATGTATTTGATGGTATATCTTGATTTTATAAATTATTTTGTTGCGGATTAATGGATTTTTTTGTGGCGTCTGATCATGGAATATTGTCTTCATCTCTGTCTTGTTGGATGCTGGGCCGTGAATTCTGTTTCTGTTAGAGACGTGTTTTCTCTGTGCATTTAATCTAAATGAATAGATTGAATCGATTCACGTTATTCAACTTTCAACATATCTCACTCATGGAAAAATATATAGATAACATTGCTGACATATAAGTATATAGTTTGTCTTTGTACATCCCTTTCATTTTCACGGATTGTAGTTAAACGTGCCTCCTGTGTGATATGCGATTTAACACTCACGAATACATTATGTTCGTGGTTACAATTTAAGCAATACCTTTATAGTTGTTTCATCTTGAAAGAACAACCTGAAAAACGAAACCTTTATAGGCTCTGGGACCCTGTTTGGTAAATTAAAGGACATCATCATACACGATCAGGATTATAAAAGCTACTTGTACTGCTCATTGACCTTGCTTTTTTTTTTAATTTTTCAATATTTGTAAGTGTTCCATCCGCTGATCTTCATTTCTTCTATCCAGTGCAATCGTTCAGAATAAGGTTAAATTCTATATGTAT
Organism: Ottelia alismoides; assembly: GCA_037367405.1. Lineage (NCBI taxonomy): Eukaryota > Viridiplantae > Streptophyta > Magnoliopsida > Alismatales > Hydrocharitaceae > Ottelia > Ottelia alismoides. The sequence goes on from JAZKJV010010695.1 coordinate 235,128, forward strand.
TTTTACTCAATCAAAGGCATTAATCGAATTGGAAATATGCTTGGTTCAGAAAGGCCCTGCGCCTTAATGTTACTTTTTTTTCTTATTATTTTTGAGTTTCTATTTTGTTGCATATTCTCATTTATCTACTTGTCTATGTATTTGAGATTGTGAGATAGCCAGACTTGTTTCATTAATTGAAATAGATTCATGGTCCTCTTTGTAAAGAACTTGATTGCTGAAATTAGAATTCACAGTTTTAAGTCATACTCCTAAATTTCATTTTAGCTCTGAAGGCTGATTTGTCTGGACCCATTTATTTAGTTTGGTTGTTGTTTGTAGTACTTTAGTAATCTCATTTATTTTTTTCAATGAAGATCGAGCTTCCAACATGGGTTGATACTGTCAAGACTGGCCGTTTCAAGGAGCTTGCTCCTTATGACCCGGATTGGTACTTTATAAGGGCTGGTAGACTTCTTTTCATAACCCTTAATTTGTGATTTAATGATTTCATGCTAAATCTTCATAATCATAATGTAAGATCATTATTTGCAGCTTCTATGGCAAGAAAGATCTACCTTCGTCAGGGTATTGGGGTAGGAGAATTCCAGAAGCTCTATGGTGGAAGGCAGAGGAATGGAAGTCGCCCTCCTCACTTCTGCAAGAGCAGTGGTTCAGTTGCACGGCACATTCTCCAGCAGCTGGATAAGTTGGGCATTGTTACCTTTGACACAAAGGGGTGAGTATCATGGTTTGCTTCAATCATATTCTATTTTATTGCTTGGACTTTGTTTCCCTACTTAATATTTAATTCCTACAATCTGATATCCGATTCAATTGGTTTTTCTCTGCCCCTGTTTTGTTTGCTGTTGATCTATGTATGTTTGAGGGATGGTCAACTAAAAGGTGTCTTCATTGTTTGTCTGAGCACACTATTTTTTGTCATGCTCAGTTGCATTTAATTTAAGAAATTTATTCTTATTACCTGGGAAGACACAACAATCGATTAGTGTTATAGATTTATCTAATGTTCAACCCCATAGTCTAGTTTAAAGAACCAATCTTCATGATTAGCCTCACTTTTTATATGAATTTGGCATTCATTGCTACTGTTGGGTTTGATCAAAAGATGTATTCTGATTTTGCCTGTGTACTTCATCTTTGTGTATCAGTTATATACAATGTGCTATTTAGTGGATTGCACTCGCAGAAACTTTATTTTTTAATATTGAGTTTTCTCCTTTGGACACCTGGAATTTATTAGCAAATTCGATATTTTGATGCAGAGGGAGAAGGATCACCTCACAGGGCCAGAGGGATCTTGACCAAGTTGCTGGAAGAATTGCTGTGCCTGTTTGATATTGTCACGTAATAGGATGAGTCCTATTGGGTGATTTTGTTTGGTTTCTATCTATTTCTTATTAGCAAACTCGACATGTCTTTTTTTAATATAAACTTTTTTCTTAGTTTTTGTGGGCCACCAATGTTTTTTTTGATTTACGGATATTGTGGACAATTCTGTAATTGCTGTTCTCAAGATTAGTAGGCATAATCTACTATTGCAAAAGTTTTGGTATCCTTTAGTTTGCTTGCTTTGGTCCTCCTTTTGCCCCCTGCATGGTGTTTTCAATATTATGACTCGTCACAGTTGATCTTTTGTTAATTGTTAACTTCAGGGTGAATCTTCTGTGCAAGACCCCTCTTTTTACGGATTGTTTCTTTATACTATCATTATCACTCCTTTTGTGAATCTTTTGTGTAAGTTGTTTCATTTTCATCACTGACTGACATGATTAACCCCAGACATGAAATTGCAAGCTTTTGGTAGATTTGTTTTTTTTTGGAATTGCATTTGTTTTTTGTCAATATTGTTGACATAAATGTGGCAAATTATTTAAAAAGAAACATAGTTATATTTTAGTTAAATGTATTATGATGCCATACAAAAATCTGGGCTACTGTTAGAAGTTATAATAGATTCCCATCAGGTTTTGGTGCAGGATCTAACATTTTGCTCTTCAGAGTTCAGATTTTGTTTTTTTAAACATTTTCATGTCTAGTGAAATTACAAGATCTCTGCCAATATTTACGTAACTCTATGGGGACCTCATAGCATGCATAGTTTTGTCTAGTGAAAATCTCCATTCTTTTCTTTTTACATATTCCCTGCCTGTTGCCTGTTGCGTATTAATCAGTAGTATTATTAGCAAAGTATATTCCCTGTATCAGTGCATTGAAAACTCATCATCTTAAAACATCTTAGCGTACGTGGGAAACATATTATTATGTTTGCATGGTCATTACGTAAGTTTGTTGGTTCCATAAACATGTTATTGGTGGATTTATATTACACATGTTCCCCAATATTTTATCTGCTTAATAATGTCATGGGCTTTATTTACCACATTCTACATATTCACCATAACAGCATAAGCTTGACCTGAGACCTCAGGAACTTCATAACAAACACTTCCTTAGATTTTGTGTTTTGTCTTCTTTTTGTTCTTGTAAAAACAAGCAAATGACATGCTTGAAATGCTATTGTGCATCATCGAGTGAGATGTTGTAATTTATACAACTTCGCATCCAATGATCCAATTATTAGCAAGTTGAAGTGGTGAAGTCAGATCGATGAAGCACGTTTATGAAGTGAGGAATGATGGGGGAGATAGTAGAAGGTGCGTAGTGAGATGGGTGGATGTGTTAGTAGTTCAATCATGACAAGGATAGGTGACTTGGGGTAAAGGTGATGGATATGGAGGGGCAAGGAGAGGTGATGAGGCATGGTCAAGGGTTAGCAAAGGATGATGAGGACCCTACCCCAGAGATATAAAAGCCTCTTAGCAGACTCGACCTAGTTCCATGTTTAACAAAGGGCTTGCCATTTTGTGCTTGGGGGATTGCTAGTCTCACTTGAACGATAATGAGTCTTTAAAGACTCGACACCTTCATAGAGACTAGATTTCGAGTTCTATCTGTGCACTTGTTGGAAGTTCTTTCTTATTCCCATAAGATGCAATGGGTGTGCTTGAGAGGGGGGAGGGGCCTATGGAGGGATGGGGAGAAATGGTGAGGAGCTTTTATCAAATCCATGGAGGGAGAGGCACAATAATTAGGCATTTTTGAGATAGGAAAAAAATGAAGTAGATTTGGAAACCTAATACTAAAGAGTAAATTACACAAGTTATTGAGCTTTCAACCAATTTTAGTGTCGTTGCGATACCCAATCTTTAATGTCTCAATGTGATCTCGAGCTGATGCGATTTAATGTTAGAAAGACTAAACAATCAATTAAATTTCAACCGCCAAGGAACCCATTGAGACAAATCGTAAAGATCGGGTATCGCATTGTTACCTTTTAAAATTCAGGTATAACATTGAAATTGGATATATAGTTAAGGGGATTGTTACCTTTTTAAAGTTCGGGTATGACATTGAAATTGGATGTACAGTTCATGAGCTTTTGTATAGTTTACTCAATAATTAAATCAAAGCAAAAAAACAAGACTTCAAATTATGTTTTAAATAGGAGGGGACTATAACTTGTTGTTAATTATAAAGTGAAACTTTAGCCTAATGTCACCTCGCCTTTTCGAATATCTAATAAAATTACATGATTTACTAGGTTGGGTCACAACTTGTATATCCAATGAATATGTATTGTTAATAGGAAAAGTAGTAAAAAATGATAAATAAGCGCGTGCTTTAATGTTTCCTGCTGTTGGTTTTATTATGTTTTTTTTCTTCCGGGTTTTGTAGAATGTTTAACTTAAAGTTGGGTCTTAAAAGTTGGAATGATGAATTTGTAGTGTATATTGATTTTTTATTAACCTTCTGGAATATCGAATTATTTCATTATGTACCACCTTTTGCATTCTGCTTTGATGTTAACTGCCTACGATGTAGTTGTTTATATCGATTAGTGGATAATAAAAGACTATACTAGAAATCAAAGTAAGACCAACATCGATTAATACATCCAAATAATTAACAAAACAACACAACGTGCCGTTTGGAATGCGACTCATTTTAATTACCCTAAATCTCCGACTATACATTCAAAACCTCAAATTAGAATTTAAATAATTCAAAAACTTTTTATTTAAGGAAGAACCTCAACATCGGAATTTACCTCCCATTTTTCTTCGCAAGAAAGCAACTTTGAAGAAATAGAAGCATACGGAGGAAATAAAAGGCTAGCGGTACTTTTTTTTCAAATAATAGGCTCGATAATTTCATGGATAAGGAATATCTACTTTTTGGTATTCGAACCCAGATCCTTCTCGACCACTCCTTGAGTTCTTAGTGATACTTAATAACCACATAACAGATTTGCGGACATTTTTTATGTATGTTAGCATCGAAGAGTATGGTTAGGAATATTATACTTGTGCATGAAATAATAAAGTCAAGAAGGCAAGAAGAGCAGCCTTTATTCCAGTGCTACTCCTTGTTGATCCCGAGGGACTGAGGGAGCTAAGTTAGCGGAACGATGGTTATTGGTTCAAGGATGTATGGTGACCACGTTTTTTCAGGGTAAGAACACAACAACAACAAAGCCTTTTCCCACAATTAAGTAGGGTCGGCTACATGGATTCTTCGCCTCCATTCAAATCTATCTTGGGTCAATCCTGAGCTTATATCCGTAAAACTAAGACCCCTTCGTATGATTTCTTTTCAACACTTCTTGGACCGTCCTCGCCCTCTCTTAGCCGGCTCAACATACAAACACTCGCATCTCCTAACTGGTGCATCGGCTGATTTTCTTTGCAAATGACCAAACCATCTTAAGCAGTTTTCTCGCATCTTATCCGATCAGAGCTACACCAACTTTCTTTCTGATTGCATCATTCCGAATCCGATCTTTATGTGTGTGTCCACACATCCACCTTAGTATTTTCATTTCTGCTACATCCATTTTTTGCACTTGTCTATGCTTCACATGCCAACATTCAAATCCATAGAGCATAGCAGGTCTCACAGCTGCTTTGTAAAACTTTTCTTTAATTTTAAAGGAATTTTCTTATCACAGAGAACAACATAAGCTCCTCTCCACTTTAGCCACACTGCATTTATTCTTTTCAGGGTAAGAAAGGATATGAAAAATGCCTCTAGCTAATGTCCAAGTACCAGATGTCACAATGCCGAACTAAACATGTCATATTCATATGAGAAGCTCGAACGATCTTCAACAAAAGGGGAAGACATAGTATGTATATGGAGGATCAACTAGTTCATGGTATTTTATCATCGAATAGCAGGTTCAATTCATTATGGCATCAAAGAGTAAGCTTACGCATGAAATAGGAAGCTTATGCATGAAATCACATGCTTAAGGATAGTGAATAACATGATAAAGAAGGAAACATGTTTATATTTTAGTGAATAGCAAGAGATAGCAAACTATAACATGGATGGAAAATGATAAGGAATAAAATATCATACTATCCTTTAGAAAGCTATCCTTTTGGCATCACGGGGCAAATAACATGAAAAAGGAGAAATAACACACTGATTGTATTTTACCATCAAATAACATGTTCTTTGCATTAGAACAATGCATTTTACATTTTGAGTGAAATAATAGGGCTGGGATGGGAATGAAAAAGGAGAGGAAGGAAACAATATGAGATAGAAAAGTATACCATCGATGAAAAATGACAAAGAACAAATAACAGTAGACATCAACACAAACATGAAATGAAAATGATAGAGGAAAATACCATGCTTTACTACAAGAAAAGTGATCTAAGGCAATGAATAATTTAATATCCATTACCATACCTTCCGTAATTAAATATACAACAATGGATATTATTCATTGCTTACTTCTTTAAATTCACAATGAATAATGGTATTTGTTGCTATAATCCACTACAAGAAAAATGAGTTGTGACCATGGAATGTGGCTACGGAAACTTGTGACCACGATAATTCTGTGGCCACTAGTTTCTCGTAGCCACAATCCGTGGCCAAAGTCTTCATATAAGAGTTGTGGCCATGATAAGTTCTGTGGCCACTTGTAGTGGCCACGGTATATTCGTGGCTAGAGAACTCTCGTGACGAGACTTGTAGCTACGGTTACTGGCCACGACGTGTCGTGGCCAGAACCCAATTCTGTGGCCACAAACCCCATATCCGTGGCCACAGTTCTGTAGCCACAACTTGTTTTCCTTGTAGTGTTCCTTGCAACGAATCATATAACAACGATTATTCGTTATCGTTTTCTTTTAGCCGTTGCTAAATTTAGCAATGATTAGTGTGAATTTTAACGAATAATTCAACGAAAAAATTATTATTATATGGACCTTTAACAACGAATATGATATTCGTTGCTAATTATAAGTACAAAAGATGATTTGACAACGGATAATATTCGTTGTTATATCTTTAACATCGGAAGATATGACAACGAATATTCAAATTTGTGGAATAAATGCCTTTCTACTACGGAATTTCCATCGCCACATGCTGAATAAAAAATTTGTACCATCGACAAGTTTTCCTTTTGAAATAAGATGAATACAGATTGAATTAGCTTTAGATAAAAGGTATAAGTACTTTCATTTAAGATAATATTACCTATTAATAAATAGAGAAACTCAAAATAAAATTAATTATAGAATTATACACATATATCAAAAAAATCATAATGGCGATATGTGACATTGAAGTATAAAATTGTGGGAATAAAAACCTTGAGTTGCGACAATTTACTTACAAAAAGTTGTGGTAACAATGTGTTCGTGGCCACTAGTCTTGGCTACCTTACTTTGTATCAACCAAAAGCTCGATGCAAAATCAACGAACCATTGCTAAAAATTTCACTATCATAATTTATGGCATCTATGGTAATTAGTTGCAATGATGCTACTGTTTATAAAAAATAAATTATGATATATATATTTATACTACATAAATATTAAAGAATTAACAAATAAAAAGAGAGGAAAATCATGTCACAAAGAAAATAATATGCTATATACTATCACCAAATCTATTACCAAAACATATACTTAAAAAAAGTAGCACCATATACAACAAAAGTATCAAGAAAATGACAAATAAAGAAAGAAATAGTAGGATGTGCAACTCATAACATGAATACTATCAACAAGGAATAATAACATACTAATATATTATCACAAATAGACATAATAATATGCTTAAAATATAACACAAAAATTAGCAAATTAAAATAAAAACAAAAACATGACGTCGTGAAGAAAATAACATACTCTATACAAATGGCAATAAATTACGATAAAAATTGTACTAAGGATATATTACAACTAATCAATTGTAACAAATAAAAAAGAAATATTTAAAAAGGTTCAAAATATATCATGAATGGAAAAATATACCGAAGAAAATAACATGTTAAATATTAACACAAAAAGAAAAAGCAACGTACACTAAAAACGGGCATAAAAATACCAAAAAAGAGAAAAAATATTTTATCAAGAAAGTGTCATTTTATATAGACACACCAAAGATATAAACACAAATATACTCTAAAAAATAAAAAAAAATCAAAAAAATAAATGAACAGAAAAGTAATATATGTGTAAATTATATCAATGGAAAAAATATAAGAATAAATTGTATGGTTTCAAAAAAACTATAAAAATATCACTTAAATGATGTAAAAAGAATATTTTGATAGTTAGTTACCATTGAGATTTTGGCTTAAATTTATTTGCATTTAGCATGCCAATATCCATATTGATAGAAAAGTACCATCGACACACGTCAAGTCATAAGAAATGCCATATTTTGGTTCTTAAAAAACAAACTTGCATTGCACCATTTATGACTAAAGCATGATATGCATATGCTACTTTAACATATTTCCAAATATTATGGATGAAGCAAACTCGATAGGCTTCGACTTAATTTTAATTAAACTCTCATTTTTAAATAAAACAAGAAGAATTAGGTGGACTAAAAATTTAGTTCAACATTATATTAGAAGAAAGCACAATGACACATGCCATCACTTTCTTCATGAAAAGATCCTCAAGGGTGAGATTCAAGTTAATTTTATTCCTATAGATAGTCAATTGGCATGTGTTTTTACTAAATCTTGTGCGACCTTTCAATTTGAGAATATAAAAAGAAAATTGGGTTTATTTATACTCAATAACTTATCTTAAAATTCTCCTCTTACTTTTATTTTGAAATATTTTCATATAAAGTACACCTAATTGATCAGACTAGCAGATTCAATGACTTGATCAATTTAGCTCGGAGGTTTTTTTGGAAAATATTGTTTGACATGCAAAATATGAGTTGATTGAATAGATAAAAACTTTAGTCACAATGTCCTATACCTTGACGTTGCCTTTAAAGAAACATTATTTTTATGGTAAATTAATCGATTTTCTGAAAACCCTCATCCGGATGAAGAAGAAAGGTTGAAAAGACTTCGCTTGATCAATCAACCCTTAAAAATTGATTAATCAACCATGAAGAAAGGTGCTTTTCTCTCTATCGTGTGTTCTAAATTTTGTTAGGATTGTTTGGTTTTTATTGTGTTTACCATACATGAGCCCATCCTTCTTTCCCAAAAACCCTCAAAATAACTTTTTTCTAATTTAACCCCCCATGCTGATCGATCAATCGCCTATGGTGATCAATCACTTGACATTCATCAACCACTCCAGTTCTTGTAATCGATCACTCAAACACATAGCATGAGATCAATTGATTCACGTCAACAATCTCAATCTCCGTCGACCCATCCTTTGGGGCTATTTCCTCCACAAATTCAACTCCTAATACCACCTTTTTTATATCCAAAACATACACATGCTCTTTGAGCCATATTATTCTACCCATGCTGACTCTCATCTACCATGAGAGTATTTCTCCTCCAGTTGTCACCTCATTTTATGCCAATCTGAAAGGTGTAGGTAGCCGAGAAGAAGGTTCCTGACTTTGAACCATCATCACTAACCAAACATTCCCTATTAATTCCAATGTTATCCAAGCCAATGTTGAATGCCCCAATGAGGGACCTACAATCATTGAGCTTGTTCATTAAGTCTCTCGTGAGATGTTTTGCGAGTGCATACTTACCAGCGAGGCACTCTAAGTGCAAAACCACCTATCTCACCCTACTTTCACCCACCCGCTTGAATCCTTAATTGACTCCTTTCGAGGGAGTTCAGAAACAAGATGATCAACATTTCTCATGCAATCCATGAGTTGTTCATTCTAACTATACCTTTATTCATGACCATCCATTCAATTAGGATTACTTCCTCTTCTCTATTCATGCAACCCCTCCGACATGCACTCTCTCCTTAAGCGTTCTTGTCACCCATATCCTCAACCACTTCACCATCACTCCCACTAAAGGCCTCCATAAAATCAATAAGGTGAAGCCTCTCAAGGAAGGAAGAAATGAGGACCATGTCATCCTCCAAAGATAACCTTCCTCCTCCACCACCACGACAAAGACACAAACCCATCACTTTTCTTCATTCCTTGCTCCTTATTTTCATGGCTTTGTTTGATATCTAGTTCAGTTTGATCCATCTATATTTGATTAAGTTTGCATATACCATGATTACAATTTTCATCCCAAAAAAGTTTTGTATCTCAAGCCATGATCATAGCTTCTTTAGCAGCTAAAAGGAGGCCATCCAATTGTAATTGGACCATAAAGTTCACATGTCCCACTTAGCAAATGAGCAATCTCTCATCATGAATACTCATGTGGAGGCCTTTTAAAACCTTCACTTGATATGAAGAAACTCCTCCACACAAGTCCCAAACTGACGTCTACGCTCCTTCTTCACCTCCTCCAACATGTGGTACTTGTTTGCTTCGCCATTCTACTCTTCATTGCATTTGTCTTGTGCCTCGATCTCTTTTTGTGGCTAGAAGCACATCTAAGACAAGTTGTTCACAAGATAAGCAACTTATAGAAGAAGAAGATGAAGAAGAACAAGAAAAAGACCATATCTTTGTTGGTGATACCTTTGATAACAAGACCACTCAAGATACTATCTTACTCATGAAATGAGTTTCCCCTCAATTTCTCAAAAATATGCTGAAGAATATGACCCTTTCATCGACTTCAAGTAGTTTCCCTATCTAGTTTTCTTTCTATCTAATTTTTAATATTATGTAACATTATGGATTTCCTCGTGACATCAACACTATCTATCATTTCATGATCTATATACTTTTACATGTTACATCGACCTATTTTTGATACATTACCTTGTTTTTAATCTCGTTACTATCACCTTAATATTTTCTGTAACACATTTTCTTGATAATAAAAAGAAGATACGTAGTTTGGTGAAATTCTTTGCAAACTTATCCCTCACCTTGCAAGGGGAGCTTTTGGTAAAAGACGTATTGAATTGAAGCTCAATCAAACAACTTTGACCCCACGATAATTTTTTCAAAATTCCTTTATTAAATTATTTTTTCATCATTAAAAGGAGAAAACGTAGCAAAAATACACCATAAACCTCTGTTTTACTAATGACACACAATTATCGATCTTTGTAACATGTAAGATTGATAAAGATATTCAATTCTAGCCTCAAAAGACAAAATGTTTTGCTCAAGAAGCCTCAAGACATGTCATTTTTTCACTTGTAATAGTATTTAGAAAATCTCAAAGACATATAGAGTTATAAAAATGTCCATAATAATGTAAAGGAACTTTTACACACATAACTCTCTATACTTTTTTAATTATACACCGAACCCTCTATAATTAGAAATTATAAATAGAACCCACAATAGTTGTTAACCATTACATGGCATAACCATGTTTTATTGACGCCTTGCATTCTACCCTAGTTAACATGTTGAAGTTCTTGTAGTTGGTAAAAGCATTTGGTACAGAGTCACACAAATATCTCTTCGAAGAGGTGCAATGTTTATTTGTATTCTAAGTGTCAAATAGTCGATTAGATTCATTTATAGCTCGATAAGGTTAACCCGGTAAATGCATGGTATTTTTTTTAAGTTTTCATGCATGTTAAAAGATGAAACTAAATGATAAGATGAATGCACAAAAAAACACACAACATGCTCCCACAACTAATGGTTAAATATCACTATAAATGAATAAAAATCATCTCATAAAATAAACAAATAAATACTCCAATGTCAATGCAAAGACAAGTACACTTAAGTTTCTAAATCCTAAATCAATTAATTCTCTTGGTCAAATCAAGGAACTTACATCCTCAAATCAAGGAATTTGACCTAACATAAAAATCTAGATGAAATAAATGACCTATTTATTTTAAAGAATTGGACACATGTTCAATTTGATACAAATTAAACAAGCTCAAATAATAATGGGACTTCTCTTATGAATAATTAATTTACAACAAGTCAAATCAAAGCATACAACATGTTAATTGATAGAGCATCAAAATATCTTTATAACTAGCCCACTGTCATGCAATTTAGAGTTATGTAGTTCAAGATATACATAAATATGTCAGAGGAAATTAGGCTATGGGAAAAGGGGTGCTCGCCACATGTGTTCGGAATATATACCGAGCGAATCACCGATCCAACCCTTCGATGAGGCCGACACTCACTATCATGGCATGGACTTCATTCTAGCGAAGGCTTCAGAGGAAAGGCTAGAGGTTCCCCCTGCGGCCATTGAACCCCCAATCAAATAATTCAGGACGTAACAAAAAAGCCTTTTCCCACATTAAGCAGGGCTAGCTACATGGATTCTTTGTGTTCATTCAGATCTATGTTGGGTCAATCTTCGACTTAAATATAAAAACTAAGATCAAATCATATAGTCTCATTCCAACACTTCTTGGACCTTTACGCCCTCTCTTAGCTGGATCAACATCCCAAAACCCACATCTCCTAACTGGTGCATCGATCGACCTCCTTTGTAAATGGCCAAACCATCTTAAGCAATTTTCTTGCATCTTATAGAAATATGTCTATGGACATAAATGTAATAAAAATATATTAAAAATAATTTAGAACCAAAATATACAGTCTTATCTACAATAAAAATTACCCAAAGGGGGTTCTCTATAAAATTATTAGCAAACATGGGTGAAAAATATAATTCCAAAACCTGAAGTTGTCTATATGAAAATGGAACAAGTAGGGCCATTTGTTGCATATCGAGGGAGAACTTGTATGAAATTTAGCCACCCAAGTGTCCCTACATGTGAAGTGATCTTCAGATCTAGGCAGGGGGTGAAGGCTCTATGTGGTGAGGTAACATGGGTCAGGTGTGGTTCAGTCAATCCGAGCTTGGCGAGGTGGCGTTGAGGCTCTAAGAAGGAAATGAGACCATTGGATCGTGAGTTCCAAGGGTCCAGATCATACATGGATGGGCGGATCATGAAGTATATGGAAAATCCTTAAGCGCATCACAAAAGCGTGAGGATCGCATCGAATGCGATCGGGAGCGACTAGTCGTACTAGTTTCTCCGGGCAACAGAATTTTATTTTTTTAATATGATGAAATCACATGATCCAAGAACACTTCTAGGATCATTTCATTTAAACTACAAACAAGTACTAGGGTTACCACTTGAAGTGTGGTTGCGATTGGTCTCTAAACGAAGAGACTTCCTGTCTCAAGTCCGATCCGACTGAGGAGACACTTGCGAGCACGTTAATGAGATGCATGCTCCTTGCAATCCACGTTGATGATCTAAGTGGAGAATCTCCTGATCTCGTCACATGAGATCTGACATCTCCTTCATGAGCGAAGCGCACCAAAGGAGACGAAGATCCATGAGCAAGCAATTCAACATCATAACGACGATGGTGCGACAATGGCAACTCTCTCTATCGCTCCATGGTGGATGACCACAATGAGAGAGAGAAAGAGACTTGGCATGTAGGTAATGAGAGAGAGAGAGAGCATGTATTTTATGTCCCTTGAAGAGCAAGGGATGCCTCTTCTTTTATAGGGTTTTGGGATCCATGGATCTCAATCCATGAACAACGCAAAATCAATGGATGAGATTGATTTGTATTTCTTTCAATGGCTATAATATTGTTGTAAAAATACAATAAAAATTAATTTAATTTAAATTAATATATAGTGATAAATAAATATAATTTATTTCAAAATTAAATCAATTATCTTGGAGATAATTGGAAAAAGATAGTCATCCATTGATTAAGGGGGGATGGCCACCCATTCCCATTGAGACATGGTGGCCGTCCACCTTTGGTGGATGAAAAATCTTTTTCCAATAAGACTACATTATCTCATTCCAATATTATCTCACAATAATAATTCTCAATTATCTTGAGAAAATTGCAATCATTCCATTGGAAATTTATGTGAATCACATTCACAACCTAAAACTAAATATAAATTATATTTTCAATTACTTATCCAATGTGAATCCAATTCACATCAATAATTAATCAACAAATATAAATTACAACATGCTCACTCTAATATATTATAAATCACATTTATAATATATATGATTAATATTGATACTTCTATCCACATTATTCATATCCATGATAACTAAATCACATTTAATCATCTTAATTCTCATTCTCATGTTCTCAAATAATATGAATCACAGAGTGTCCAATTTCCTTTTTAACTTATGTGAGTAAAAACAAGGAAGGAGATCAGAAATGCCATGTGCAATTAAAAACGATGATGCATGCGGGGGTTAGAGATGCGTACCTTGTCGCCAACACTCTACATGCAAGTGATCCGTGCAGAATTTAAATACAGAAAAATAAACTAACCTATATGATGCAAGTGAACCGTCTTAGATGATAACTTCTATTAATGGGCAAGAACAAGTTAATTTGATTAGGTCCAAATTACGCTCTACTCTATAGACGCAGGAATTCTTGTTTAGGGTGTTTGGACCTAATTAATTACCTGGCTCAAGCAAATTAATTAAAGCAATCAAGAGGTAGCTCACAAAATCCGCGGGAAACAAAGAAAAATAAGGCAATGAAAATAAAACCGGTAAGGTCCCCCAAGTGCACCGGTACTTGGTGAAATATACCCCACAACAAATGAATGTTCGTTTTACAAAGTTCAAATGCTAGAAATCTCTCTCTCTCTCTCTCTCTTCCGTCTCGTTCACTTCTTCTTCTCCTCTTCTCACGCTATCCTATAGCTTGGTGAAGAATCAAGCCACCTCCACGTCGCTTGGGTGCTTCGGCTCTCCTAGGATCGCCTCCTTTGCTCCGCAGGCCCTCGCAAGAAAAAGAAAAGAGAATGTGTAAGAAATACAATTATCAAATATGAGAAAATGAAAGGAATGCAGTGGATATAAACAATGAAGTGAATGGCAAAAATGTAAACATATATTTACAACCAAGAATAGCAGGTCAAAAGAGAAACCTAACTACCCTCGCCGTGCCTCCCCGACAACGACGCCGTTTTGTTGACACGTTTTTTCTCGAGGACGGAAATTAATGGTAAATGAATTGTCGTTGCTATCCCCAAAAATTCCGCGTCAAACAAACAAATAATTTTTATTTTTGCTACTTATTAACATGTATAGCGGACATGGTCGAACTCAGGGAGGCTACAAATCCCGAGGGTTATTCAATTAATGAAAAATCAATTAAGAGAAAAATAGGAATCTCAAAGGATAACTACCCCTGTTTTTTTGTATTTTTCTATTATTTTCTATTATTTTCTATTATTTTTTTCTATTTTTTATTTATAATTTTTCTATATTTTCTAATTTTCAAATTTTAAGTGATTTTGATTTTATTTTTTTTATTTTCAAATAACGAACAAGATGCACAAAATCTAAAAAACACACTCCAACTCTTTTTGTTATTTTTCAATTTATAAAAATAATCAGAAAAATTCAGAGAAATTAGTTTTGGGTTTTAAAAGTTTTGAATGTTTTTGGAAATTTTTGTGAAATTTTCAGATGTTTTTGTATTTTTCTTAAAATCAAACAGTGAGAAAATGCGAAATTGTGCACAGCTTGGAGTAATTTACAACTTAAAAATATTTTATGTATCCAAAACTCCTGAAAATTATTTTTATAATAAAATAAAAACAATTGTCTACAAATCGGAACTGAAATCACTATTTTTGGATTTTTCCTAGAATTTTCTACAAATTATTTAATATTTTTCGTTTTTCGTATTTTTTTGGTTTTTATAAAGAGTTAATGAACAAAATTGGATAGATATTAAAAGATAATAAAATACACCTACAATATTTTTTTTGAATTTTAGACACGTTTTTGAATTTTTATGAATTTTCTAATTTCATGCAGATAAAAAGTTACTATTTTTGATTTTTTAAATATATCAAATGGCAATAAAAATTGATGAAAAATTTAAACAATTATAAAGACTACATTAGAAGCATACCCAATTTTTTTTGAGAATTTTTAGATCAACAAAAATATTTATTTCATTCAAAAAGATCAAGCAACTTATTGTTCCACAGTTCAGGGAATAAAATGTAATTATGCAAAAATTTTGGACTGATAAAATAACAAGATTTAAATGCGATAAGAAATATGAAATTTACCCACTAAACATGTGCCATGCACATGACCTTCTCGAGCACAGGGGCGTCTTTGTAATGTCTGAAACCTTTGAGGGGGATGTCCTGATGATTTCCCAATTATGCCAAGGCCCCTTCTATACTTTTGAGAACGTCTGGGGGCGTGAACGTACTTTTCTGAAATTTTCAATAGAAGCCCTAGTCCCTTCTTCTGTCGTTCAAATCAAGGCAAAGGGCACCACAGGGGGCCGGCCGCCGCCTTCTTCTTCTTTAACTCCAAGCAAAGGCGATGCGAGGTTCTAGGCAGCGATGAGGCGATGGGTAGAGGAAGGCACTTGGTGGTCGGCTGCGGCGCAGAAGGGGGCGGAACGTATGGAGATCGGGGTATCGGCAATGATGATGGTCGATCGAGGGCCCAACCGCAGGTGGCTGCGGTCAAGGAGTGCGGCGGAGGAGGCCAAGGACGGTGGTGAAGATGAAGGGCGTCAATGGAGATGGCGACGGAGGTGGAGGGGTGCGGTCGGCCGCGGTCGTTGGTGGTTGACCGACTTCCTCAAGCGATGGCTGGCAGTAGAAGGGCGGAGGAGATGGTTCTTCAAGGCGGTGGTGGTGGATGTCCTGGTGCTGGTGCGACAACAGTGGTCGTGGTCGGAGAAGATGGTGGGGAGGGGTGGCGGCGCCTGGAGGTGCTCTCCTCCGGACGAGTCGGGTGCGGCGGAGCAGCCTGGACGTAGAGAAGTGGTCGGCGACACGACAACGAGAACAACACAAGGGGGCGGCGCGACGGTCGCAGCACTGGCGGGGAGATGCGGGCGCCCGTGTTGCGAGGAAGGTGGCCGACACGTAGGGCGGCGCCGTCGCCTGCGCAGGAGACAACTGGGCGGCATGCACGGGGAAGCGTGAGGAGGGCGGCGATGCCTAGAGGGTGGCCGCCCGTTTTTTTAATTATTTTATTTATTGAATGTAAACAGGAAATATAATAAAAGAAAACATTTTTTTCAGAACAGGAACTGTAAATACTCTTTTTTATTATTTTTATTATTTTTTATTTTCCCTGTAAAACAAACATTAGAGAAAAAGAGAACAATCTTTTTTTTGTATTTTTATTTTTTTATTTATTTACGAATCGGAAAATGAACGAGGGTCCGATGGAAATGAGAGATTCGAATCTGATCTCTGGCCACAGTACGCGGTCGGGGTTGAGAGATCATGGACGATAGAAATAGAATGCGGGGAGATAAAGAACGTGAGATGAAAAATTGAGTCGAAGTGGATCAAAATTGTGATGAAATTTTTTTAAGACCTATAGAAATAAAATGATGATGGAATTAAAATGCGACGAAATAAACTATGATTAACCTAAGATACAATAAGGGAAAATGGATCTCACCTTAAGAGTGGAAATGGACCGTGATCGCCTCGACAAGGCTGACTCGCTGTCAACGGACGGCTTGGAGAATAGGTAACTTTCTCGACGAATTTTTTCTCTCTCGGAGATCGGGTTCCTCTCTCTAAAGATTGCTCAAGTTGGAATGAGGGAGAAGGAGCCATATAAATAGAAAAGATAATAGAGATGAAATTTGAATTTTTGGATAAAGAGATAAGAGAGATGAAAAAATGAAATGAGATAAAGATAAAGAGATAAAACTATTTACAAAATTATATTTTTTTTGAATTTTCGTCACATTATTTATTTGAACTAAAAAAATTATTTTTTAATTTTTTATGGTGGTTCATTAAAAATAACAACTATATACATATACTATATACATATATGACATTATATTCAAGGGTAAATGAGGAAATTAGTTTTTTTTTAATTTTTTTTTAATTTTATTTTTATTTTAAATAATTAGTAAGAATAATTTACAAATATATACAAATACAATATTTACAAAATACATGGGAAAATTGCACAAACCACCCCGGAAAATCAACTTTTTACTCGTAACTCCAAAAATTATAAAATCACAGTCATTTTGAAGATAATTTAATTTAGAATCCAATGTAAGTAAGATTGTATCAATTTGAGTTCATATGGAGCTGGAATTGGTCTTTCAATTAGTGCTTAGTGGCTTTTTCCAAGTGTGGTTGCTTTTATTCTGTACATGATTTAATTGTGCAATAATTTTTATTAATTAGGACACATTTTTATTTACAACTTTGGTTTTGAAAGATATTTCAATTGAGGTCAATTAAGGCACAAATAAATTAGTGTCGGTTTTATACAGATATACTCAAAATAAGTGAGAAGTATTTACAACACCACACACACACACACACACACACATTTTTTGGATTTTCTGCTTAAGGATCCTATCTCCCCCTACTTTATTCCTGGTCAATCATGTCAAGTCTTGACCTTCTCTCGGGGTTTGGGTCAACCTGTATACAGTCTTCCTTTTTTTCTTTTCTTTATTTTTCTTTTCTTTCTTTCTTTATTTATTTTAGGTTAAAATTAGTAAGAAGTGTACAATATTTACACACAGATGCAAGTTAGTAAGAATATGGAGTTAGTGTTATATACATGTGTTTTATAAGGGATTTTAAGCTAAAATAAATGAATAAAGATGACGAATCATAGATTCGTTACATGCCTATTCATAACATCATACAACATGCCCTGAAATGTAGTATGTGCTAGGGCTTGCTCTGTCAGCTACTTCTAAATGGCCTGGATAGATGCCAACAACTGTGTATTCACCTGATTCTGATAAGGCATCTATCCCTGCTCTGGCTAGGGAGGCTGGTGACCCTTGCCCTTCCTTGATAAGCCATCTCAAGGTCTAAATCCGAAGAGATGAATTCTGGATTGGGATCCAGGACTTAGTTTGGCTTCTATCTGCAAGATGAAAGAATCCCAATCAGACCACTTGAAATTGGTTCCTAGTTGCCAAGATGAATATGGAATTAAGGTCAATCCCAGAGTGTAGTGAACGAAAAAGGATATGGACTGTAATCGACTTTCATTCACAACGGCGATAATGGGACAAGAGTGGTCCTTGTTTATTAGGTGGTTGAGGAATCTGCATTTCATCATCTTTATCCATTTTTTTAACTTAAAATTCCTTATAAAATACATGTATATAATACTAACTCCATATTCATACTAATTTGCATTTGCGTATAAATATTGAGTATATGTATACTATTTTAACCTAAAATAAATAAAGAAAGAAAGAAAGGAAAAATAAAGAAAAGAAGACGAAGAAGAAGACTATATATATGTAATAGATATAGGCTGACTCGAACCTCAAGAGAAGGTCAAGACTTGATCTGATCGACCAGGAATAAAGTATGTGGAGATAGGGTTCTTAATCAGAAAATCCAAAAAATATGTTGTAAATACTTCTCATAAAACTAACACTATTTTATTTGTACATAAATTGACTCAAATAAAATAATTTTCAAAACAAAAGTTGTAAATAAAAATGTTTTCTAAATAATAAAAATGTTTGCCAAATAAAATCATTATATAATAAAAGTAACCACATCTGGAAAAAAACCATTAAGCAATAATTGAAAGAATAATTTCAGCTCCATATGAACTCAACTTGAACCAAACTCACTTCTATTGTATTCTAAAATAAATTATCTTTAAAATGATTGTGATTTCATAATTTTTGGAGTTACAATTGAAAAGTCGATAATCTAGGGTGGTTTGTGCAATTTTACCATTTATTTGTACATATCACATTTGTAAATATTTTTTACTAATTATTTTAAATAATAATAATAAAAAAAATTTTAAAACAAAAAAACTAATTTCCTTATTTAACCATGTACATAATGTCATATATGTATATATTAATTTTCTTAAATAACACCAAAAAATAAAAAATAACATTTATTTTCAAATTAATAAAGTGACAAAAATATAAAAATAGTTAATTTTAGTAACTAATTATTTTTATCTTTATTTCATTTCAATTTTTTCTCTTATCTCTTATCTTATTAAAAATTCAAACTCCTTTCTTTATCTATTTATATGGCTCCTCCTCTCTCATTTCAACTAGATCAATCTTTGGTGAGAGGAGCCCGATCTCCGAGAGTCTTCTTATCGTAGAAGGGTACCTAGCCTTTAAGACATCTGGTGACTGTGAGTCAGCCCTCGTCGAGGCGATCAAGGTCTTTTCTGCACCTAAGGTGAGATCCACATTTTTCTTCTCTTATTTTTTTATCTTAGGTTAATCTTAGTTTTATTTTTCACCTCTCTATTTCGTCGTCATTTTTTTATCTAGATCTTAGAATCCATCATGATTTGATCCGACACTGACTCAATTTTTCATTTCACATCTCGATCTATTCGCATTCTTTTCTACCTCGCACGACCTCTCACCTCCGACCACGTACGAAAGTCATAGAACCGGTTCCATCTGCCATTCTCCTCGGAACCGCACTCGTTCACATCTTCCGTTTGATTTTAGGATCGAGCAGTCGAGCTCACATCCTAATTGTTTATAAATAAAAAAATAAAAAAATACAAATATATTTTTCCTCTAACATTTGTTTTGTAGGAAATTTAAAAAATAAAAAATAAAAAATTTTACCGTTTCTATTTTGTCAAAAATATACATTAATTTTTTTCTTCGTTCTGATTTACAATCATATTTAAAAAACAGTGAGCGACAACCTTCACCGATGTCGCTCCTCCTTCAGTAAGCTCAGCCTCCAACTACCGACAGTTGCCTTGCTCCCCACCTCCACCGCTTGGACCGCCACATGAAGCCACCACCTCTATCGTTCTCCGCCTGACCGACACACCACCTGTGCGACCAACGACCACTGACCGCGAGGCCCGCTGTCCGTCCGCCCGACACCAAAGCACCTTTGCCAGCACCGCGCGGAGTCCACATCGCTATCACCACCTGTCTAGCCAATCCCCATCGCTAGCCCCTGTGACCGTCGGCAGCCCATCGCAAACGCTGCCGCCGTGCACCTGGGGAGAGGAAGAAAAAGGGGGCGACGCCCACCTTTGCTTTTGAAGAAATGAAGGGAAGAAGAACTCCTAAGGGGCTAATATTATTTTTTGGGAAAATTACAACTTCCCACTAGATGTTTTCAAATTTGCAAAAATGCCCTTGCCAGTTCAAGCATTGGGCAATTTGCGTGGAGACCGTCGAATTTTACAATAATTGCAAATAACGCCCATGCTAACTCCTCAAGCATGTGCTTTGCACGTTACTACCGAGTAATTCACACTTTCCGCCTCACTTTATCTCTATTATTTATTTAATGCAAAAAATTAACTATTTGCATTTTAGTCCCTGCCTGTCCAGACTATTTATTGGCTCATCTTTTTATTGACATAAATGTGGTATTTTGTTAGAAAATTCTATAAAAATTTATGTATACTCTTGTCATGTGTCTTATTATAGTAAATTTTTCATTGCATTTGATCATCATTTGATATTATTAAAAAAAATCAAAAACACTATCATTTTCTCTTCCTGAAATTCAAAATTCATAAAAATTTGAATATTGCTCTAACAATTCCAAAAAAATCAGATCAGTTTTATTTTATTGTCTTTTAATTTCTAACCAAATTTCATGCATTAATTCTTTTCAAAAACCAAAAAATTGAAAAATACTAAAATCTTATGAAAATCATAAAAAACTACAAAATCCAAAAATCGTGATTTCAATTCCTATATGTAGACATTTCCCTACATTTTAGCATAAAAATAATTAGAGTTTTGTGCATTTAATATTTTTAGGTTGCAAATTACTCCAAGTTGTGCACTGTTTATCATTTTTTCCATTGTTTACTTTTTAGAAAAATACAAAAACATTTGAAAATTCTAAAAAATTTCTCAAAAACATCTCAAAGCCTTTAAAACCCCAAAATATTTTCTTTGGGTTTTTATGAGCATTTTTTATAAAATTGAAAAATACAAATAGAGTGTGGGCCGTGTGTTTCTTCCCTTGTGCATAATGTTCCTTATTTGAAAATTTTAAAAAAATACAAAAATTAAAATCACTAAAAATTTGAAAATCAGAAAATAAAAAATAGAAATAGAAAATAAAAAATTAAAAGATAAAAAATCCACAAAAACCAAGGATAGTTTGCCTTTGAGATTCCTGCTTTTTCTCTTAATTGAATTTCTTTCGATTATTTGAATAACCCTCGAGAATTGTAGCCTCCATGAGTTTGATCCTCTCCACTATACATGTAATAAGTAGTAGAAAAATCTCTTGCTCTACCTTATTCTTTGTAATTATTTTGCAGCGAGAGAAGAAAAAATAAATTTTTTGTTTGATCCGGGAATTTCGGGGATAACGTTGACTCCATATATTCATTTAAACCAACCCCTCGAGATTTTCGTGTCAACAAAACGATGCCGTTGCCAGGGAGGCACGGCGAGGGTAGTTAGGTTTCTCTGTTGACCCGCTATTCTTGGTTGTAAATATATGTTTATATTTTTCCATATTATTCCATTGTTCATATACACTGCATTTATTTCATTATTTGTGCTCATATTTTTAAAAATGTGTTTCTTACATATTCTCTCTTTTCTTTTTCTTGTGAGGGCCTGTGGAGCGAAGGAGGCGATCCTAGGAGAGCCGAAGTACCCAAGCGAAGAGGAGGCAACTTGATTCATCTCGAAGCCACATGAGAGCGCATGAGGAGGAGAAGGAGATTTTGAGAGAGATCATCATTTGAAGCATAGATAGCTTTCTTGTTTATTTCTTGCATTTGAACTCTGTAAAAAGGACATTCATTTGTTGTAGGGTCTATTTTGCCAAGTGTCGATTCACATGGGGGGACCTCACTAGATTTGTTTTCATCACTTTTATTTTCTTTGTTTCACGCGGGTTTCGTGAGCTACCTATTAATTGCTTAAATTAATTTACTTGAGACGGGTAATTAATTAGGTCCAAACACCCTTAACAAGAATTTCTGTACCCATAGAGTAGAGAATAATTGGACTTAGTCAAATTTAATTGGTTCTTGCCCATTAATAGAAGCTATCATCTAGGACGGTTCACTTGCATAATATAGGTTAGTTTACTTTTCTGTATTTAAATTATGTGCAAATCATTTTGCATGTAGAGTGCTGGCGACAAGGTATGCATCTCTAACCCCTGCATGCATCATTGCTTTTAATTGCGCATCGGCATTTCCGATCTCCTTCCTCGTTTTCACTCACATAAGTTAAAAATGAAATTGGACACTCGGTAGATGATTCATTGAAAATATTTAAACCAAGTGACAACTGCCTAAAATGCAGGACTGTTAAAGAAAACTCGAACCTAAAATAAACGTAAGGAAAAATTATTGTTTTGGGGAGAGTAACCCTCTCATTGTATTTGTTTTAAATTGCTCGCGTACACACTAAGGTTAGTTCCCAAATACCGTAATTCAGCCTAAGTGTTTGTACAACTTTGTGTTTATTCACCTAACTCTAAAATTGACAAGATAAGTGACCAAGCTTTCACGGTCTTCACTGAGTTGAGTTGGTAAATTGGGGGTTTGTATTGTGTTTGATTGCATGTGTGCATAGTAGATCCTTTTGTGCATTTGCCCTTTTTATTCACAACTTTTGACTTGACCCTCGTGCTCTCCCAATCATTTTCTCTTATTTCGGAGATGGTTGACTGGAGTTATTTTAATCCGATCTTTGCGGACACCTCGTACCCTCCAACCAATCCACTTTCCTTTTTCAAAGAGGACCATCCTACTGATTTTTGTGCATTTCCGCCTAACCCATTATTTCAGGAGTTGGAGGACTTTGATTCTCACCCACCCTCATCCCACTCACCCGATCTTGAGATTTTGGAGTCACCATTCATGTTGTCCACACTTGAGATCTTGAACCAGATGATAGAGCATAGAATTCGAAGATTACCAATCTATTTAACATCAATAAGAGCTAGAATGCTACTATTTGAGGATATGGATTCACTTGAGGATAATTATGAGAGCTTACAATCGCCTAAAATACAAAAAATGAGAAAAATCCAAAAATCCAAAAATAATTCAGGAGACACATTGTTGATTCATTTTGTGAGGAGAGGGAACCCATGCCAAACCATTTTCCCACATAGCCATGTCCCAACCTTGACCCCAAGGATGCCACTGTACAGACTGTTCTTGGCAATCCTCATGTATATGCTGAATCCGATCTCCTCCCTTGTATGGAGGAGGTCCAAAATTCAAAAAATGTTGACTGAACCCGAAGTGTTGGCCACTATTCACGAGATCATTAAAGACCCACTTCAACATGCCATGACCCATTTATCTACTCGTCAACCCAAGAAGAGAAAGCGGAGGAGCCGATCTGAGCATTACATCTTGACCATGGCCACTGCCTACGCCATCTCTCACTGTCCACATTTTAAGAAAGGGAACATTGCCACACCTCTTGTAAGTTGCTCCACCTCTGACTATTCTTATGACAACACTCTCCTTGATGGCGGTGCTTCAAATCAATATAATACCCTTCTCTATGGTATAGTCTCTTCATCTTGGGCCTCTCAAGAAAACCAGGGTGACAATTCAATTTGCTGATGGATCTATTAAGAGGTCGAAGGGTATTTTATAAAACGTTGTCATTCTTATTCATGGCATGAAATTCACTTCTAATTTTGTCGTATTGCCCATGGAGACCTCCAACTCTGTGGAGAACCCTCCAATCATCCTAGGACGGTTGTTCCTCGCCTCTGTGAGAGCCGTTATTAATTATGGATCAGGAGAGATTCACTTCCGTTCTGATGTATGGAGCGATGTGTTGATCACTAAACCCACTACTAACCAGGGACATGCATCCCATGAGAGTGTGCCCATGTTAGCCAACCCCAAGGACCTTGACCGATGATAATGTCAAAGATTCTTACTGTATGTTGGATGATATTGAGACCCAAGAATTCCTCTTTAAGGAGGAATACTAAGAAATCATAGACATTGGAGTTCCCCCTTCCGGTAAGTGACGTTGCATTGATGACATCCGTGGGATTTATACAATAGACACCCTAAAGCGGAAGGTAGACTCTGAGACTGAACATGACATGCATGATTTGACTACTTTCACTGATGACTCTGTTCCTATTCACCTTGATTTAGATGAGACTGATAAGGTCGAATTTGATTTGATTTCTTTTATAAAGGAATTCGGACCTTTTAATGAGGATGATGATCTAGGAGATGCTTGCCAGGATGGAATTGATCTTACTTTTTCAGATACTGATTTCGATCCTTTTTACTTCGATATTTGCTACACTTCCTAGGCTAGACATGACCTTACTACTTCCACTGATCGGTTTAGGTCTGCACACTCTGAAACCGCTGAGGATACATTCTTGGTTGATCCTGATCAATTTATGTCTAATGATGACCCCAATATCGACCTACACCTTATTAGATCCATACCTCAACGATCCTGCAAGAAGGTTTGCTTTCGACCTTCTTATCCTTTGTACATCCACACCTCTTGTATATCCTTTTGTATCATTCTTTCTTCTCTCGTTTTATCGTTCACCCCTTTTCCATGTGTATATATGTTATACTTAGGATGTGCTTTATCCTAATTATAGAGGGGTGAAGGATTTGTGCTGTTCCTATTCGTCATGTTCATCACTTCTGTTGTTGCCTATACTTAGGGATACTCTACCCTAAGTATATGGGGAGTGATGTTGTTCATATCGTTTTTTATGTTTTTATGCTGAGTCCGTACATTCTCTTCATCGGGTTCTCCTTTTTGTACAGTTAACTATACTTAGGAGTACTTGATCCTAAGTATAGGGGGATCACCGACTTCTCTTCTTTTTTATATTTTCTTTGAGTCGTTGTAGCATGAGAGTCTTTTCACTTTTCTATACTTAGCACGAGTTATGTCTTCCTTTACTGCTCTCTAATCACTATGAGGACATAGTTCGAGCTAAGATCAGGTGGTGTCATATATATTGTATATATACTTTAGACATAACTTGTACTTTGAATATGATTATTTTAAGGATATGAATATAATTTCATAAAATCCACGTATGTATGAGAAAAAAACAAAAATAAACAAAAAAAAACAACAGAAAAAATAAAAACTAAAAAAACTAAAAAAGATCTCATTGTATATGCTTGTATATATTTTACTAACCCTTTTCCTTTTAAAAAAACCCTAAAAATTACAAAACCAAAAGTCTATAAAAATTTGCATAATTTAAAAAAAACTTTCTTTTTACATTTGCATTTTCTTCAAAAATCCATAAAAAGTTCAAAATTATAAAATTGTTTTAAAAAGGTTCTTTTCACATATGCATCATTTTTTTCCAAAAAAATAAAAAATTGCTTTCTTTGTATTGTACATATTTTCTTGCATTTGCATGCACATTTTCAAGATAGTATTGACATTTAGACTAAGTCTGGAATAAAAGTGAAGAATAGAGCTTAGTTGGACCCTAATCCAATTAATTTCAGAAGAACCTTATAAGAAATGGAGTTAAGACTTTTCAGGTCCTAGTGACTTAATTCTTTGGTTCCATAAGACTATGTTAACATGTCATCTTGAGTAGTCTAAGTAGAATATTTAACAACACACACATGATTCTTTCAGACCATGGCTCTTGGACAAGCAATCTACGCATATCTCTTTATGGATGAGGTAGTGAGGAGGCCGAATCTTTTATCTTGGGGTAGCATACGAAGGTAGTACATCTAGGCAGAACCTCTTGTCTTCCTCTAGGGAGGGAAGTTCATCTCAACCTGGTCTAGCGATGTGGAAGTCTAAAGATATGATGTTGTGGGATTGCAATAATGTAATAAAAGAGGGATAGTCTACTGACTCAAGAGAAAAAACTCCTTATGTACATGTTGCACCTTGTATATACTTTCAAAAAAAGAGAAGAGGAAAAATGCAGAATCTCCAAAAGTGGATAAACCTGATTGAAAAGTAAAATGCCTGCTGGAGTGTATATACAAAGATAAAAAAATAGAGGGAGAAAAATAATAAGAGCTTCAAAGTCAAATTTTTGTAAGCTTGCAGCAGATGACTTGGCTACACTAGTCATGCATCTAGGGATAGGTAGCTACACTGGTTAACGTTCATTCTTTTCCCCATCCCCTCTTCTTGAGCTGGTTGTACTTGAACTTAGAAGGGAATATCCCTTCTCCTCGAGGAAAGAGTTGCAAGACCGGGGAACTTGTTGAGGGAGGTTGTTTCTTTGCTACTTTTGAGATGGGGATCTATATCTCACTTACACCATTCAAGTAAAGATTCATAGTCATAAGAATTTTTGTATGTAGACTTGTTCAGACATCACTATTGAGGCGACCTGAATAAAAGTCATGTGGAACTTAGAGTCTTTTAAGTTTTAAGTCAATTTCACATTAAGGTTCGACCACATTAATAATCCAAAGGTCTGACAGAGCTCCAAACTATAATTTTATGAAGATAAGTTTAATACTCAATATTGTCCTAACTTCTTTATTTTTCCTTCCTTTTTTCTTTTATTCACTTATTCTTTCAAATAAATGTTTGCTAAGGGACTAACAACGATAAAGCATAAAGGGATGATGAATATGCATTTCATCATCTTTATTCATTTATTTTAGCTTAAAATCTATTATAAAACACATATATAATACCAACTCCATATTCTTACTAATTTGCATCTGTGTGTAAATATTTTATATTTGTATATTATTTTAACCTAAAATAAATAAAGAAATAAATATATAAAAAAGAAAAGAAAAAGAAGAAGAAGACTATATATATGCAGTAGATACATGCTCGCCCGAATCCCTAGAGAATGGCAATACTTGACCTGATCGATCAGGAATAAAGTAGTGGGAGATAGGGTTTTTAGTCAGAAAATCCAAAAAAATATCTTGTAAATACTTCTCATAAAACTAACACTATTTTATTTGTACATAAATTGACCTCAAATAAATAATTTTCAAAATAAAAGTTGTAAAAAAATGTTTTCGAAATAATAAAAATGTTTGCCAAACAAAATCATGTATATAATAAAAGTAACCATAATTGGAAAAAACCATTAAACGATAATTCAAAAATTAATTTCGGCTACATATGAACTCAAAGTGAACCTTACTTCCATTGTATTCTACATTAAATTACCTTTAAAATGGTTGTGATTTCATATTTTTTTGAGCTACGGTTGAAAAGTCGATTTTCTATGGCGGTTTGTGCAATTTTACCATTTATTTGTATATATCGTATTTGTAAATATTTGTAAATATTTTTTACTAATTATCTAAAATAAAAATAATAAAAATTTTAAAATAAAAAACTAATTTATTTATTTAACCATGTACATAATATCATTTATGTATATAAAATATGTATATAGTTAATTTTCTTAAATAAATACCACAAAAAATAAAAAAATTAACATTTATTTTTCAAATTAATAAAGTGATGAAAATTTAAAAAAATAGTTAATTTTAATAAATATTTTTAATCAATAATGGTTTTTATCTTTATCTCATTTCAATTTTTTCTCTTATCTCTTATCTTTTTAAAAATTCAAACTCCTTTCGTTATCTATTCATATGGCTCCTCCTCTCTCATTTCAACTGGATCAATCTTTGGTGAGAGGAGCCCGATCTTCGAGAGTTTTCTTGTCATAGAAGGGTTCCTAACTTCCGAGCCGTCCGGTGACAACGAGTCGACCCTCGTCGAGGCGATCAAGGTCTTTTCCGCTCCAAAGGTGAGATCCACATTTTTCTTCTCTTAATTTTACCTTAGGTCAATCTTAGTTTTATTTTTCACCTCTTTATTTCGTCAACATTTTTTATTTAGATCTTGGAATCCATCACGATTTGATCCGTCACCAACTCGATTTTTCATTTAACATCTCGATCTATTCGCGTTCTTTTCGACCTCGCACGACCTCTCACCTCCGACCACTCACGGAGGTCGGAGATCCGGTTCCATCTGCCATTCTCCTCAGAACCGCACTCGTTCGCATCTTCCGTTTGATTTTGGGATCGAGTCGTCGTGCTCACATCCTAATTGTTTATAAATAATAAAAAATATATTTTTTCCTCCAACGTTTGTTTTGTAGGAAGTTTTAAAAATTTAAAAATTTAAAAAACTACCGTTTTTGTTTTGTCAAAAAATATTTAAAAAAGTTTTTTCTTTATTTTGATTTACAATCAAATTTAAAAATAAAAAACAGCCAGCGACAACCTTCATCGTCGATGCTCCTCCTCCAATAATCTCAGCCGCCAACCACCGACGATTGTCTTGCTCCCTGCCTCCACCGCTTGGACTACCGCCTGAAGGCACCACCTCCATCGATCTATGCCTGACCGACGTGCCACCTATGCGACCACCGACTGCGAGGCCCACAGTCCGTATTCTCGACACCAAAGCACCTTCGTCAACGTCACGCAGAGTCCACACCGCTATTGCCGCCTGTCCAGCCAAGCCTCATCACCAGCCCCCGTAATCGTCGGAAGCCCATCGTAAACGTCGCAGCCACGCACCTGGGGAGAGGAAGAGAAAAGGGGCAGCGCCCCATTTTGCTTTTAAAGAAACGAAGGGAAGAAGAAACCCTAAGGGGCTAATATTATTTTTTAGGAAAATTACAACTGCCCACCCACCAGAAGTTTTCAAATTCACAGAAATGCCCTTGTCAGTTCAAGCATTAGGCAATTTGCGTGGAGACCATCGAATTTTACAATAATTACGAATAACACCCCTACCAACTCCTTAAGCATGTGCTTTGCACGTTATTACTGGATAATTTGCACTTTCCGCCTCACTTTATCTCTACTATTTATTTAATTCAAAAACATTAACTGTTTGCATTTTAGTCCCTATTTGTCCAGACTGTTTATTGGCTCATCTTTTCATTAAAATAAATGTGGTGTTTTCTCTGAAAATTCTACAAAAATTTTTATACTCCTGCCGTGTGTCTTATTATAGTTTAAATTTTTCTTTGCATTTTATAATCATTTGATATTATTAAAAAATAAAAAATAGTGTCATTTTCTCTTCCTGAAATACAAAAATTCATAAAAATTTCAATATTCCTCTAAAAATTCCAAAAAAATAGATTAGTTTTATTTTATTCTCTTTTAATTTCTATCCAAATTTTGTAGGTTAATTCTTTCCAAATTCTGTAGATTAATTCTTTTTAAAACCCAATAAAAAACGAAAAATACCAAAAATCTTACAAGAATAAAAAAAATTCTACAAAAATACATGAAATCGTGATTTCAATTCCTGTGTATAGATATTTGTCTATATTTTATCATAAAAATAGTTACCAGGTATTTTGGGCATTATTTTTTTAAGTTGCAAATTACTCCAAGCTGTGCACAGTTTATCATTTTTGCCACTATTTGCCTCTTAGAAAAATACAAAAACATCTGAAAATTCTACAAAAACTCCCAAAAACATAATCAAAGTCTTTAAAATCCAAAAATATTTTCTTTGGAATTTTCTAAGCATTTTTGATAAAATTAAAATACATAAAAAGAGTGTGGGGGTGCGTGTTTCCTCCCTTGTGCATAATGTTTCTTATTTGAAATTTAAAAATTGCAAAAATTAAAATCACTAAAATTTAAAAATTAGAAAATAAAAAAATAAAAAATAAAAGATAAAAGTGTACAAAAATCAAGGATAGTTTGCCTTTGAGATTCCTACTTTTCGCTTAATTGAATTTCTTCGATTATTTGAAAAACCCTCAGGAATTATAGCCTCCATGAGTTCGATCATGTCCGCTATACAAGTAAATAAGCAGCATAAACATTTCTCTTACTCCACCTTATTCTTTGTAATTATTTTTCAGTGAGAGAAAAAAAATAAATTATTAGTTTGATTCGAGAATTTTGGAGATAACGATGACTCCATATATCATTTAAACCAATCCCTCGAGATTTCTGTGTCAACCAAATGGCACCGTTGTCGGGGAGGAACGACGAGGGTAGTTAGGTTTCTCTTTTGACCTGCTATTCTTGGTTGTAAATATTTATTTATATTTTGCCATATTATTCCATTGTTCATATCCCCTGCATTTATTTCATTATTTGTGCTCATATTTTTATAATTGTGTTTCTTACATATTCTCTCTTTTCTTTTTCTTGTGAGGGCCCCTAAAGTGAAGCAGGCGATCCTAGGAGAGCCGAAGTACCCAAGCGAAGCGGAGGCGGCTTGATTCATCTCGAAGCCGTTGGAGAGCGAAGGGGGAGGAGAAGGAGATTTTGAGAGATACCATCATTTGGAGCATAGATAGTTTTCTTATTTATTTCTTGCATTTGAACTCTGTAAAAAGTACATTCATTTGTTGCGGGTATGTTTCACCAAGTGCCGGTGCACTTGGGGGACGTCACTGGATTTTTTTTCATCGTCTTTATTTTCTTTGTTTCACGTGTATTTCATGAGCTACCTATTGATTGCTTTAATTAATTTGCTTAAGCTAGGTAATTAATTAGGTCCAAACACCCTAAATAAGAATTTATGTACCTATATAGTAGAGCAGAATTGGACTTAGTCAAATTTAATTGGTTCATGTCCGTTAATAGAATCTATCATCTAGGACGGTTCACTTGCATCATATAGGTTAGTTTACTTTTCTGTATTTAAATTCTGCGCAGATCATTTTACATGTAGAGTGCTGGCGAGAAGGTACATAAATGAAATTGCTCCTCTTTGCATCCTTGGTGCCCTCTATAGCTGGTCATAGAGAGAAAACTATCCTCCTCCAATCTTGACTACATCATCTTCCTAAAAAACCGTCTTTACATGGCAGGCCCTCGCAACAAAGTCACAAAGAGATGCCATTAGCACAAATAATTAAATCCGATCAATAAATATTTATAACAATAATCTAAGAAATAGTTGAAAATAAATCAATGCATGTTTACAACAATGAATCAATACATTAAATAAATGACTTATACAAAAATGACTGATGAAATTAGGTTACGCTCATTGCTCCAAGACATTGGTGCCATCTGATAATAGGGATTTTGCGAGGGTCTAGATTAGTTTACAGAAGGCGAGACCACGATGTCGCAGAAGCGACCGTTCACAAAACCCGTGTTAATCAGCAATTAACCCACAATATAAGTAAAAGCAATGCAGAGAACAAGCGAGGTTAACATTTATTTTTTCTACCATAAAAATGCATAGTGAATAAGCATGTAGAGGTCGATCCGCAGAGAGCAAATCATGTAGCCTATGGTTATTTATGTACAACCAAGTCATTCATCACTTATACGCACATATCTTTTTATGGGTTTTTGATTTTGTATATTTTTAAATTTTATTTTTGTTTTATAATTTTGTATTTTCTTTTTATATTTTCTTCTTTTTATATTTCTTTTTCATTTAACTATAATATATGTGTATATGTGTATACGTGTATATGCATAAATAATATATAAGACACATATATATAGATACTATAAATACATAAATACGTAAAAACATGCAAAACAAAGTAAATATAATATTTTTGTGATTTTTATATTTTTCTCATTTTTTATCATTTTTATCATTTTTGCTATTTTTATGTATTAAAGTAAAAAATATACCAAATAAGGGATTAATAAAATATTGAAATTTATTTGTATATTAAAAATAGTAAATAAGTCTCAAAATTATCCAAATCAATTTTAATATATAAATATTTATATAGATAAGATTATAGAATAGGAAATATATTTTTGGATTTTTAAAGGACTTTTTAAATTTTTTATAAAAGATTTTAGGTTTTCAACTTTTAGGGTTTTTGGTTTTTTATTTTTAGTGATTTTTGGTCCTTAAATAAAATAGGTCAAAATAAACTATATTTATTTTTTTTAGAATTTTTAAGGATGTTTTATATTTTGTTTGTATTTTATAAGCTAAACAATACATCAATAGGATCCATTTAATTTGTAATAAATAGAATAAATGCACAAAAAATGCCAAAAAACTAAAGGGCGTGGAAGTACAAGGCAAGAAGCATCTAATCCCATTTTTGTGGATTTTTAGGAGCACACTAGCTATCTTAAATAAATAGATAAAACCTACAAAAATCAATGTCCTTGTAGTGGCATTTTTGCAATTAAAATAAATGACAGGGGGCTCCAAGCAAAAATACCAAAAACATACAACGTGCATTTGATCTTATTGAACTATTTCATAAATACAAACAATGCCACGGACATACATGAAAAATGCCCAACTCATGTGGCACGACACGTGAGCTGACCTAGACATGACCAAAATGTAATTACAACAAGTTTGGGGTCCATTAGCCAAATGTCCAATTTATTTAACACGCTAACTTTTATTTAGAGGATCAAATAGTAATATACAAAATTACGAGGCAAAAGGTGAAAATTACCCCTTTCAGCGTGCGATCAGATGACGAGATGCCATCCACTTATTCAAGTTTCGAGCGTGCAACGACTGATACCTCTTCGACGATGATCGCTCCTGATCCGATCTTCGTCTGGAATCAACGGCTGAGGAACACGCGATATGGACGGATTAGAATAGAACTGGGTCACACCCCACATTGGACGGTATCTGCTTCGCATGAAGAATATGGAAGAAGGTGGTCTTCCTTGAACTTCGTACACCGATTTCTCCCTCCTCTGATGATGAATGATGGGTATCTTTGGCTCTACACCTCTAGGGGACTCATCCATATCGTCCATGGTACTCCAGAAGGTCTAGAAACCACCGGTAGGTTCGAGGAAGAACAAGATGCTTGGGGACCTTCGTCCAGGTGTGAATGAGCTCCCCAGGAGTCTTGATGCTTGGGAACATGCACATAAGGATGTGAAGGCTCGAGGCGAGTCACCCCAACCAATTTTTGAAGTTGTGGCGCAAGGGATGAAGGAGGGTGGCGAAGGTCCGACAAATAGTGGAGTTGGACCTTCGATTCGTGGATCGAAGAGCTGATTCTATTGATTGGGTGATCGGATGGGATGGAGAAGGCACAAGGGAAGATGGTGGTGATGAGTAGGGGGACGGATGATGACCAAAGCGTCGGGAAATGAGGCCGGACCTCAAGGGCTCTAGCGAAGGGTTTTGTCTAATCTAAACTACCTACTAATCTAAATACAAAATAAAACACGGAAATTAAAATACGGGGATAAAATCTACCTAGAACAACATAAAGAACAACTCTTATACCTTAGATGAACTCAGGGAGAAGGGCATGCCGGAGCTCTGCCATGGACCTCCTCTTCTCCTTGCTTCTTGGCCTCCACTCGTAGAGGAAGTGGTCGCTGTCACCGGTGATTCACGCACATGCACGAATTAGGGTTGTAGGAGCTCCAAGAGGGATCAAGAGAAAAAGGTGATGTGGAGGAGTTATTTATAAGCAATTGTTTAGAGTGATATTGGACAGCGATTATTGGTGAGATCAAGGCAAACCGAGAGGATCTAATGATCCCGCGAGGTAAACAGATGTGAGGTGAAGATCTTTTGTGAAGCACTTGAGGTGGAAGGATAAGCAAGGCATCATCAAAAAATCGTAGAAGAAGAGGGTCTCGAGGTTCTGATAGGGGTCAGAGTTGATGGACATGGACTTGACCAGAGTCAACGAGCGGCGCACTCCCATTGGTCCACGCAGACGCCAAAATTACATCTTTATTCGAAAAGAATTTTTTTAAAATAAATGATTTTATTAATTTTTGTTTATAAAATAAAAAGTTCTTATTATTTTTTGTAGTATTTTATTATGATTTTTATTTAATTTTTAGTATATTTTATTAGTAGTTTATTTTTAATAATGTATTTATAGGTATATTTATCTATGTTTTGTAGATATTTATTTTTATTTTATATATTTTACTTTATTATTTTATTATTTTATTTTATGTATTTCTAACATATTTTAGGAGTATAAATATATTTTTATAATATGTTTATGTTGTTATTTGTATACTGAAAAAAATAGATATGTATATGGGAGCTGGGAGCCTAAGCCTAGGAGGTAACTACCTACACCCGGCCTTTTTTTGCATGATTTTTGAGTTTTTTTAATGAAACCTTAGGGGATTTTCTTAATATATTGAGAGCAATATGTGTTTCAATTTTCATGCAAAATAAATATTCCAAACACATTTATCTAGAAGGGGTCAATTTCAGTAAATCTGAGACCGTTAAAATTTGATAGTCTTGATGAAGATGATAGGAGTCTCGAACTAAGTTGAATTTTGAATGACACCATGGTGGTAAAGGGTGATCTAATTCCCCCAAGATTTCATTTCAAACAAATAAAAAATCTATGAAAAAATGAGTCGGGTGTAGGTAGTTACCTACACCCCTGGGTGTAGGCTCTCTTTTCTCTATGTATATGGGAGCTGGGAGCCTAAGCCCAGGGTGTAGGTAAATACCTACACTCGGCCTTTTTTTTGCATGATTTTTGAGTTTTTTTGAATGAAACCTTAGGGGGATTTTCTTAATATATTGAGAGGAATATGTGTTTCAAGTTTCATGCAAAACAAACATCCCAAACACATTCATCTAGAAGGGGTCAATTTCAGTAATTCTGAGACTGTTAAAATTTGATAGTCTTGATGAAGATGATAGGAGTCTCGAATTAAGTTGAATTTTTAATGACACCATGGTGGTACAGAGTGATCTAATTCCCCAAGATTTCACTTCAAAAAAATAAAAAATCTATGAAAAAATGAGTCGGGTGTAGGTAGTTACCTACACCCATGGGTGTAGGTTCCGTTTTCTCTATGTATATGGGAGCTGGGAGCCTAAGCCCAGGGTGTAGGTAACTACGTACACCCGAGTCTTTTTTTCATAGATTTTTTATTTTTTTATGTATATTTATCTATGTGTTATATACATCTTCTTATTTTAATGTATTTTCTTAAATTTTATTTTAGTTTTATATTTTTAACGAATATAAACAATATTTAAAATATTATGGAAATATAAAATGAATAAATAAAAGAATAATAGGGTTCCCTTTTATTTATATACGGGTATAACATATGTATTTTGTTTATGTATTTGTAGACCTATATTATTTCACATTTTACTTTTGGTTTTATTTTGGTTTTAATATGCACATATGTAACAAATAATTATTATAAAATTCTAAAAATATAAATTTGTAAAAATAGTAAGGAATGAATAAATTGATTATTTTAATCAGGTCTACTATACAATGAGGGTCAAAAACCTAACTTTCATACATTAGATCCAAAAAATATAAAACCAGCACCCTTAAATAGCTTGTGAAAAGTAATATACAATTAGAGTGATTTTGATATGTTTTGAGTATTTATTTAAAATATACGGGTCTGGGAAGTTAGGCTTTTGGCTTTTTATTCTGTGTATAAAATGTACATTGTATGTATTTTTGTATAAAATCAATTTTGTTTTTTTATTTACATTAATTTCTAAAACTTTCATGGACAAAATTTCTTCATTTGATGAATAAATAGTAAAGAATAAAATATGTGTCAAAAATACTTAAGGAATGAATAAAAGAATTGGGTTTTTATTTTATTTTTGGCCCTTATCTTCCCCTACTTTATTCCTTGTCGACCAACTCAATTCTCGACTTGATCTCATAGTTCATGATCATAAAATATCTTCAATATTTTATATTTTTCTTTTCTTCTCTTTATTCTATAATTTTGGCATTAAAAATCAGGTTTTCTATATGACTAATACAATAAATAATGAATGTTTATGTGCACAAATTAATGTTATTTACATGCATTAGCTAGGGTTTTTATGTCCAAAATGATAGAATAAAGGTGATGAAATGGAGACTCATCAGGGAGGCAACCAAGGATTGATCTCGATCAACTCCCTGGTCCATGTAGCCCTGACATTTGTCAGAGGGTTTATGCACCCAATGCTTGCATCTAAATTTATCGTTTCCTTCACAATGTTTTCTTCTCAATCAACCCACTTACATATGCACATCATTCCTCGTGGATTGAACTGTTGCATCAAGTCATTTCTTAGAATGAAACCATCGCCTATATTAAATGTCACTTTTCCCTTCCACTCAATTTTGATCCTCATTTCCCCACTCAAACCCTAACCCTAGATATGGTCGATACTCCTGGTGACAACATGCAGTTGTCTGTGGGTTTTGCGAGCGAGATTGGGCATGAATAGAGTGACACACCACTTTGTTGAAGTTGCTCCACCGTGAGGTCTAGCTCACATTCTCCTAGTCTGGCGACCCTCTATCTCTAGCATTTTCAATTATGAAGTTTAGTAGTAGCATAGGTCAGTCTTTCGTCCCTTTAGTTTCTTTGTAGAATCATCGAAAAATAAAAAAATCATTCGTCGAAGCTCCCAGCTCTAGCCCATGTTCCGTCATGTCCGATTGTACTTCGACCTCGCCTTCACCTCCATCTCATTCCTCGACCACTCCTTCATCTCTAGGTTACCTTAGTACACCCTAATCCTCTCCAGCTTAGGAGTTCCATTTTCCTTCTCCATCATACTGCTGAAAGACACCATTTACCTCCATCTTTACTCCATTCCTACCAAGAAATCCCCAGGAGACTTCGTTTTTGGCCCCTCTTGATAACCATGCGGGAATAGAGCTGAAGGGACCCCATTTTGAGAGTTTTCAAGGCCGGGAAGAAGCTCTAGGTACCTCAACCCTGATGGGGGCCTTCGGCAAGCTCTTGACCATTTTGACGTCACTTAACAAAGCGGACGACTTTCAGGAACCTTTTGGCCCACATCCAAGATCTTGGGAATGAAGGAAGCAGGGGAATAGATAGATCGAAGTCCAAGAAAGGCGAGTTCATCACGGTTCTTCATGAAAAGTAGCATCCATCTGATTCGAGGTGTCCGCCCAGTTCTAATCTCGATCGTGCATTTACGCCCATTTTCTGCCATTAGATGAGACCCGAGGTCTGATCAGAGCCCTTCATCGTCGAAGTGGGATCGTTTGCCATGGATGTGCAATGTGGATTGGAAGAGATCTGACTGTTCACCCACACACCTTGGGGGTAATTTTGCACCTATACATGTGTCTTTTATGTAATTTTATTTTAATTCTAAAAATTCATCTGTTATACAAACTTTTGTAATATTTATAGTTTGAACCCCTTATCTTTCCATTAATTGCATTTAGGTTCTTCTCCATGTCACCTCACGTATCTGTATGCTTGAGATGAGGGCAATTTGTATGACGACCCCTAGGCTTTTATTATTTTGTAGCAGTCCAGACATTTTTTATTCATATGTTAAAATTTGTTAGCAACTTTGCAAAGAGGACTTTATACATATTGTATATTGCAATTATACCCATGTTAGTGTATTAAATAGAGTATGTTCTGGGACTTTTGCATTATTGGACCTAGAGTTCTTTGAGGGGTTATGGAATTGAATAATACTTTTGCTAAATTGCGTTTAGGTCCCTTCCAGGTTGCATTTTCTTTATGTTGATTTTATTTTGTTAAAAAAGATTCATGTTCCCTAAAAATTCGTAGAAAATTAGGATAAATACATTATATACTATTCCACCACATAAAATTATATTAAGGTATTTACCCTATATTTCTACTTATTAAAAATAAAAAACAAAACTATTTTCCCTATCTAGCAAAAAAAAGAAAAATAGAAAAAAATATTTTGAAAAATTACAAAAAACATATCTGTTTTATTAGCCTATTTGGCATCTACAGACTAAAATTCCTAAAATTACTAAAAATTAAAAAGGTCCAAGATCATTGAAAAAATCATAAAAAATTATATAAAAAAACCCAGAAATAGTTTTTTCTATTTTTTAATTTTGTATTTTATATTTATTACTTATTAAAAATAGTTTTGGAGATTTTTAACTATTTTGATATTTTTAAATTCTGAAATTACTCAACCCATTTATTCTAGTCACTATTTTGCCTCATTAATTTTATTAAAAATACAAAAAATAGTAAAAATTACCAAAAATATTAGAAATAGAGAAAATATAAAAAAGGAAAAATATTTTATTTTGTAAATTTTGAGTACTATTAGATATATTTATAAATATAAATTCTCTCTATATTTATATCTATATATACTTATATTATTATTGATTATTATAAAAATAAAAAATCAGAAAAATTTCAAAATAAAAAAAACAAATCTAAAATATTATAAAAACAAAAATTCCAAAAAAGTAAATAATTAAAAACCCACAAAACTAAAAACATTTGTTGTCTTTCTTTAGTCAATTTTGTTGTCTATCCCTCGTTCTCCATGTGTTCGATGCCCTACTTGTACATGACCATTATACACATTCATTGTAGGGCATACTAAATTTTGATCCACTTGCTTTAGCTTTACACTACTCTATTATTTGTGGGTTAATTGTTGATAACTTGACTTTTGTGTGCAATCACCTCAACGACACTCTATCTTTGCTTTCAGTGAGGATAATTTTTAGACCCTCGCCAAAGTTGAGTTCATCAGGTTTCCAACATGAAAATCATTTGTGACCAACTCGCCAAGGTCTCCTTGATCACCAATCATATAAATGAACTATAGAAGCTTAAGGAGTTGGAAGGCTTTCCAAATTATAGCAACAAATGGAAGATTTAGAAACCAGAGTAGCTAGCATCATGGTTACTACCCATAACACAAGCTACACTGCTATATCACCTACACCATATCCAAGAGCACCAAGCTTGGAGATATAATAGATAGCCTGAACTGATGACCAATCGATAAATCAATAAAGCCAGATCATGCTTTCATCATCTAGACAATAGAAAAAGGCAGTCCATCTGTGCTTGAGGTTAATACGCTAAGGTATGGCCAAGACCTTTTCGCATACAAGTCACAGGTGAAGAAGTCATATTGGATTTTGTCACCCCTTTGCTTACCACGTTGGAAATATCGTTCCCATATGACAACATGAGAATAGGATGTGTCGGTCGAACTACACATATACTTAGTCTTGTCAACATCAAAAACAACATAAAGATTAGGTGCGATGATGACAAGAACTACCATAAAAAATAGCATAGCGAACATTAGTACTATCACCGACAACAAAACCGTCAACAACATCCCTCTTCCTCTCAACAACCTCAGTCTCAAAGGGAGTTCCAAAGCCATCATGGGGCATCCACGTTTACACCCCCCTTACCTTTCGGTAATGTCCAACATGCTTAGAAATCGATAGAAGATACATCAAGCTCAGGTAGCTAAAATAGAAAATGTTAACTAGAAATTTAATGAAATAGTCAAGCCAAAGACAACCACCCCAGCATATACACAAGTGACTTCAAACAATCTAAAGTGGTGTACCTCATAATATCATGTATACTACATGGGAGGCCGTAACGTGCATTATGGTAAGATCCTACATTCTACATATAATCATATCTGTCACAAGAGTGGTATGAACCTCCGTATAGATGATTGGGTCACGCATGATGCTGAGTCAAGCGAGCTTAAGGAGATGGAGATGGCTAAGGAGGAAGACATCTAAGAAGAAAAGAGGATATTGATCCTCAAAAATTAAAAAGATAGATGTTCAAAAAATAAAAAAAATCAGAAAATGGTAATAAGACAAAACACGGTAATGGGAGTCACAAGGTCGATCAAAAGTATGAGAAAGTAAGAAGACCACATATTTTGATCATTTGTCTAAGAGGGTGCACTTGTTGTAGAAGACCCTCATATTTCTTTCATCAAGTTTTATTCCAGGTAACATGTACATAATAAAATAGTTTCGAACATTATTTCTATTGATAATGAAAATAAGGTTTTTGATTTTGTTTTGTCTCCTACAATAATCCCCTTCCTTATTACCTTGTTGGGGGAAGGAAGAAATATATCAAACAGACATTGATCATTCTAAATGGAGAGGCATGTGCAAGGACGACATTTTCCTCAAGATACCTCTCCATGATCCTTTAGAGCACCTATTTGTCATGCCGAAATACCTAAGGCCTAGATGCATGCCTAAAATAAAGGATGAAAAAGAACATCAAAATAGCAAGACATGTGTTATTACTTCTTGAGTAGTCAAGAGTATATAGCCATTGAAGAAGGACTAAGAGCACACTACATCAGCAATTGGATATCCCAAAAGATCTTTGATCATACTCTATTGAATAGTATCTCCTCTATTAAACTTATGCCTTCCTGAAAATATAATAAGATTGAGTTAAGACCCCTTAACAAACCTTGGGTGATCCTTCAATTTATTGATCAATCTGTTAAGAAGCCTAAATGCATATTATAGAATGTTATTGTAATTATTGAGGGGCCTGCGATTCTTAGTGGAGTTTACTATCATTGATGTGTATTGCCCTAAACAATTATGTATTGCCCAATCATCCTCATAAGTCTCTTCTTGTAAATAAACCTTATTCAATCATAATATTAGGAAGGTTTTCTTATACATCCAAGGTGAAAGTATACAATTAGATAAGGCAAATGGTGCTTCATAGGGACCTTATCCAGACACACCTATAAAGTGTTCCAGTTCACATACTGCCATGATGAGCTTCCATCTTTTGATGTTGATATTGAGCATATACTCTCACCATGATAGAATGACCTAGATGGAGAAGTTAGTGAATTTCTATGATGAGATTATGATCATTTAGAATAGATTCTCCAAATTGCATCATATCTCTCATATTCAGATGAATTGAAGGCAGGCATGTTTTTATCAGACTTAATTTTTTCTAGTCAGTATGAATATGAGAAAGTAACCAATCAGTTGATGTCTTCTCATCTGTTCTTTTTCTAATATCTTCTATGATCAGACACCCAAGCCTAAAGCAATAGTGGCATCACTGTTTCAAGACACATTTCACCACCAGCACAAAGCCAATACAACCAAAGTTAGATCTTACAGAGTCTTCTCTGGTGCCAAAGGCCAATACACTTCCATATGAACTAGAAGTATGCATTTCTTACAGCTCCACCAAAGCTGGTTCCTGATCATCATCGATCAATGATTGGTTAAAGATCAAGAATTTCACTTGCTAGAGATATTGGAAAAATCATAAAGAGATAGGTCGATTTGTGTAAGATGTCTATAGGATTAGTCTCACTCTTTGTTGCACTGTATCTACTTGAATGAGGATACAAAACCATCACATGAGTTTAAGTGCATGTTGAGCTCAAATCTGAGGGAGGTTATTGAGAAAGAAATCGAAAAGAAGTATGGGGTGGATTTTATTTTTGTTATCTTTGATTAAAGCGGGTAAGCCCTCTGTTGATATGGCTCGAATGGACATTCAGATGGTCACCACAGAGAATGGAGAAGAGATGTTGACATGAGTACCCATGTTGTGGCATGTCTATATAGATTATCGATGCCTCAACTTGGAGATGAAGAAGGACCACTTTCCACTAGCATTTCTTAACCAGATTGTTGAAAGACTCACAAAAAGGATTTAAATAGCAACTGCTCCAAAAGATCAGGATGACCTGACATTCACGTGTTTGTTACACACCTATTGTTTCAAATGAATGCCTTTGGGTTATTTAATGCTTCATGTACATTCCAAAGGAGCATGATAACCATTTCTACATATATGGCAGGTGAATTCTTGGATGTCTTTATGGATGATTTCACAATTTTATGATATTTTTTCGAAATATCTTCTTATCTAGATCGACTTCTCGCCAAGTTTTGTGAGGTTAACCTCGTCCTCTCCTGGGAAAAGTGTCACATCATAGTGACCGGGGGAAATTTGATTGGGCATACCATCTCCAAAAAACAAATGGAGGTCGGTCCTTGATAGATGCTCCCGCACCCTTGGTTAATTTGAGCAAATTAATGTCCAAATGAATTATCAGTTTTCGTTGCAGTCGGATACGAGAGGGAATATCAAAAACCACTTTAGTTAGATCCGAGTTAATTTCAAGCTGCAGATTTTTTTACTTGGTGAAGTCCAAGGTCGAACTCATTTAGGCATCTGTCTCCTTAGGTCAAATTTAAGCAAAGTCCAAGTGTTAGATTTTCGGGGAATATATTTTTGGTCTTTTCTATTTTCTATGCAGGACACATGCAAAAATCAAGCCAATTTAAAGTTAAATCAGTTAAGGTATCAAGTGAAGTCCAAAAATTATGAAAATTGGCTAGATGATGAAATATGGTGAAATTAAGCTACTCTAATTTTTTTGGAATTTTTCGACACTAAATAAATTTATTGTGAATTTAAAATGAATACAGGATGATTTTCACTAATTTAATTTTAATAAATATCAAATCACAAAATTTTAGGGAAATGAAATTATCCTAGATAGATCTAATGATGAGGAATCCAGGAAAATTGTCAAACCTTAATTTTAATGTGAAATGAACCTATTACAGTTAAACTATGTAAATCACCAATGAATTTATTTAGGCCTGCAAATGACATGAAATATTTATGCAAGGTTAAGTTAACTATCCTAGAGCTACTGTGATTTTTTTGAGATTTTTTGGAGCTACATAGAAATAATTATCAATTAAAAGGTCCAACTGGGCAAAATAACACATAAATCAACCAATTAATTAATTTAAAAATCTACTGATACCAAAAAAATATGACAAGTGTCACAACAGCTGGAGGACAAGTTACTCAACAACATGCAATTTTTAGAATTCAAAAATGATGCAAAATGACACCTAGGGATGCGTGCAAAGACAGGGGTGTATTTGCAATATAGGAGATAAAAATTACTTAAAAATAAACATGCTAACAGGGACTCAAATGCAATTACCTATAATGCTGGGGGGTGTCATGCAATTTCTCCACTGGGCACGTGCTTCTCACGTGAGGGCGCTTCGCAGGGACCTTTTTGCAATTTTGGAAAGTTCCCAGGGCCTCTGTGAAAATTACCCAGGCCGCGCGTGCTCCTCACGTGGGGCGGCCTAGGCTCGGGCGGCGTCGGAGGCTCGGGGCTTGGCTCGGGGGCTCCTGGAGGTCTAGAGTGAGGCTCGGCCTAGCCTCGGATGGTCCAAGCCTTGGGTCGGGGATGAGGCTCGGACCCAATGTCGTGGCTGGCTGCGGACCTTTGGATCAAGATCGATCCAAAGGATGTCGGTGCTGACGCGTGGCGTAATCAGAGATCGTTAGATTTATGCTTATCCAACGATGCCTGAGAACCGAGGAAGGGGGCTACGTGGCTGAATGCTGTTCGTAGGATCAAGAAAGATCCCACGGCTGTCGACTGCTCCAGATGAAGGATGACGTGGCGTAAAGTCGACCGTTCGATCGAGATGATCGAACGGTAGCTGGGGCTTCTTCCTCGATGGTCCTCCTCCACCTGCGGACGAGTTGGCAGGGCTCCGACGACGAGACGTCTGCTCCGCCCGG
This sequence comes from Ottelia alismoides, assembly GCA_037367405.1. Classification (NCBI taxonomy): domain Eukaryota; kingdom Viridiplantae; phylum Streptophyta; class Magnoliopsida; order Alismatales; family Hydrocharitaceae; genus Ottelia; species Ottelia alismoides. Next base: position 278,813 of record JAZKJV010010695.1, read on the forward strand.
TCCTCCTAGTGCCGGTGACGCTCTCCGGAGGCTCGGAGATAGCTTGGGAGACACGCGGTGGTGCGGCGATGCTTCCGGTGGTCCCAGGAGTGACGGAGGCGCGTAGGTGCTCTCTGGCGTTGAAGCTCGATAGGTGCTCCGGTGGACTTCCGGCCAATGAACGATATGATACCTGCAGGTGTTAGGAGTGTAGCTGAAGCTCGTGCGTGCTAGTGGAGATGTGAAGGATGGAGTGGCGAGGCCTAGTCGGAGTGAAAGGGGTCCGGTGATGGTGCTCCGCCCAGGTGGCGGAGCTGGAGCTGATGGAATGTGAAGTGGTTCGTTGGAGGGTGTGGAGTACAGTGCAAGGATGAGAGCCCCGTCGCGGAGCTCGGCGAGGTGGAAGCGGAGAGAGAAGATGAAGATGGAGCTCGAATAAAATCGGAGAAATAGAGGGAAAAATCAGAACGAGAATCAAACGGAGATGGAGGAGTTTACCTGTGGTTTGGATCTCGATCTCAAGGTCTAGGTCGTCGCTCAAAGGGGCGGTAAGGACCTGAGCTCAAGCAGCAACTCGGAGGAGGGCTGCGACACGGCGGTGGCGCCGTGGATCTCGCCGGAGAAGAAGACCGGTCTTCGCTCAAGGATTCAATCAATTCCTGTCACAAATCGAAGGCTCCGAGCTCTAGGTTCTTCCCTGGAGTGGCGGATGGGTATGAATGGAGGGGTGGAGGAGATTATAAAGAGGAGGAGGAGGCAGTTGGAGAGGAGATGGAGAAGATGGAGAAGATGGGGTGGGATGGGAGGTGTCGAAGAGGCCTCTCCCTTAAGTTAAGGGAGAGTGGGGAGGAATGGGTAGAGAGGAGGGAGATGATGCCACTTGGCGTGCTAGGTGCGGCCATGTGGTATTTATTTAATTAGTAGCCAAAAACCAAGGGATTGACAAGTGGCGGCTTCCGGAGCCACCACGTGTCGCTCTCAGAAAAATCCAAGGCTAAATGGAAAGAAAAATAAAAAAGACATAATAAAAGGGGTTAAATAAAAAAGTGGTTAGCATGAGTGTTGCTCGTTTCGACGAGATCTACAACTTTTGTGAAGGGCCAAAAATCAAATGAGATCATCTGTACAAAAGCATATTTTTGGACGGTACCTTATAGGTATAAAATACCGCATTTTATCTTTTACAATTTTTTTATCATTTTTTAAATAAGAGAAAAAATGAAATAAAGTTAGAAAATGTTAGAAGAATATTTACAACTTAATCTAAATTTTTGGGGTTTTAATAATGAAGAAAATAAAAGGATAAAATACAAGGGTAAAACGGTCATTATGTATAATGTACAAAAGGGACCCACAACCCAAGTTTTGTATACGAACTCCGATTTTATTGAAATTGGTTTTGTTTTGAAGGTCTTTAAATGTATATTACTTTAAAAGTGAGTAGACCTAATTCGAAGGTTGTATGAGAGATATATGTGCATTTTAAGATTCCTAGTTTCAAACTTAGATTGAGGGTTTATTGGTCAATTTTACAAGTTAGTATTTTTCTAATATTTTTCTTTAATTAGTGTTAGTCATATATACACTTTGGAGTTGATTTTATTGTATTTGGAGTTAGTATAAAATATATACAAATATGGTATTTTAGCTAATATACATGTGAATATTTACAAGTGAAATTGGCTTCTTATTTAATGCAAATATGAATGATAAAATGCATATATTATGATTGCATGCATGAATGCTAATTATGCAATATAAGTGGAAATATGATGCTAAATACTCGGGGACAAAGCTTTATTTTCAACTTTTATAGTGATGAATCACAGATTCATCAACCCCCTATACTTAAACCTTGCTCGTCCCCGAGCAACTAAAATGAAATGCAAGAGTGAAATGATTTTGGGTTCCATACCAAGGTCATGAACAAAAGTTGAAAATGGAGCTTGACTCGACCTTTGGATTAATTGTGGCGGATCCTTATTGGGATCTGAATTTAAGACCTAACAAACTTCAAGTTCCACAAGTCTTCTATTCAAGACGCCTCAATAGCCAGGTCAGAACAAATCCTCAAATGCAAATTTCTGATGACTATGATTCTTACTTGTACTGTGTAAGTGATAAATAGCTCTCCACATCAGAAATGGCTCAGAAACAGCCTCCTCTAACAAGGTAACTCAAATAACCCAGTCCAACAACTCTTTCCTCGAGGAGCGGGGTATTCCCTTCTAAGTTCAAGTGCGACCAACTCAAGAGGAGGGGGTAGAGAAAAGAATGGACGGTAGCCAGTGTAGCTACCTATCCCGGAATGCCTGACCAGTGTAGCCAAGTCATCCAGCTGCAGACTTCTTGCTAATATACATACTCCGACATGCAATATTTTGCTTTTACTTTGGCATGTCTATTTTTTGGAGTGCTTGCATTTTTTTCTTTTTTCTTTTATTTTTTGGAACTATATTCAAGGTGCAGCATGTACATCAGGAGTTTTTCCTCTTGAGCCAGTAGACTATCCCTCTTTTGAAGCATTATTGCAACCCACAGCGTCCTGTCCTTAGACTTCAACACCACCAAACTAGGTTGAGATGCACTACCCTCCCTAGAGGAGGACGGATGTTTCCACCCGTGTGCTACTCCAAGGTAAAGGATTCTACCTCCTTACCACCTCATAAATGAAGATCTACGTGCATTGTGCTTGTCCAAGTTAGGTCATTGTCTAAAAGAATCATGCGTGTGCACGAGATATTCTATTTAGACTAATCAAGATGACATGTGAACACAGACTTGCGGACTCAAAGAATTAAGTCACTTGACCTTAAAAATCTTAACTCCAGTTCCTATAAGGTTCCTCTGAAATTAGGTGGATTAAGGTCAAATCAAGCCCATCCTCAATATCTACTCATAACTTGGTTCAGAACCCACTAGCTTTTCACCTTGCATATGCAAGATATGCAGATGAGAGGTGCAGATGACATGCTATGAATGAAATGCAAGACTCTTTTTTTAAATCCAAGGATGCAAAAGTAAATAAGAAGCCTTTATTTTCAACACACATTTTTTATATTTTTTGGTATACAATAAATTTTTTTATTTACAACAAGTTTTTAATTTACACATAATATACATAGTATACAAGTTTTAAAATGTATTTTTGGTATACATCCTATTTTACAACAAATTTTACAAAAGTATGTTTTACAAGTTTTTTATACAAGTATTATTCACATAGTACAATTTTTTTAAAATTTTTTTTCAATTTTTACCCACCCCGTATTTATTGTATAATATATACAAAAATACGCGAAAATACGCGAAAGTACGAGCTATGGGTAAAGTATATATGTAATATATACACGTCCCCCTATACTTAGCGTGTGCTATGTCCTCAGAGCACGAAAAGCGACGAAAAAGACATAGCTCGTGCTAAGCGTAGGAGAGCTATAAGTACAGAATGTACAGAAGTCACTCCGCCCCCTATACTTAGGCTCTGGCAGCCTAAGTGTAGAAGAAGATAAAAAATGGGGCGGACGAGGGCAAAAAGGGAAATGGATGAGTATATACATGACGGGCATCGGTCCCCCCTATACTTAGGCTCTGGTCAACCTAAGTATAGGAAAGGAGTGTGTATGAGAACCGATGTGATCTGGAGGATGTACAGTGAATGGACGTGGGTCACTCTCCCCCTATACTTAGGATCTGGTTATCCTTAGTATAGTCTTAAAATGAAATGAGATGAGCTGGGGCGAGTGATTCGAATCACTGAGGAGGGAGGGAGAAAAAAGTATATACAAGAAAGAGTGAGAATATACAAGGATTAAGAAGGTTTGTGACGAACCTTCTTGCGGACGCGAGGAGGTGGATAGTATACATATGTGTCGCTGTCAGAATCGTCCTCAGATGAATAATAGTGAGGTGTAGGGATCGTCGAACGAGGGTCGACACACGACTGCTTGCTTAGATACGACTTAAGAACAACCGAACTGAGATCACTCATATAAATTACCTTATCCGGACCAGATGAGGACTCCTCAGAAAATTCCTTCTCCGGTGTGTTGAAGGAAACTTTCTTAGTCGGTTTTCTAGAACCTGAATCATTGAGAGGGAGATGAGAGAGACACGCCTTGAGAGGTTCGGGGGAACATCCCGAGGAATCAATTCTCGACTTCCTCCCACTAGATAGCCGACTAGAAGAGGGAACAACCGTGTTTTGATGTGGAGTCAATTTAGTCTTGGTTGTTTCCTTTGACGGTCCAGAACGTGATGTGGTGCTGACTATGGGTTCCTCATCAGACGAGTCACCATATAGATTGTAATATTCCTGAAGGGTCAGCACATGTCTCGGGAAGGTGCTAGTGGTCTCAGTCGACTTGGCATTATTAGGCTCTTATGTCGGATCATCAGAATGATCAAGGCAATCAAAAAAGGTTGTATCCGACTTAATGATAGCTTCTGGTCGTGAGTCCTCCTTAGAAGCATTCACGGTGGTGGTGCAAGCAGTTGATGAAGTGGAGGTATGGGGAGTCTCGAAACCAACGGTCATCCGGATAGTCGATCTCTCAGGTGTAGCCGAGAGGTGGGACTCATCTACCTCTCGATGGTCATGACTGTCAGCGGATGTACGGGTCACCTTAGAGTAAAGTGCATCAAAAAATGGGTGAGGTCGGAGTGCTCCCAATGCTGAAAAATCGATCTCCCGAGTCTCGCAATCTATAGTTGCCTTAGCTGAGGCTAAGAACGGCTTTCCGAGAATAATCGGAGACTGGGTAAACTCTCCTCGGTGCTCGATGTCAATGATCATGAAGTCCACCTGGAGTAGAGCACCTTGGAAAGTAACGATGACTGAAATATTTCCTCTAGACCGTTTGATGGATCGATCAACAAGCTGAACGATCTCTCTCGACTTTCTGATTGGCCTGAGTTTGAGTTTGTCAAACACAGAGGTCGGGAGGATATTTATTGGAGAGTCATCATCGATTCTTGCATGGGTAAAGATGGTGTCTTTGATTTCACTTAACTCGGGGCAACCGCTTCACTCTGCGGCTCTTGGTCTTCTACCCATCACCAAGGAGGTGGCCATAGACACTATGTGTCTTTCAGTCCTTGTCCTCTTATTTCCCGACCTCTTGGGCATCAATTTACTCTTTACAAATCTCTTGAGGTCGGGGAAGTGATCTATGACCTTTATTAAGGGAAGTTTGAAAATCAGTTCTTCATCGAGTGCTTCCCTTATGACAGGATCCAATTTTTTAGGTCTTTTTCATTTTCAATTTTTATGTGGGTTTTTGGTTTTTCATTTTTTTTGGTATTTTTGGTGGATGAATGATCAGACTCTGGATTGGAAGGTAAGTGGTTAGTAGAAGAGTGAGATAGAATGGACTCCAGCTGTACAGACAGTGTGGGTTCCCTGATGTTTGCTTTGTTTTCAACCTCAAAACTACTCATGTCTTTTCTCACTTTTATACCCAGGCTGGCAGAAATCGAGTGTAATATTCCCATGACATCTCTCAACTCGTTACCAAATGATTCATTTTTCGTGATAAGTCGAGAAATGTCATCCTCTAAAAATTCTCATGACAAATCATGGGAGAGTTCTGTTCAATTGGAGGATACTGCTGAGATATTGGGGTCTCATACTCAACATACCTAGACTCTGGTATGTAATGTTGGGTCGAGTATGGACTATCCAAATGGCAAATATTGGTCGGAGCCTCATATGATGGAGTCAATGAAATATGGACTGATAAGTCTAGGTCATGAGTCCAATCTTGTGAATGTGTAGGCTCTTCGAATGAAGGTTGGTTAATGGAGTCTTAATAACTAAAGTCAATCAACTGGGAAATCATGATGTACATGCCTCTCCATTCGGGTTGTTCGATCGACCAAGTTATGCCCTAAGGTCAAGTCGGGATGTGTATATGTAAATTGTTGTCTAGTCCCTACTTGAGGTGAGAATGGGGGCATATAATTTTGCCAATCATCTATCTCAACAGTGGCTTGCTCTTCATTCGATTCTTTGATTCCTGCAAGCTCTCGAGAATAAGGACAGTCAGCCCAAGATGGAAGTGGATCCGGGATGCTAGAATATGGTGTAGGTGAGAAATGCGAAGAAGCGGAGAAGTCAGTCGAAGTTCTGACTTCATAATTAGGTTGAGGTGGAACCGACCACGGGTAAAGGTCTCCCGTGGATGGCAGAGGATACATGGAAGAAGGAGAAGGCGAAGATGAACGGTATATGGTCGAGAAGGAATGACCATAGGTCACAGGATATGGGGACCAATATCCCAACATCTTGAAGAGGATATGTAAGTAGAATGAGGTAGAAAATACGCAGTTACGTAGGATAACACACACGGACAGACATAAAGACAAACGCAAGAGCAAACCCTGAATTCACACTCAACACGGTGAAGGACCCGAAACTGAGTCTAATTAATCTTGTCAATTTTAAGTGTGATTTTTCAAGAAAAATAGCAAGGAGTTACGCGGCCTATAGGGAAGTCGGCTCAGAACCGGATGCGTCTTCCCTGTTTAACCTGTCGCCTAAGATACCGCCGGTCCTTCCTTTCTTCGCTCCTATCCGGAATTGGGGACTCAAAGACCGTGCCCCTATCTACCTGCAAGCAGGCGGAGGCTGACAAAGCTAGGCCTTGTCGCGAAGTACCACTGGTTCGCCCCTGACTACCCGCGAACAGGCGGAGGCTACTTGGTATTGGTCAGTGAATCTAAAAATATCCAACTCATGATATTTGCTAGGATCAGTTGGCCCGTGATATGGAAGGCGGGGATTCGGGCTCTGCCTTAAGGTGTTCACACACTCAAGTACCCTCACTCAGCCTGAAAACAAGGTCGGGGATTAGTATCCCGCAAACAATTTTTCCAATTTTATTGATTTTTTTGATCAATAATGTTAGCAGTCCCGATTTTAAGTTAAGTTCTCACTTTTTAGTCCAACCACATAGCACGCCTATCGTCCAGTCCCAATTTCCGTTTAATTAAGTGTGAAAAACAATGGGGGAAATCGAGAAAAGCCGATGCACGAAAAATGATGATGCGTATGCTGAGTTAAGAAGACTTACAGTAATCCCTTCGCTTTTATGCAAGATGCAAAACAGTATTGAAATTTTACACTACATGCAAATGCAGATGATAAAATCCGCTCCTAGACAGGCAATTCTATTAGCGAGTGAAGAACAGGTTGATTTGACTAGATCTGCGGTCTAGGTGCGTCTTTTAAGTGGTTGTGTGGTCCTAAAAATTTACGAGCACAAGCAATTCCTAAAGTGGCTAGAGGAGCTGCTAGTGCAAGACTAAGTTACCATTCAAACCACACAACACACGGAGACACAGTTCCACTATATTTACATACGCGAGAACCCAAACGGGAACCGCTAGAAATGATGCGAAAAAATATGGAAATAAATGAAAGTACAAGTTCTCTCAAATCACTCAAAGAATTAAAATGTCGATTCCTCGAAGCGTCTTCGACTCCTTGCGTTCCTCGCACAAAAATAATTTGAGGTCATATAAAGAACGACTCAAAAAATACAAAAATTAAAGGACGAAAAATATTCACAAGAAAACCGGGGGTCAAACTACCCGGGGATAGAAAATCAAACAATCAGAATTTCACTTCAAATTAACCTAAGCCGTGCCTCCCCGACAACGATGCCATTTAGATAGACGCTCCCGCACCCTTGGTTAATTTGAGCAAATTAATGTCCAAATTAATTATCAGTTTTTGGTGCAGTCGGATACGAGAGGGAATATCAAAAACCACTTTAGTTAGATCCGAGTTAATTTCAAGCGGTAGATTTTTTACTTGGTGAAGTCCAAGGTCGAACTCAGGGAGGCATCTGTCTCCTTAGGTCAAATTTTAGCAAAGTCCAAGTGTGAGATTTTCGGAGAATATATTTTTGGTCTTTTTCTATTTTCTATGCAGGACACATGCAAAAATCAGGCCAATTTAAAGTTAAATCAGTTAAGGTATCAAGTGAAGTCCAAAAATTATGAAAATTGGCTAGATGATGAAATATGGTGAAATTAAGCTATCCTAATTTTTTTGGAATTTTTCAACACTAAATAAATTTATTGTGAATTTAAAATGAATGTAGGGTGATTTTCACTAATTTAATTTTAATAAATATCAAATCACAAAATTTTAGAGAAATGAAATTATGCTAGATAGATCTAATGATGAGGAATCCAGGAAAATTGTCAAACCTCAATTTTAATGTGAAATGAACCTATTACAGTTAAACTAAGTAAATCACCAATGAATTTATTTAGGCCTCGATATGTGTGCAAATGACATGAAATTTTTATGCAAGGTTAAGTTAACTATCCTAGAGCTACTGTGATTTTTTTGAAAATTTTTGGAGCTACAGAGAATTAATTATCAATTAAAAGGTCCAACTGGGCAAAATAACACAGAAATCAACCAATTAATTAACTTAGAAATCTACTGATACCAAAAAAATATGACAAGTGTTACAACAGCTAGAGGACAAGTTAGTCAACAACATGCAATTTTTAGAATTCAAAAATGATGCAAAATGACACCTAGGGATGCGTGCAAAGACAGGGGTGTATTTGCAATACATGAGATAAAAATTACATAAAAACAAACATGCTGACAGGGACTCAAATGCAATCACCTATAATGCTAGGGGGTGGCATGCAATTTCTCCACTCGGCACGTGCTTCTCACGTGAGGCCGCTTTGCAGGGACCTTTTTGCAATTTTGGAAAGTTCCCAGGGCCTCTATGCAAATTACCCAAGCCGCACGTACTCCTCACGTGGGGCGGCCTAGGCTCGGGCGGCGTCGGAGGCTCGGGGCTTGGCTCAGGGGGCTCCTGGAGGTCTGGAGTAAGGTGATAAACACAAATTTCACAAGAGCCTAAATTGGTGTCTCACACAAGGCGGAGACAACCGTCGCTGTGGCGACTCTCAAATGAAACCTGTATTTAATCAACAATTAACCCACACTAAAGATCAATAAATTAGAAATAATGTGGAGTTAAAATTTATTTTTAACTCTGCACAAATGGTGTATAGTGACAAGTATGCAGAGAGTTCGAACACAGGGAGCAAGCATGGTAGTTCAAGCAAATGTGCTCAAGTGAATGTGTATGTGATGTGTCTACGCTAAGCAAGCAAACAAAGACAATTTTGTGGGTTTTTAATTTTTAATTTTTCTTTTATTTTTCAATTTTTAATTTTGTATTTTGATTTTTAATTTTCTGATTTTTATATTTTATATTTTATATTTTCCTTTTTCTTTTTCAATGTGGGAATTTACATACAATATAATACAAGACAATATAAAATATTTATAAAAAGGTGCAAAAATATCCAAAAATTCAGAAGTACAATCTTTTTGGTATTTTTGTGGTTTTCTACTGTTTTTGTGATTTTTGGGGATTTTTCAAGGTGTTTTTGATATTTTTAAATACTGAGATAAGAGAAAACAGTGGAAAATATGCTGGCTGTGAGTAAAATGAGATTTAAAAATAGCAACCAGGAACCAAAATTTTCCACACTATTTTTCAAATAGCAGAAACAAAATAAGGAATACACAGAACCTGAGTTTGTATTTTTTAGAGTTTTCCTTGATTTTATATATTTTTTTTGAAGTTTTTGAGTGTTTTTAAATTTTTAGTGTTTTTCTTTTGAGATTTTTAGTGATTTTTGGACTGACACTAAAATAGGATAAAATAGACACTAGCTAATTTTTTTGGAATTTTTCAAAACGTTTTTATAATTTTTATGGGTTTTCTAATGCAAACAGTGAAATAAATGCATGTTTTTGATTTTTTTATAAATATTAAAAAGTTAGAAAATCAAAATCTAAAAAGATAGCGTGAAAGCACAGGATAACAGGAGCATAAACCTATTTTTGTGGAATTTTTGGAGTTAAAATGATGGTTTAACTAATCAGAGCAAACATCCAAACATTAAACAGTCCTGGCAGGGGTATAAGTGCAAATAATAAAACATCCAGGGGCATACATGCAATTTTTCCACAAAAGTTTACACTAAAACTTGCATTTACTAGATTAAAAACAAATTACAAATCCCTGGAGGGCCTGAGCGCAAAATGTCCAAGCAAAGCACGTGTGAACCACGCGCCTGGCAGGGACTTAATAACAATATCCAAAAAGGTCCGGGGTCTGTATGCAAAATACCCAAAATATTTAACACTGATATGAAAGTTCAGGGACTAATTAGAAATAGCAAGACCCTAGAGCAGCAAAATGCCCACACCTCACGTGAACTGGTCACGTGAGGTGACGTGGCAAGGGACCTGGAGGCAATATTTAAAAGCTTGGGGGTCTCTATGCAAATATTACAAAAATATTTAAACTACGCAACACAGTTTTTGGACTGAATAGAAATTACAAAATAAGCGGGGGTTGACTGCAAAATACCCTCGCTTAGGCGATCCGACGGCTGATGGCAAGCCACTTAGACACGTGGCACTTGATGGACGGCCGATGTCGTTTCGCTCGTGGACGTCTGGGATTAGATCTCGGCTGAGATCGACGGTGGCTGGGTCTTCAAGATCGGACGGTCCACGATCTGTCTGGAGCTCCGCCTCGATCCAACGGTGACGAAGGTCGGAGCAAGAACCGTGACGAACTCCGGCGAACCGAAGTTCTCCGAGGTCAAGCTCCGTCTCCGATGGGCTTTTTGGCTTCAAAATGGGGCTGGAGGCTCCTCAGGTCTTCGTCTATCTCCTGGGGGTGTCAAAATGCCGCGGCGGCGACCGAGGTGCTCAGGCGAAGGTGGCGGAGCTGGGGAGCCCGGCCAAGGTCCGGCGAGCGTCAAAACTGCACCCAGGTGCGATTCAACTGGCGTTGACCTGCAAAAGGTGGTGAGAAGGCCCAGGGCAAATTGCCTGGGCCTCGCGGAGGCGTGGGGATGCGTGGATCGAAGGGGTGGAGATCGGCCGGAGGTGCGCTCCGGCCGTGTGAAGGGATCTGGCGAATGAAGCTACGAAACTCGGATTTTTTTGGTTGTTTTTGATCCTAAGGATGACAGGAACTAAATGCAAGAAATGAAAGAGCGGGGTGATGCCCTCAATGGCCGAAGCCAGAGGAGATAGGGTTACCTCGACCGCCGGGTTGCGGGAGGTGGTGGAGGCTCCTCCGACTTCCAGCGCCTTGGCTGAAGAGCTTGGTGTGGAGCTGTCACCTCCAGGGGGCTCAAGAGCGCGAAAATGGCGTAGAAGGGTGGACCGAAGGGACTCAACCGAGGGGAGGAAGATGAGGGTTCGTATTTGAAGCGTGGCGAGGGCGTGACTTCGAGACGAGATTTCGAGCAGATGGAAAAGATCTGGGTAGATCTGGTAGGACGGCGAGCTAGATGGTTGTACAGGGAACAAATCTTATGAAGAGATCGACAACCCTCGAGCAACGCAATTGCGGCGAAAAAATCGAGAAGTAAGGGGGAGTCACGGGTATTCTGACACGCCGCAGGAGAAGGCTAGGAAGTTGACTAGCGGGTCAACGTTTCCAGCCACCTGGTTGGTCCACGTGGACCAACCAGGAAAATCCGCAGGAAAAACATTTGTAAATTCCATTAAAAATAGTAATTGGTCGAATTAAAATAAAGTTATAAAATAAAAAATATTTGTTATTTTATGTAGTATTTTATTATAATTTTTATTTAATTTTATGATACATATTTCTACAAGTTTATTTTTTTGTACTTATATAGGTATATTACTTATGAATTTTAGTATTTTAATTTTATTTTGTGTATTTTATCTTTATTATTTTTATTTATCATTTTTCTAAAACACAAAATACTTTTATGTACATAAATACCTTTTTATTTTATTTTTCTGAATTATTTTGTACACTTAATAAAATGAAAGTATTATTTGTGTATGTATGTATACCTGTACTATACCTATGTATTATAATATATACAAGTATTTTTCTTTGAGTTTTATTTATGTTTTTTTATTCTGATTTTAATGTACATAATTATTATAAATAATATTTACAACCTTATAAAAATATAAAATCGGATAAATAATGAATAAGGAATAAAGTGAATATTTTAATCTGTACACTTATACAATGAGGGTCCAAAACTCAACTTTCAAACCGTAGCTCCGCCAAATGCGAAACCACCGCCATTGGATAGATTATTTTATTCTATATACAATTAAAGGTGAGTAGGCTGCATTTGGAGTTTTTATTTGTGAGATACAGGTCTGGGAAGTTGGCATTCTGGATTTTTATTCAGACCATAACTTTTTATTTGTACATTATTTTTCTGTGAAATTAATTTTGTATTTTTCTTTATTTTATTATCTACAACTTTCATGTACAAAGTTTCTTTATTTGAAGTGTAAAAAGTGGAACCAAAAATAGGTCCCAAAATGAATAAAGAATGAATAAAATGTATAGGTATTTTATCTGTGTTTTGGCCCTTATCTCCCCCTACTTTATTCCTTATCGACCTATTCATCAAGATGCCTAGGTCTCGGGGTTTCGGGTCATAAAATATTTACAATATTTTATTCTTTTTCTTTTCTTTATTTATTCTATAATTTTGGCCTTAATTACAGTAATTTATACACTGTTTAGATGCACATGCATGAACGCTAAGATGGTGATTTTAATGCTATTTACAGGCATTTGCTAGGGTTTTTGGTGCCAAAATGTTAGAATAAAGATGATGAAATGTGGATTCATCATCCCCCTATACTTTACCTTTGCTAGTCCCTAGCAAACACTTATGCAATAAGTGCAAAAAGAAAAAGAAAGAAAAGAAAAAGAAGAAATGTGGATTAAGTTTAATTATCAAACTTGTCTTCACAAAATCAAAGTTTGGAGCTTAATTCGGACCTTTGGAATTTTAGTGCGGTCGGAACCTTAATGAGAACCAAATTTGAAATTCAACAGTCCTTGAGAATCCTAAAACTCTGTCCAAGTCTCCTCAATAGCCAGGTCAGATATACTTCAACTCATACGCAAACTCTTACGACTATGAATCTGACTCGTACAGTGTAAGTGATATGTAGCTCCCCACCTCAGAAGTGACAAAGAAACAACCTCCCCCAACCTGGTAACTCTAATGCCTCGGTCTAACAACTCTTTCCTCGAGAAGCGGGGTATTCCCTTCTAAGTTCAAGTGCAACCGGCTCAAGAAGAGGGGGAAGAAGTATAGACTTTTGGGAGCTCAACCAGTGTAGCTAAGTCTCCCGCTGCAAGCTTCATGAGATGTAACATGGATACCATAAGCTTTTGCTTTATTGGACTATATACACTCCGGTGGGGTTATTAAATTTTCAATCCGACCCACCACTTTTTTTTTTTGAGTTTTTTTTTCAATTGCATCTGTACAACATGGTGCAGCATATATACAAGAAATTTCTCCTTGAGCCAGTAGACTATCCCTCTTTTGAAGCTTTATTGCAACCCACGGCTTCTGTCTTTAGCCTTCATCACCACTAGACCAAGTTGAGGCGCACTTCCTTCACTATAAGAAGAAGAGAGGTTCCGCCTAGAAGTACTACCCTCATATGCTACCCCAAGCCAAAGGAGACTGCCTCCTCACCACCTCATCCGTGGAGAGCTATGTGAAAGGTGCAGGTGTCCAAGTTAGGTCATTATCAACAAGAGTCGTGCGTGTGCTCCGAAATACTCTACTTAGGCAGTCAAGAATCCATTGAACCAAGTCCCGTGATCCTCAAAGAATTAAGTCAACTAGACCTGAAGTACCTCAAACCCAGTTCCTCTAAGGTTCCTGTTATTAGGTAGATTTTAAGGTCCAATCAAGCTCCAATCTCCGGATTTTACTTAGACTTGTTCAACTATCAAACTCAATCCGAAAAATGTTCATGCCATGCAATGCTATGCAGAAAATATTTTTGTGATGCAATTTTCAAAGATTTTGAACTTTTTATGGATTTTTGAAAAGATAATGATGATGCATGCAGATGCATTTTTGTATTTTCAAAAGATTTTTTTTTAAATGTTTTTGGATTTTAGTTTTGCAAATGTTTTTGGGATTTTTGAAAACAAAAAGATTTTGGCTGAAAAACTAGATGAAAATAAGTACACGGGAGTGCTTCTTATATGTACAAGAAGTGGATTTTAAGAATTTACAAGGGTAAGTGATCAATTTTATACATATATATAGGTGGTGGATTTTGGTGTGATGTTAGTATTCCTCAAACTTATTTGACACTAGCTTTTCAAACAATTTTGAAAACTATAGTCCAAAAATAATTTTTACAAACATGTACACACATTTGAAAATCATTTTGCAAAGGCTTTCAAAACAGTATATATATAGGTTTTCAAATATTTTTGCAACCATTTTTCAAACCATTTGCAAATCATTTTTCAAACATTTTATTTCACACAAAGAAAATAAATTTTACAAACCACACTTTTTACACAGGTTGAAAACATGTAACAAAATATTTTCAAAATAGTTTTTAATAGATGTTCACAAAGATTTTCAAACTATTTTTCAAACATTTTGCAAAAAACATTTTCACCTGATTTATTAATCAGTATATACAAAAAGAATTTGAGGAATAACCACATCTTTTTATTAAAGAATTTGTAATGAATTTTAATGAATTATTAGCCATATTTTTAAGAAAATACGAAAGTACGAGTTATGGCTAAAGTATATACGCAGTATATACGACCCCCCTATACTTAGCTTGAGCTATGTCCTCATAGATCGGAGAGAAAAGAGAAGACATAATTCGTACTAAGTATAGGCAAGTCTAAAGAATGAATGAATCAATGAATGAGAAGTTGACCGTCCCCCCTATACTTAGGATCAAAGAATCCTAAGTATAGCAGACTGTACACAAAGCAGGGAGGGTCAAGGGTGGGAATGAACAGATCGTACTCAGATTGTCTCCCCCTATACTTAGGGTAAGATATCCCTAAGTATAGACAAGAAGAGGAGACAATGGAGAGGATCAAAGAATGGAAATACTCGGGGTGCACACCCCCCTATACTTAGGACAAAGTACGTCCTAAGTATGGAAGACTGTCTACAAGGGTGGCACCTTTTTGATAGATGAAGAAGATAGAGAAGGGAAAAGAAGAAAAGAAGAAAAGAAGAAGATGACTCAACAGATGAAAGTGATATGAACAAATGGATCTGTACAGCGGCAGATGGGCGTGATCACCATGTATGAGATGCAGATGCTGATAAGAGTCAAAGGACACATCTCATACCAGAAGAATGGGGGCAACGTCCATGGTCGGCGGATCATGATCTCGATATAGCTTCAGGCGTTGACCATTGACGCGGAAGGTGGACGAAGATGACGGTTCGGATATATCAATGCTGCCATTGTCATGTACCTTCCTAACCACATACGGACCTTTCCACTTGCTCTGCAATTTCCCTGGGAATAATTTCAGCCTGGAATCAAACAACCATACTCTCTGATCTGGCTCAAACTGTTTATGGCTGATATGCGAATCGTGCCATGTCTTCACTTTTTCTTTGTACTGTAGGCTGTTGGAAAAGGCTGTATCTCTCAATTCCTCCAGGGCTGCCAATTCTGCTCTTCTCTGGTCTCCTATACTCTCGATCCAAAAGTAACTCAGTTACTGCCCAAAAAGATTTGTGATTGATTTCCACTGGCAAATGGCACGGCTTGCCATAGACGAGACGAAAGGGAGATGTCCCTAATGGATTTTTGAAAGAGGTCCGATAGGCCCACAAGACCGAGTCCAAAAGCTGTGACCAATCCTTTCGGTCTGGGCGGACAACTTTCTGCAAGATAGTCTTTATCTCCCGATTCGATACTTCAGCAAGACCATTAGTCTGAGGGTGATACGGAGTGGCAACCCGATGGTCAATGCCGAACTCGTCAGCAAGGGCCCTAACCTTGTCATTGATGAAATGAGACCCCCCGTCAGAAATCAAAACTCTAGGTACCCCGAACCGTGAAATGATATTTTTCCTCAAGAATTTGCATACGGTTTTCGCATCTGCGGCTCGGGCGGGGATGACCTCAACCCATCGACTGACATAATCCACAGCGAGCAAAATATGCTCGAATCCCTGACTCTTAGGAAATGGGCCCATGAAATCAATCCCCCATGCATCAAAAACCTCACAGAAGTGAATGGGTTGCATGGGCATCATGTCTCTCTGTCCGCAGGTTCCCATTTTCTGACAGTCAGTACATCCCTTCACGAACTCATCAGAATCCTTGAAGAGAGTAGGCCACCATAGGCCGGATTGAAGCACCTTTTGTGCTGTTCTTTTTCCAGAATGATGTCCTCCTGCCTCAAGCTTGTGGCAGTATGTGAGGACGCTATGCTGCTCTTCTTGAGGAATGCACCTCCTCCAGATACTATCCCCTCCTTCATGATAAAGGACGGGATCCTCCCAATGGTAAAACTTGGCCTTAGCTAGGAAGGTCTCAAGTTTCTGCCTGGGCCAACCCTGAGGGACTGTCTTGGCAACAAGATAGTTTACAAAGTCGGCATACCACGGGAGTGAGGTGACAGCTAAGATCGCCTCATCTGGAAACGTCTCTGTGATAGGTGCGCTGGGCTCAGATTCTTCAAGATTCTCCAATCTGGAGAGATGATCCGCCACCACATTCTTGACTCCAGGCTTATCCTTAATCTCAATATCAAATTCCTGGAGTAGAAGGATCCATCTGGTCAGACGTGCTTTGGCATCCTTCTTAGCCATTAAGTACCTGATGGCGGTATGGTCGGTGTAAATGGTCACTCTAGATCCGAGAATATAAGATCTGTACTTATCCAAAGCAAAGACTACGGCCAGCATTTCTTTCTCAGTCACAGTGTAATTCCTTTGAGCGGCATCTAAGGTCCGGCTGGCGTAGTGAATGGCAAATGGTAATCCATCCCTCCTTTGTCCAAGCACAGCCCCAACGGCAAAATCTGAAGCATCCGTCATGATCTCGAATGGAAGAGACCAATCGGGTGGCTGAAGGACAGGAGCTGAAACAACCATACTCTTGAGAGTTTCAAATGATTCAAGACACTTATCATTAACAATAAACTCGGTGTCTTTGGTCAGCAAGTCAGTGAGCGGTCGGGCAATTCGACTGAAGTCCTGAATGAACCGTCGGTAGAAACCGACATGCCCCAGAAAAGACCGTAACTGACAAAGATTGGACGGCGGATTGAGTTTTCTGATGATATCCACCTTGGCAGGATCGACCTCCATGCCCCTGTTGGAGACGATGTGCCCAAGGACCGTCCCTTGAGTCATCATGAAATGACTCTTCTCCCAGGATAAGACAAGATTGACCTCTATGCAGCGCTTCAGCACACGATCTAGGCAGTCAAGACAAGCATCAAACCCGTCGCCATAGACCGAGAAGTCATCCATGAAGACCTCTAAACAGTCACCCACCATGTCCGAGAAGATGGACAACATGCACCTTTGGAATGTTGCCGGAGCGTTACATAGACCAAAGGGCATCCGTCTGAAAGCATATATCCCAAACGGACAGGTGAATGTCGTTTTCTCCTGGTCTTCGGGCGCAATGGCCACTTGATTATATCCAGAGTACCCATCAAGAAAACAATAATGGCTCTTCCCGGCTAGCCGCTCGATAATCTGATCAAGAAAGGGCAGCGGGAAGTGATCCTTCTTAGTGGCCTCATTCAATCGTCTGTAGTCCACACAGACCCTCCAAGAAGTTGGTACTCTGGTAGCGATCTCCTCTCCATACTCATTGACCACTGTAGTGACACCCGTCTTCTTGGGTACCACATGTAACGGACTTACCCATTTAGAGTCGGAGATGGGATAGATGAAATCAGCGCTCCACCACTTCGAAATTTCTTTCATGACGACCTCTCGAAGATTCGGGTTCAGCCGTCGCTGGAACTCACGCGATGGCTTAGCGTCATCCTCGAGATAGATGTGGTGGGAGCACAGCTTCGGGCTCATCCCCTTGAGATCAGCTATATTCCAACCGATTGCCTTGCGGTTTCTTTCAAGAACCTCCATCAGACGAGATTCTTGTTCTCCAGTCAAATCTGCTGAGATGATGACTGGGTGCATATCTGGCTCACATGCAAGGAATCTATACTTCATTGATTGCGGTAGAGGTTTCCGTTCAGGACAACTGGGAGGCGGCAGATCTGGCTTCTGATATGTCTGGGTGAATGCTACCAGGTCTGCATGAGAGAACTCTCGCTCTGCATGAATTTCTGACGAAAGGCGGCTGACTGAATTATCAATAAACTGTACGGGCTCGCACTCTGTCACGGTTGTTGGCTCAGAATGAATCAGACAAGACAACGGATCATCGAAATAGGCCCATTCAATATCTGAATACGAGGGATCAGAAGCAGAAGAACAAGAATTGAAATCATCGGCACCACTTGTCACCACACTGTCAGCCTCAGGTGTATCCGTATCCAGGAATGTGCTCTCCCGGCTCTCGATTGCCATGAGCTTGCGATACAATGAATCGGTAGGCAAGGCGAGAGTCGGTGCTACAGGGTCTTTCCAGTTAGATTCATCGTCAGTCATCTCGAAATCACGAACCTGGTGGACGTCTAGCTCTTCCTCTGTCATCTGCGCGGCTTCACTCGATTGCTCGGAGCATTCTAACTCTTTGGCTCTGGTTTCCTCGATCGTCTCTATTTGTATGGTCTCGCCCTCTACGCGAAAGCATACCTTCCCACAATCATGGTCGGTCACCGCCTTGGCTGTGGCCAAGAATGGGCGTCCTAATATGATGGGGGCATCAGTTACCGACTCAGGGATCTCCATGTCCAACACAACGAAGTCCACGGGGAATTTCAAGCCCTGAATGGTAACGACCACGTCTTTCAATAACCCCTTTGGCCTCTTTATCGACCTATCAGCAAACTGAAGGATCGTTCTGCTTCGAAGAAGAGGGCCAAACTCGAACTGCTTGAGTAAGGCTGCCGGAAGGAGGTTAATTGAGGAGCCGCTGTCTAATAGAGTACGATCAAATTGCTGCTCTTGAATCTCGCATCTGACATAGGGAGCTCCTGCGTCTGGTCGCTTGGCTGGCAGCTTGTTCTGAATGGTGCAGCAAGTATCATGAGTGAGCATATGGATTTGGTCTCTGTGCCTCCGCTTTCTTCGGACAGTGGTTGTCTCTTTCAAATTCTTTTTGAAGAAAGGGATATGCTCAAACGCTTCTCGTAGAGTTAGCTGAATGTGAAATCTGTCAATCATCTGATTGCCGAACTCTACCTCATGGTTCTTTTTAGGATTTTCTTTTTTATTCCCCTTCGCCCGGCGGAGTGCCTCAGGGAAGGGGATGGTGGGGGCCTCCTCAGATGGAGGACTAGGAAACGGTCCCTGTGCCTGTGAAGGTGGAGAATCCACACAAATATCATCATGCAACACATATGGATTTGTAATTTGAACAGGAACCTTTCCTTTATTCATATTGTTGTTCTTTTTGTTACCACGGTCCATAGATACAAAATGTGGTAACATCACAGTGGGAGGCTCAACAAAAGTAGAGGTGGTGGCCTCAGTACCACCACCGGCACCTGTCTCTGCGGCATCAGCACCGCGCTCTGGCTCGCTATCCAAAATGGTGGCATCAAAAATGGTGGCATCAGCACCACCGTCAACATCATCATCAGCGGCATCAGCACCGCTCCTCTGGTCCTCTGGCGCTCCTGGTTCTGCCTCTAGTTGTCGCTCAGAAGAGGCGCCGCCGGCTGGCATCCTACCGCTCCTAGTAGTAACAAAATCAGCATCATGGTAGGAATAAGATATGTCACTCAAATAATCACTAGGAGAGGTATCCTCTGTAAACTCTACCTGCTCAGACTTTCTTTTCAGATTGTTCGGGTTAGGTTCAATCTGAGCGGGTATGGCGGCCTTGCCTTTCATGATCTCCCTCATCTCCTGTCGGAATTCATCCATTTCTTGCCTGAAAGAGGCTCGCTGTTCAGATAGCAAGCGGGCAAGATCATCGAGAGCTGGGTTCTCAAAAACGGGGACCTGAGAACCGGATGGTTGTCCCTGCTGGAAATGGGGCTGCTGCTGCTGGTGATACTGGGGGGAAGGCTGGTGATAAGACTGTTGAGGCTGCTGTCGCTGCCTCCACTGCTGTCCCTGATAGGAGGGACGAGGACCATTCTGGTATTGCTGATGATGGGCATATTGGGGCTGTTGTTGCTGTGTCTGCTGGCTGCTCTGCTGTCCATGGGCAGGAGGATGCTGCTGGGACGAGGATCCACCATTCCCCCAACGGAATCCGGGGTGATCCCTATGAATTGCGGGCTGAGGGTATCGGTCATACCAAATCCCATTGACTTCCATCAATGGCTCCAGCTCAAAGGAGGGTGGAGGAAGAACTGCCAGTGGCTGCTCCGGCTGATAAACCACCATCTGCGTGTCGGAAGATGGCGGTTGCTCTGGATGGTACTGCAGCAATGGAACCGGCTCTGCCCGGATATGGTTCACCTGGCGGTATGAGGTAGAGGCCTGGTTGGGATTGCTGCTGCTGGAAGCAACCTGTGACCTGGGAGGCTGTTGAGAATGGGCTTGTGCCTCCTGAATACATAGAATCTGGGTCTTCAGGTCACTCATGGTTTTGGTGAGAAGGTCCATCTGGACTAGACCTTGATTCTGCTTCTTCTCAAGGATCTCCATGCGGTCCAACTTTTCACTAATTATGCCCATGTCGGCTGCGGCTGATTCAGCTTGGGCTGCGGCAACTGACACTGTGTTGGGACCGGCATCGATGCGAGCGATCCTCTGAAAGGTTCCACCTCCTTGTGGTGGCTTTTGTTGGGTGTAGACACGGGCATGAGTCATCACCGTAGAATTTTCTGCCATGCCCTCGTAGATGGCCCAGACATCATCTTCACCCTTAGAAAAATAGGATCCACCACAAGAGGCGTTGACAAGCCCCTGCAGCTCCGGTGTCAGCCCGCAGAAGAAACTCTGCACCAGGTTGGGCTTGGAGATGTCGTGATGTGGACACCGGTCAATGAGCTCTCTAAATCGATCCCAGGCTTCATGGAATTGTTCGTTTGGGATCATGACGAAGTTGCTGATCATTGCTCTAGCTGCGTTGGTCCGGCCGAGAGGATAGTACTTCTTCAGGAATGCGGTCCGGAGATCTGCCCAAGTGTCGACGAAACGCCCAAGATGTTTGAGCCAATTGGCGGCTCTGTCAACCAAAGAGAATGGAAAGGCGATCATCTTGATTGTGTCCTCGGTCATCAACCGATCATGGATGGTGCTGCAAATCATCTCGAATTCTTGGAGGTGGAGGTGCGGCTCTTCGGTCGGCAACCCATGAAATTTGGGTAAAAGCTGAATGGTGTGGGGCCGAAGCTCGAAATCTCCGTGGATGGGTGGGAGTCGAATCCATCGGTGAGTGAGGGATGCGGCTGGGTTGTGCAATTCCCTCATGATAGTCTGTGGCGGTCTCTCGCCGTCTGGATCGCCTCCTCCTGCATCTGGTCCTCCTCCTCCACCACCTTCTCCGCCAGCACGGTTCTCTCTCATCTGAGCTATCTCCCTCATGAGATCACCCATGAATGTACCCTGGTCACGGATCTGTCTCTGCATAGTTTCCAGGGATGCTAACAAGGAATTATTGATGGCTGCCTGATCAAACAAGAATGGAGGGTGCTCATGATCATCTTCATGCTCGCCTCTGTCTGCCATGGCTGGATTTTCTGAAAAAGCAAAAGAGGCCATCTCAGGTGCTGTCGAATGAGCTGAACACTGTGATGCACTGTATTCTGACACTCTTGGACTGATGGAAGGAGAATGAGAATGGTGGTCGAGGGGGAACAGGGTGGATGTAAACTCAGGCTCGGAGAGCGGACTCTCCGAGGTATTCCTAGATGAATAAGGAGGAGTGCGGGATAGCGGTGCCGACAAAGTTGGCCTAAGAGATCTCCGTCCCATCATCTTGATTATTGGTAAGAGCAGAGGGAATGTAGAAGAAGAGGAATGAAATGAGATGCAACAAAATTGCGCACGATTGTGCGGTGTTTTTGATCTTGACCTAAATAAATCTAGCAACCAAACACAAAGCAAGGGTAAGTTCACCAACTCAACACATGAAGCCGTGAAGGTTCGGCTTTTATCTTTTCAATTTTAGC
Organism: Ottelia alismoides; assembly: GCA_037367405.1. NCBI lineage: Eukaryota > Viridiplantae > Streptophyta > Magnoliopsida > Alismatales > Hydrocharitaceae > Ottelia > Ottelia alismoides. Next base: position 300,895 of record JAZKJV010010695.1, read on the forward strand.
TTGATTCAGGAATTTCTCTTTTAACGAGTCCTTAGAACGCTACGCCTATAGGAGAGAGAGTACTGCCGGAAAAGTATCCCGTACTTGTCCTCCTCCTGTGTAACCTGTAGCTCGCACTTTTTGAGGTCCTTGTAACCCTTCCTGGATCCCTACTCAGCCAAAGAATAAGAGAGGAAGCCAATAGGCGAAACCAATACTTCGGAACTCGCTCGCAACGGAATCACCCGTGAGCGTGCAAGAACCTACTCGGACGCAGCCGGTGAGACAGACACCCCCGTGAAGGCATGGCCTATGCTCGATACTTCGGACGAGCTCGATGCTCACACAATAGTGAGTCACCAATGGCGACCAAGCCCTACTCGACTACGTACGATAGAAGCGCCAATACTTCGGAAATCCAGGCGATACACAAGGCAGCCACAAGCTGGGTTTTTGGCTCTAATCCTTACGAAGCGCTCACCTCACTTGGAAGGAGACCTTCCCATGCAACCTGAATACAAGTGAGGGTATTACTCACCCCAAGCAATGAATCCAATTACTTTTTTTATTTTGGTCAAGTTTTCTTAGCAGTCCCTTTTTTAATTTTTTTTTGGTGTTATCGCTTCTTTTGAGTAAATTCAAGCAAGCGCCTAACGATTTTTGTATTTTCTTTATCCTACTTTGTTCCAAAAACAGAGGGAGAAAAGAGTCGGAAAAGCCGTGCAAGTCGACACAAAGATGGAGATCTCACCTTTGTGCCTAAATGATGCGTGCAAAGTAAGAAGACTTACAGTGAATCCCAGCTCTCTCCATGCGGGATGCAAAGCAGAAATTTATAAACCTAAACTACATGCCGGTATGCACACGGAAATCGTCCTAGATTAGGCAACTGCTAGCGTGAAGAACCACAAGTTGATTATCAACTCCCAATCCGAGTGTCCGGTCTTGGCTTACCCCTCCTCTTCTCGACACACTCGAGTTCAGGAGTAGCGCTTGATGGGGCTCGCTCACGACGCGTGGATCAAAAGTAGATAACCAACTGTTTAATTAGTCTAAGTCCAAATACGCACTATAGGAGCATGCAAAAATAATTAGGTGTTTGGACCTATTCTAATCGAGTCAAGCAGGACCTAAAACTAAGAGCTCAATCCACAAAAGAAAGTGAAAAATGAAAACAAAACCGGAAAATGACAAGCGAGGAAAACTCGTCAAAAACCGCGGTGAGCCCCCAAGTGAACACACACTTGGAAATTGGGCCCGAAAGTCCAAGTCCAAAGTACCTGTATTATTACAAATTAATAGTCTCTCTCTTACAAAAGTAAATGCAAGCTAATCTAATCACTCTCCCTCACTCCTCCTGCTCTCTCTCCTGCCGGCTTGGCCCAAGAAGGCCGGCTCCGCTTCCCAAGGATGCTCCGGATCACCTAAGCAATCCGCCTTACTCCGCGGTCCCTCACAAGAAGATAAGAAAAGAGATGGCCAGATAACTCAACAAGATATATCAAAAATGTAAGAGATGGAAAATAATGCTATGGTAAACAAACACACAGTTAACCAAAATGTAAACTACTCGCTGTTGCTCCCCGGCAACGGCGCCATTTGATAAACACAAATTTCACAAGAGCCTAAATTGGTGTCTCACACAAGGCGGAGACAATCGTCGCTGTGGCGACTCTCAAATGAAACCTGTATTTAATCAACAATTAACCCACACTAAAGATCAATAAATTAGAAATAATGTGGAGTTAAAATTTATTTTTAACTCTGCACAAATGGTGTATAGTGACAAGTATGCAGAGAGTTCGAACACAGGGAGCAAGCAGGGTAGTTCAAGCAAATGTGCTCAAGTGAATGTGTATGTGATGTGTCTACGCTAAGCAAGCAAACAAAGACAATTTTGTGGGTTTTTAATTTTTATTTTTTTTTATTTTTCAATTTTTAATTTTGTATTTTGATTTTTAATTTTCTGATTTTTATATTTTATATTTTATTTTTTCTTTTTCTTTTTCAATGTGGGAATTTACATACAATATAATACAAGACAATATAAAATATTTAAAAAAAGGTGCAAAAATATCCAAAAATTCAGAAGTACAATCTTTTTGGTATTTTTGTGGTTTTCTACTATTTTTGTGATTTTTGGGGATTTTTCAAGGTGTTTTTGATATTTTTAAATACTGAGATAAGAGAAAACAGTGGAAAATATGCTGGCTGTGAGTAAAATGAGATTTAAAAATAGCAACCAGGAACCAAAATTTTTCGCACTATTTTTCAAATAGCAGAAACAAAATAAGGAACACACAGAACCTGAGTTTGTATTTTTTAGAGTTTTCCTTGATTTTATATATTTTTTTTGAAGTTTTTGAGTGTTTTTAAATTTTTAGTGTTTTTCTTTTGAGATTTTTAGTGATTTTTGGACTGACATTAAAATAGGATAAAATAGACACTAGCTAATTTTTTTGGAATTTTTCAAAACGTTTTTATAATTTTTATGGGTTTTCTAATGCAAACAGTGAAATAAATGCATGTTTTTGATTTTTTATAAATATTAAAAAGTTAGAAAATCAAAATCTAAAAATATAGCGTGAAAGCACAGGATAACAGGAGCATAAACCTATTTTTGTGGAATTTTTGGAGTTAAAATGATGGTTTAACTAATCAGAGCAAACATCCAAACATTAAACAGTCCTGGCAGGGGTATAAGTGCAAATAATAAAACATCCAGGGGCATACATGCAATTTTTCCACAAAAGTTTACACTAAAACTTGCATTTACTAGATTAAAAACAAATTATAAATCCCTGGAGGGCCTGAGCGCAAAATGTCCAAGCAAAGCACGTGTGAACCACGCGCCTGGCAGGGACTTAATAACAATATCTAAAAAGGTCCGGGGTCTGTATGCAAAATACCCAAAATATTTAACGCTGATATGAAAGTTCGGGGACTAATTAGAAATAGCAAGACCCTAGAGGGTCCCTCAGCAAAATGCCCACACCTCACGTGAACTGGTCACGTGAGGTGACGTGGCAAGGGACCTGGAGGCAATATTTAAAAGCTTGGGGGTCTCTATGCAAATATTACAAAAATATTTAAACTACGCAACACAGTTTTTGGACTGAATAGAAATTACAAAATAAGCGGGGGTTGACTGCAAAATACCCTCGCTTAGGCGATCCGACGGCTGATGGCAAGCCACTTAGACACGTGGCACTTGATGGACGGCCGATGTCGTTTCGCTCGTGGACGTCTGGGATTAGATCTCGACTGAGATCGACGGTGGCTGGGTCTTCAAGATCGGACGGTCCACGATCTGTCTGGAGCTCCGCCTCGATCCAACGGTGACGAAGGTCGGAGCAAGAACCGCGACGAACTCCGGCGAACCGAAGTTCTCCGAGGTCAAGCTCCGTCTCCGATGGGCTTTTTGGCTTCAAAATGGGGCTGGAGGCTCCTCAAGTCTTCGTCTATCTCCTGGGGGTGTCAAAATGCCGCGGCGGCGACCGAGGTGCTCAGGCGAAGGTGGCGGAGCTGGGGAGCCCGGCCAAGGTCCGGCGAGCGTCAAAACTGCACCCAGGTGCGATTCAACTGGCGTTGACCTGCAAAAGGTGGTGAGAAGGCCCAGGGCAAATTGCCTGGGCCTCGCGGAGGCGTGGGGATGCGTGGATCGAAGGGGTGGAGATCGGCCGGAGGTGCGCTCCGGCCGTGTGAAGGGATCTGGCGAATGAAGCTACGAAACTCGGATTTTTTTGGTTGTTTTTGATCCTAAGGATGACAGGAACTAAATGCAAGAAATGAAAGAGCGGGGTGATGCCCTCAATGGCCGAAGCGAGAGGAGATAGGGTTACCTCGACCGCCGGGTTGCGGGAGGTGGTGGAGGCTCCTCCGACTTCCAGCGCCTTGGCTGAAGAGCTTGGTGTGGAGCTGTCACCTCCAGGGGGCTCAAGAGCGCGAAAATGGCGTAGAAGGGTGGACCGAAGGGACTCAACCGAGGGGAGGAAGATGAGGGTTCGTATTTGAAGCGTGGCGAGGGCGTGACTTCGAGACGAGATTTCGAGCAGATGGAAAAGATCTGGGTAGATCTGGTAGGACGGCGAGCTAGATGGTTGTACAGGGAACAAATCTTATGAAGAGATCGACAACCCTCGAGCAACGCAATTGCGGCGAAAAAATCGAGAAGTAAGGGGGAGTCACGGGTATTCTGACACGCCGCAGGAGAAGGCTAGGAAGTTGACTAGCGGGTCAACGTTTCCAGCCACCTGGTTGGTCCACGTGGACCAACCAGGAAAATCCGCAGGAAAAACATTTGTAAATTCCATTAAAAATAGTAATTGGTCGAATTAAAATAAAGTTATAAAATAAAAAATATTTGTTATTTTATGTAGTATTTTATTATAATTTTTATTTAATTTTATGATACATATTTCTACAAGTTTACTTTTTTGTACTTATATAGGTATATTACTTATGAATTTTAGTATTTTAATTTTATTTTGTGTATTTTATCTTTATTATTTTTATTTATCATTTTTCTAAAACATAAAATACTTTTATGTACATAAATACCTTTTTATTTTATTTTTCTGAATTATTTTGTACACTTAATAAAATGAAAGTATTATTTGTGTATGTATGTATACCTGTACTATACCTATGTATTATAATATATACAAGTATTTTTCTTTGAGTTTTATTTATGTTTTTTTACTCTGATTTTAATGTACATAATTATTATAAATAATATTTACAACCTTATAAAAATATAAAATCGGATAAATAATGAATAAGGAATAAAGTGAATATTTTAATCTGTACACTTATACAATGAGGGTCCAAAACTCAACTTTCAAACCGTAGCTCCGCCAAATGCGAAACCACCGCCATTGGATAGATTATTTTATTCTATATACAATTAAAGGTGAGTTTGATGCATTTGGAGTTGTCGTTTGTGAGATACGGATCTGGGAAGTTGGGATTCTGGATTTTTATTCAGACCATAATTTTTCATCTGTACATTCTTTTTCTGTGAAATCAATTTTGTATTTTTCTTTATTAAATTATCTACAACTTTCATGTACAAAGTTTCTTTATTTGATGTATAAAAAGTGGAACCAAAAATAGGTCCCAAAATGAATAAAGAATGAATAAAATGTATAGGTATTTTATCTGTGTTCCTGACCTTATCTCCCCCTACTTTATTCCTTGTCGACCTATTCATCAAGATGCCTAGGTCTCGGGGGTTTTGGGTCATAAAATATTTACAATATTTTATTCTTTTTCTTTTCTTTATTTATTCTATAATTTTGGCCTTAATTACAGTAATTTATACACTGTTTGAATGCACATGCATGAATGCTAAGATGCTCTATTTAAGGGTATTTACAGGCATTTGCTAGGGTTTTTAGTGCCAAAATGATAGAATAAAGATGATGAAATGTGGATTCATCAGATTCCTGCAACAAAATCCAACCAAGAATTCATCGTAAAGCTGAGAGCAACCAATACTGCATATAGGGGTACATCATGGGTAGACAGTCTACGCCATGGTTTTTGTATTATAATTTGACTAACCACCTTTAAATCAAATTAAGTGAACATCAAAAACACGTTATAAAAATAAATATAATCAATAGACATGCATATGTTATTACACCGTATTATATTTATCATTTCAACCCTCCTATTCACTGTATCAGCTGATTGAAATGAATTTAGTCTTAACCACGATACAAACAATATGAAGGGTGAGCTGATAAACAAGCATCGGCTTGAGATTTCGTATGGCTTTGTTTGGTTGTAGGGTTGAGTTGGGGTACACCGGTGTACCTCTCCTTCCAACCCTTCCAATCATCCTCACAATTTACTATTCACTGAGTTACTCCAACCCAACCCAGCCCAACCCAGCAACCAAACGAACCCTATGAGTTAAATGACTGGTTTATTGTTTATACAGTTAATTTATACCAAGTGTAACAGTTGGTTGGTTATTAACATGTTAACGGCAAAGGGACGGATACTTTGATGCAATAATAGATGTTTGATATAAGAAGACCATCATTATGTGCCCGAAAGAAACGTGAAAAACGAGCTAAACGAATAATTAGAAATGTTCAAAAAAAGATCATCACAATAACGAGGCAAAGTCCATTTTGATGTTTGACTCCTCGAATTCTCGGAATTAAAAGGTTAGTTGCTGAAGGTTATTTTAGATTTTTGTGAATTTTTAAGCAATAAATTTCCGTACAACAAGAAATTGTAAACGCTGGAACATTTTTCTGCGTACCCTTCTACAATTTTATAATTACATCCTATGATCTCCATAATTTGAAATTATACGATGGCCTCTAAATAGTTTTTTAGTGGTAATTGTAACTCTATTTTATCAGCACAAAAAGGCTTCTATATGGTGTTGCATATTTACGTGTACAAGACACTAAAAAATGCTAGTAGATCAGCCCTTAAGACACATACGTGCGCGTCCACATACACACATATAGGGAGTATAGACCAAGGTGCGTGTAATTTTACATGCATCGGGGGTTTATATCTTCCACATTTTTTACTTTTTTGGAAAATATAACTATGTATATTCATCCATACATTCCTCCTATATGTCATTCGAATTTCGTCAGAAACAGAGACTCCTATGCCTTTCATCTAGAACATATAATTTTAACGGTTTTAGAATTGTTGTACTCGACCCGTTCTAGATGGAGGACATAAGAGTCTCTGTTTCTGACGAAATTTGATTGGCATAATAGAGGGATATATATATATATATGAATATATATGGTGATATTTTTCAAAAAAGTAGAAAAACGTGGAAGATATAAGTCCCGGTGTATGTAAAATTACATACACCTTGGTGCATGCTCCCCAATCCCATATATATGGAAAAAATGGGGTTGCCCCGCCCCCATTTTTGGGTATTTTTTTATTTTTTTTGAAAAATAAAACCATGTATATTCACCCCTATATCCCTTCTACATGTCATTCGAATTTCGTCAGAAACAGAGACTCCTACGGCCTCCATCGAGATGATGTCGATTTAAAAAATTCGGTTACCCTTAAAAATGACTGTCTGGATGGAGGTCGTAGGAGTCTCTGTTTCTGACGAAATTCGAATGGTATATAGGAGAGATATAGTGATGAATATACATGGTGTTATTTTTCAAAAAAAATGATAAAATTAGGTGGGGGCAGCCATGTACCTATGGAGATTTACTTAGTTTATTGTGTGGATTATATGTTTCAAATTTCACGCCAAACAAAACATTCCTAACATGACCATCTAGATATGGTCAATTTCAATAATTCTGAGACCGTTAAAATATGATAATCTTGATGGAGATGATAGAAGTGTCGAATTTAGTTGAAATTGGTATGATATCATGGTGATATATGTTGATTTAAATTCCCCTTGGTTTCATTTAAAAACCAAACAAAATCAATGAAAAAATGGCCGGGTGCAGCTAGTTAGCTACACCCACATGTGCAGCTTCCCCAACCCCTATATATATATATAGGAGGCACTTCAAATGAGGTGGGGTCTCACCAATATTGTGGTGAGCCATCAATCGGATTTGTCAGATCACAATCTGACGGTGGCATCAAAAAAATTATCCAAAAGGGTATTTTCGTCATCTCGTTTTTTTGTAAATTCGAATTTCATTTAATGGATTTGAATTACCATTTAATGTTTTCTGGATTTGGTATTTTTGAAACATACCTTTACTGTTCTTTTTTCCAATTTTACGCCGAATGAATTGGATTAAATCATATCTTTGTAAACGCCCGCGAGTTTTTGTGAAAATGTATGTTCTTTTTGTAATTTAGGTAATGATTTCGTTTTTCACATTTTTATTTGTAAATTGGTAATTCTATTTTGTAAATGGTACATTCGTTTTGTAAACTTCATTGAGTTTTTGTAAGAGTAATTATTCTCTTTGTAAACTCCGGTCTTTTTTGTAAATGTATACATTCATTTTGTAAATTTTGTGTGACTTTTGTAACTGTATCATGCTCTTTTGTAAAATTCACGGAGAGCTCTGCAAAAATAAGATAAAACAGCAATGAGATTTGTAAAAAAAGTGAATCAATATGTAAATCGAAAGGTCAATTATGTAAATTATGAAACAACAATGTAAATCCGTGCATTACCATTGCACATCCACCGATCGACCCCTCTTTCGCCTGGAGGAACCTTATAGCCCTCGACGAAAGCCCCTTCGCCATCGCCACCAGCACCACCACCGAGTTCGTCCCTCCTTCTCCATTGTTGCTGCCAACCACAGGAGCCCCACCCATCCGCCAGGAGCCCTCGTCGGAGAAGAAACATCACCCGCTCTTTGCGTGGAGGAGAACCTCTACCAGGAGCTTGGTGCCGGTCATCGCGGTCGTGCCTCGCGTTCGCAACGCCGTCCCGTTGCCGTCCTTCCCCCGTCTGCCTCCTCCCTCGTCGTCCGATCCCTCTCTACGCGCGTATGTACGATCCCTCTCCATGGTGGATAGGATCCTCTCCGGCGGCCTCCACTCGCGTACGTCCGATCCCTCTCCACGCGCACCCGCCGCCCTATTGCATGCACGATTAGGAATTATGTTTTGAAAATATGGAATGCAATTGATGGAGATAAATGTGGGTTGTCACATTCTATATTTAGAATGTGACAAAAAGACTAAAATAGGTTTTCGTACGTTTTAAAAAAATCATTAATATGTCATTAATTACAGCGACTCGATAAAAAATAGAAGGTCGTGATTGAGGGCTCACTACAATATTGGTGGGGCCCCATCTCATTTGAAGTTTCTCCTATATATATGGGGTTGATGGGCAAATTCTTTTATTTTTTGAAAAATATCATCATGTATATTCATCCCTATATCTCTCCTATATGCCATTCGAATTTCGTCAGAAAGAAAGACTCCTACGGCCTCCATCCAGATAGGGTCGTTTTAAAAAATCATGCGACCATTAAAAAAATGGCGTTTAGATGGAGGCCGTAGGAGTCTTTGTTTTTGACGAAATTCGAATGACATATAGGAGGGATATAGGGATGAATATACATGGTGATATTTTTCAAAAAAATAAAAAAATTTTGCGAAAAATGGGGTGGGGGCAGCCATGTTGGCTACCCCTAGGGGCAGCCCCATTTTTCCCTATATATATAAGGGGGTTAATGAGGTTGCCCCCTGTTGGCTGCCCCCACCTCATTTTTTGTCAATTCTTTTTATTTTTTTTTTGAAAAATATCACTATGTATATTCATCCCTATATCCCTCTTATATGTCATTCGAATTTCTTCAGAAACAGAGACTCCTACGGTTTCCATCCAGATAAAGTCGATTTTAAAAAATCATGCGACCGTTAAAAAAATGACCGTCTGGATGGTGGCCGTAGGAGTCTCTGTTTTGTGATGAAATTTGAATGCCATATAGGAGAGATATAGGGATGAATATACATTGTGATATTTTTCCAAAAAAAAATGGGGTGGGGGAAGCCCCATTTTTTCCATATATAGGCTGCCTCCGCGATTTTCTTCTACAAATTTTTATTGTTTGTAAAATATTTATATTCATCTATATATCCCTCCAATATGCCATTCGAATTTCATCATAAACAGAGACGCATATGCCCTTCATTTAGAACAGAGCGATTACAACAATGTTTAGACCATTAAAATTACATGTTCTAGATGATGGGCATAGGAGTCTTTTTTTATGATGAAGTTCAAATGACATATTAGAGAGATATATAGATGAATATACATGGTGATATTTTGCAAAAAAAATACGGAAGAAGGGTACGAGGGCAGCCCGTTGGGTGCCCCATGGGGACAGCCCCATTTTCACACACACACATTTTCCCATGGGATAGCTAGCTTAGCTCCCCTCGTCCCATATTTCCCATATTTTTATTTTATTTTTTTGAAAAATAAAACTGTGGAAATTCATCACTATATCCATATATCATGTCATTCAAGTTTCGTGAGAAACAGAGACTCCTACAGCCTCCATCCAGACATTCATTTTTTAACGGTCGCAGGATTTTTTAAATCGACCCTGTCAGGATGGAGGCCGTAGGAGTCTATGTTTCTCGTGAAACTTAAATGACATAATATTGAGATATGATAATGAATTTACATGATTTTATTTTTCAAAAAAATGAAAAAAATATGGGGAAATTGGGGTGCGGGGAGCTAAGTTAGCTACCCCTTAGGGGCAGCCCCATTTCCCCTATATATAGGGGTAAATGGGCGTGCCCCTAGTTGGCTGCCCTGTCCCATTTTTATCAAATTTTTTTGTGAAAAATATCGCCATGTATATTCATCCCTATACTTCTCCTATATGTCATTCGAATTTCGTCAGAAACAGAGACTCCTACAGCCTCCATCCAGATATGATCGATTTAAAAAATCTTACAACCATTAAAAAATGATTGTCTAGATGGAGGCCGTAGGAGTCTCTGTTTCTGACGAAATTCGAATGACAAGTAGTAGGAATATAGGGATGAATATACATGGTGATATTTTTCTAAAAAATAAAAAAATTATGAAAATGGGGTGGGGCATCCATGTTGGCTGCCCCAAGGGAGCAACCTCATTTTTCCACGCACGCACGCACACACACACACACATAGAGAGAGAGAGGGGACTTACCCAGAGGGCTCTATGCCCATTAATGTTTCGGTAAGCGTCAAATGTAGGTCATACACGTGTATTACTAATAACTATATTTCTAATTATAGACTACCACATATTTAACAATTACTATATTTCCTATTATATAATGTCCTTAAAAAAGGGAAGACAATTTTGGAAAGAAACGATTCAAATAAATGATTTCGTGGAGATGATTAAGATCGAAATGCTATGATAGTAATTAGTCAAGTAAATGATTCTTGTGAAATCGATAATATCAAGATAATGATCGATAATTTACGTCCAAATTATTACCGTGTACAGAATTTAGTAATATGTATACAATGGTCAAGTAAATGTATGTTCTGAGGTCAGTAACAACATCACAAATGGTTAGTAATACCATTGTATATGTAATGTGCATTTGATTCATTTCTATAATCTTTTTCCTTTTTCATCAACGAAGCATTCTATTAATCTCACTAATTCATTTTTCTTTATGTGCATGTGTTTAATAACTTCCTTTTCAAAGTACTATTTCCATATTAATCGTATAGAAGGAGAATATGATACGGATTATATGCTACTTTCTTACTTGACAATGTTCGTGCCTTACTGACCATTACTTTGTTATTACTGCTCTCATAATAGTTACTACTTGAGAATCGTACACATATTACCGAATCTGTGATATATGACATAGATATATACATTACTGAACAGGGAACAACAATTTACTTAAGAATTGCATATATATTACTTGAGTATCGTCTCTAAATTATTGAATTCTGTTCAAAATAATAACACGTAAAAATTACTGACCAGTTGTTATGGCTTTACTAACTTCACAATAAGCACTTACTTGACCAATGTGTATATATTACTGAATTATGTACCATATAATAAAATGAATGTAAATTATTGATCACTGTTTATGTATTACTAATCTCGTAACAACCATTTGCTTGCCTTTGTATATATTACTAACCAGAGTATTTGGATATCAATTTTCTTCAATAAATCGTCGAATTGAACATTTCTTTCCAAAATGTTCTTCCTTTTTTTAAGGATGCAATATATTTGGAATAATAGTTTTGTTAAATCGTCTTGCATATTAATGTCCTTTCAAAAACGACATTCTTCAAAATAGGTAACCACTCAATTGGTAATACACATGTATGGTATATAATTAGTGCTCACCAAAATGCTATTGAGCATAGGGCTCATTGGATAAAAATCATATAATATATATATATATATATAAAGAGAGAGAGAGAGAGTTGATCTTGTGAGAGCCAAAAACTGTGAGATCGTGAGAACAATGATTCAGACCACTAGATTCTATCATCTCTCTCCCGATTGATTGTAGGAGGAGAGAGAAGAGCATAATCTAGTGGTCCAGATTCATTGCTCTCATGCTGGCACAATTTTTTGCTCTACATGATCATCTCCTTCCAGATCCACCAAACTATCGCGACAAGTGTTGTCTCGATCTCTTCCCTTCAACAGTATGGTTACCATATAGTCTCCTCTGAATAATTGCTCCATGCTACATTGTATGCCCCTGCCTTAAGACCCCATTGATCAGATCGTTAATCGTGATGGCTAAAATGTAATTGTAATATTATTGATTGGTCCCTTCAATTTTGATATATGTTTTAGCTCCTCCCTCGCCAAGTTTGTCGCTGGTTTGGATCGGCTCATGCAGATGCCGAACCGGTTCCTAGTTCCACATAGGGGGTTATTCATGTGATGTCTCGTCCATGATGTGTAACAATCCCAAAAATAGGCGTGCATCGGATACTCACGAAATGTGAGATCGGGTTATAAATGTCGGAAATTACTATTTGATAAGTTGAGTTTAAGAATTCTAGGTTGTTGCAAACATATCCTATTGGGTCCGAGTCCAACAAGTTGTCGTGTCTAGTTATTCTCAATAAAGGTCTGAGACCTAAGCCTATGGCATTACATGACATCCTCGAACTCCCTATCTAGATCATCCGCTCTCCCTTCACCCTCACCTTCAACCTCATCTTCTCCGCCCAATGCCTCACCCTCTCCGACGTATTCATCACTCCTCCTTCTTTCTCTTTACGTTTGCAATTGACATTGTTATCGTAGACTCGTCCAGATCAGGGGATTCGTATTCGGTCTTAAAGAGTTTAACTTCAATTCTTTTAAATGTAAGGTACTAAGAAAGGTGCATTTGTTTCTCCAGATTGTGCATGTGTTTATTTTAGTAGATCGTTGCTTTTTGTGAGAGTTGAAGTTATTCTTTTGCTGATTTGGATGTATTTTATTTGCATGGAACTTTGGTTTGGAAATAAGCAGGAATGAGGGTAAAGAATAAGCTGGAATAAGGTACTGTTCATGTTTGGTTGAAAGGATAAGAAATAGGTAGAATAAGATGCGATAAGGGTAGGTTAGGTAAGGTGGAATAATGATAGGAATAAAGGTGAATAAGGTGGAATAAGGGTAGAGGGAGATGCACATAAGGGAATAGATGTACGAGGAAGGAGAGAGAGAGGGAAGGTAAATAACACCTTTATTCTTGAATATCCCCAAACGATCACCCCCTAGTAAAGTTCCTTAAATAACATGAAATGCTTACATTTATATTAAAATTGTTTGCTCTTTATATCGTAAAAATATCTATTCCGATAGTTGGATTCTTGATTCGGTGCGTTAAGCCAAAAAAAAGAACAAGTTGTTGTTGCTAAGTACTAAAGTAGCTCAGGAAGCAAAATTGGAACTGGAATCCCCTTAGGAGTCCTCACCTACTAGTGCATCCACCAATGAGAACTGCAACTATATTGTGTTAGTGAAAGACCGCAAGAAATACTAAGTTTAATCATGTTGTTTATAGTTTGAAAATCAGTGGTCAATCAAACCATGCAAGAATAATTCAACTAATTCATAAGGTTGAACTCAGAGAGGTCTTCAAAGAGGAACTTTTTGTGGATTTTTGAATGAAAATTTTTATGGATTTTTAAATAAGAGAAGCAAATAATTTAAATAATAAATTAAAATATGAGATAAATAAATTTATTTCTGAAACACGGAAAAAAATCATTGGCTTATCAAATTATCTATCGAGCCGTGAAAAAGATTCAACAAAAGACAGAAACAAACCCACTATCTGTTTTACGTCAAGCAATACGTGGAGTAACTCCCGATATAGCTATAAAAGCAAGACATGTAGGCGGATCAACACATCAAGTTCCTATTGAAATAGGATCTACACAAGGAAAAGCACTTGCCATTCGTTTTTAATTTTTTATGCAAGAAAGTAATGTTATGCAATGTGTGAGAGAAAATAATGCAGTTTTTTATAATTTTCTGAATGGAGATTAATGCAAAGGGAATGCAAGAAAATGAGTAGAACAACAATGTGTATCTCAATTTGATCCCTGAGCGATTCCCCAATTTTCAGAACTTTATGAACAATAAGATGAATTTCAAGGAAAATATGAGCCAACAATAGATAATTGAACTCCCTTCAATGAATTCCCTTCAATTAAATTCTCAAAATATGAATCACAGTATTCCAAATGATAGACAATTAAATGAACTTCAAAATGATACCAAGAAAACAAAAGCATAATCACAATAAAAACAATTAGAAATGTCTCAAAAATAACCTTGTAGGGGCTCTTTTATAATTTTTAGAAGGCGACAGGGCATTCTCTGTAATTTAACCAATGTGGGGGTAATCGAGTAACTCTTGAAAGTCCTGATGGTATGCTTGTAATTTGGACACCACACACGAGGCGGTCACGTGGCAGGTCCTTGCTTCAGCTGAAGAAGCAGACCCAACCTCCTCGTGGCATCTCCTGACTGCTTTTGAGGACACATGAGGCTAGAGGCTTAGATCTAATCGGTGAACTATGATTAAACCATTAGATCCAGGGTGATCCAAAGGTCGATGGCGGAGTGCATGTTGATGGTTGGATCGAGGTTGCTTGATGGGATTGACGACTACCTGATACTCCTCTTTGGACCATAGGATCGATAGATGCCATGTTGCTTATAGGGTCAAGGGTCTATCTTCCTCAGGCCCCCTTCATCTACGATGAGCTTGACGAAGCTTCCTCTTGCTGATGGCTCTGGCAAGTGGTGATCATCTGTCCAGATGTTGTGCTTGCAAGTAAAAGAGTAATTCAAACCTCAAGGGATTCTGTCAGAGCGTCAAAGCACAAAGGATAAGGGTGTGTGGTTCCTGTAATCCTATGTGGTGGAGGAGCGAATCTCCAGCCACAAGTTGCCCGAAGTTGATAGGTTACATGAGGGAGATGTGAATGCGAGATGATGGAGACGTGGATTGTGGTCCGGAGATGGATTTGTGATCGAAGATGGGAAGGGTGATCATGATTCATGGAGAAAACATGGTAGAGGAAGAAGAGATGAAATATAAGAAGATTAGGAAGAGGGATATGGGTGTTACCTTGCCTCATCGGTGGGTCAGAAGAGAAACTCAACTATTTCTCTTTGCGTACAGAGGTTTAATGACTATGCCCTTGTGGTTTGGTTGTTTTGAGGAGAAGCAACAATGGAGGGTTGACTCTGAATCATGCATGGGAGTGATCGTCATCAAAGAAGAATGATGATGTTGTCACACCCCATGTTCTTTGGCTCTCTCTTTCTCTCTCTTCCTTGTTCTCGGACGATGATGGAAACAATGGATGATTTAGGACGATGTTCGAGTCAATACAAGGATTTCAGGCGAGAATGAGAATAAGAGTCTGGAGAAGAAAACTAGGGTAAAATGATATAGTTACATAACATGGAAGAACTAGAAGAAAGAAAGAAGGGGAAGAGAAGTGTTCACCTTAATTTTGGAGAAGGGACTGCATGGGAGAAGCCGGAGCTCGTGCTTCTGCTAAGTTTTCATTTCGAGAAGGTTAGTAGGGCTTCCGCACCGTAAAGCTTAGCAGCTTCAAAAGATGTTGTAGCAAGGTGGTTGCAGACCACCTTGGATCACGTTGTGATAGGATCGTCATCACCTTCAAGATAGCTCTTCTACGTCTAGAACAAGTGGAGGTCTCGAAGCTCTGATCCCCTTTCAACTCATGTACGATGGATGATCTGAAAGTGGGGTGCTCAAGAGGTTTTGTTCAGATGGAAGTTGGGGTAGAGTTCATAGATGACATGGAAGGTGTAGAATGGCTGGGAATGGGGAATTGGAGTCGCCGTCGAGGTCTGGAGAGTAGTGGGATGACAATTGATGATGATAATGATGAAGAATGACAGTTGAGGGAGAGGGGAGTTGGGTTTTAGGGAGAATGTGGGTAAATCCCTAAGTTTCATAAAGACCTCTAAAGCAAAATACATCAAAACAAGCAAACACAGGAACTTTTTTAAGGTTAAAATAACACTTTTTAGTTATTATATTTTTATCTCATTATTGATAAGAATTATACGTAAAAGAAAATACATTAACGTACTAGAAATAAAATTATGCACAAATTTATTTTTTGGATTTTTAATATTTAAAAAAGTGAAATAAAAATCAAGAAAAACCGTATATGCAATATATACAGTCACAACACATCATTTTCTTTAATTATATCTTTAAGGATTTTGTTTTTAGTTTATTTTATTAGAAATATAATAAAATAAATAAAAATTAAATAAATTAAAAGGAGTTATTTATGTACATGAAATCGCAGATCAAAATTAATGATTACTTATAAAGGACAATTAGGTCCCGAAACTGACATTTTGCAAACAAGGTCCGATTTTATTAAAATTACTTCCTTCGGATAGATAATTTTCTAACTTAAACTTTGAAAGTGAGCTTGATAAAATTGGAATTCATATGGAATGGGAACTAGATTGGAATGTTTGTCTTTACAACTTTTTCTATTCAATATTTAAGAGTATTTATTTTAAGGTGGAAGTTATTTTGTATTTTTTTGTATTTTTATATACATTCTATATATACATGCTAGAAAAAGAATTAGTTTAAAAGTAGTTAGTATTAATTTATTAAAATTCAAATAAGTTTAAGAATTTTATATGTGAATATATACACTTTCAGCTCTTTGTTTTTGTGGTTTTTATTTTTAATAATTCACAGAGTTATTTACAAGATAAATAGATAAATATAGTCTATTTTTTTTATTAAAATTGCTATTTTGTCAATTTATTAAATTTAGGGATATTTTTTGGTGTATTTTTCAAGTATTCAAGATAAAAATAAGACAATAAGAAGATGAGCCACATATTCATCTGGTCGAGGGTTGTCTTAAATAGGTCGAGGGAATCGTAGGAGGTCACGTTGGTTTGGGTTTCTAGGTTATGGCTGAGGAGAGAGTGATATGGGTCATCAACTAGGATAGAGTTAGGTAAGTTCGGGTTGGTGGGGGTCTGGGATCGGGTCTGTTAAACTATGAAGTTCAGTCTGGCTATGGAGTTGGTTTGAATATGATTACGAATAAGGTGTAGATAGTGGTTGTTGGGTTTAGGTCTAGGAGTTAGAGGTGTAGCGTTGTGGGGTCTCCAGGGATTTAGGGATTGAGATGTTGGTCTGTAGTAGACGAAGAGGATCAATGGTTTTTTAGGGATTAGGACGATGGTGTTTGTCTATAGGTAGTTGGATTTCTTCGATCTAGAGTCAATCACGAAGTTGTTCTGACAATGTTGCTCAAGATAAGAAGAGGAGGGTCATGGAGAGGTTGGAGACGGAAGGGATAAACAATGGGTTTTGATAGTTGGAGGAGATGGCTAGAAGTTGATGAAGGTTTGGGTTTTACAAAAATTGGGGAGATGATCAGATTGATTTTGGGTTTTTTTCGTGCAGGTCTGATGGCAAAGAGGAACAAGGGATTTGTGGCAGTGTTGACCAAGAAGGCCAATGTTTCAGGACTCGTGAGTGGCTGGATAATTTGGGGAGGAGAGAGCATAAGTACGAACATAAGGCGGGCGTGTCTAGTGAGTGCATGGCACATGGCTCGATGTTTGACAATAGGTTTGACTAATCCATGGAAATGCAACTAAAAATGATTTAAAATGATGGATGAACTCAAATGAAAATATGATGAAAAAAGTTATAGATCTTTAGAAGACCTACAATACTCATGAAGAACTCAAATTACAACCGGACTCATGTATGAAAGGTATGAATGGTTTTGTTGGTATTTTATGTGTATAAAAATACATGAGTTTATGTTTTGAAATTTTTATTGATTTTCAATGCAGAATATATGCATATATAAAACCAAGCATGATGTATGATGATACAATGAACTCAAATGCAATTTTTTTGGTATTTTTATGAATTAAGAAAAGTTATAAATAATTTGGGAGTATAAATTATGTACAGGTGAATTGGGTTTAATGTTCAAGTCAAAATCGATCTTTTCTTTATTTTTCTTAATTTTTATTTCTATGTGATTAGTTAAAACATGCGATGAAATAGATAAATGGAAAAGAATTAAATCAAAAAGAGTTAAATATGTACATGAAATAAATAAAAAAATTAGTAAATATGTATGATATACAATCCGATTCTGAAATTCAAGTTTCACATATGAGCTGCCATTCTTTTGAAGTTAATTTTGATTTGTTGGTAATTCTTGATTTGTAGGCAACTAAGTATATATTAATTCAAGAGTGAGTAGAGTGAAATTAGACTTTGTACGAGGAAATTATGCAATTTTGCAGCTTTCTATCCTGGAACTAGGTTTTAGGATTTTTTATGAATTTTTCTAGGTTGGTATTTTTTGGTATTTTCCTTGGTTAGTATAGTGATACATACACGGTAGAGATGGTTTTATGTCATTTTCATATATTATGAATTCATTAAAAAATGAATATGATTACAATATGGAAATGCCAATGTATGTAAATTATTTTACAAGTGTGTGATACTAATTATGAATTATAAACACCCAAATGCACATAATTATTTGGGAAGAAACTTCATTTTCAGTTAATTAAAGTGATGAATCACATATTCACCTACCCTTTTTACTTGAACATTTTTCGTCCATGAGCAAGTAAAGAATGAAGTAGTGAAATCAGATTAGGTTCCATACCGGGATCATGGAGAAAAGGTGAAAATGGAGCTCGATCTGACCTTTGGATTAATAGTTTAGCAGAACTTTTGTGCGAATTTAGGACTTTTAAATCAATAGTCTCTAAGTTCTACAAGTCATTATACATGTGTGGCTAAGAATTCATCTTAAATCCACCCCTCCCAAAGCATATTGTATGAACATTAATTGAATAAATGTCTCTTGTGTGTGAAGGGTGTTATCTCTTCACATTCAAATGTTGAACCACCATGTAATCTTCTCCTCCAACACTTCACCCTCGAGGAGTTAGATATTATCTTCTAAGTTCAAGTGATGCAGTATCAAAAAGGAGAAAAAAGGAAGAAATTGAAACTTAGCTAGTTTAATGAAGTCTCTCATTGAAGCTTGGCCAATGTAGTTAAGACTTCAATATGCAGGAGGTGGACCATCGTGGTTAATAATCTGTGACTTGATATTTTTGGTCCGCATTTATTTTAGGGCTTTTTTTGATTTTTACCCATTTATTCAGGATGTTTTTTTGGTATAAGATTGAACAACCATAAGAAGTGGTTGCATTGGCTCTTACCACAACTAAAGAGCTAAGTACTAATAGACTATTCCTCGTCCAAAGCTTTATTTCAATATATTACTTGGTCTTTAGATGTCCATGCTACTAGAGAAGAAGTTACAAGTCTTCCAACACCCCGTTTGAGTTAAGCCAATTGCGCGTTTCTAGAGTTTAGATTAGTTCACTATTCAAGAGACGTACTCAGAATAAGGCAATCAACTTAGACACTAAGAGTCAAAGTCTGTACACTATCACATAGAACTCAGATATTTAAATCTAGGACCCGAAGCTTCTAAAATGCTACTTCTCGGTGAACTTCCATTGAAAATTAAGTGTATTAAGTTCAAGGCAAGTCCATTCCTGATTTCTGCTCACTACTCGATTCAGCACCTGATGTATTTCCACTAGTGCACATGCATGATATGCTAAATGGAGTGCAAATGCACAAGTTTTTTTCCAACTTGTTTGAATTGAATTTTTTTGTTGTTTTTTTGAATTTGTTTATTTTACAAGATTTTTACTAATAGAAGAGAGTAAAAAGGGTACGATAGAGGGTAAGAAGAGATGTTGGGTATACACAAATCATGCATCGATCCTCCTTATACTTAGGCTCTTTCTTAAGTATGGAAGAAGTACAAGGGAACTGATAGGATCGGGTAGAACGTATAGAGGATCAAAGTTTTTTTTGGCAAACCTTCTTGTGGGAATGGGTGGGGGGAATATTAAAGATGAGCGTTAAATGTGGGATTAGATGAATAAGGATCAGATAAATGTAAAGAGATTCCTAGCCATCATCATAGTCATCGTTAGAGTACTAGATAGGTGTTGGGATTTTTTTAATGTGGGTAATACTCGGCTGCTTGCTCAGGTAGGGTTTCAAGACAGTTCAACTGAGCGCACTCATGTAAATCACTTCATCTAGGCTTGGTAATGAATCCGATTAGGTGAACCATATTTTCACCTCTTTAATAATAGAGAATTGTAGTATAAGAGGTAGAAATAAGATTAACAAAAACCACACTTTTGAATATGTGGATAAGCGCAGAGAACAATGTTTCTTTGGTGAATGTTTAAAATTAATATAGGTAATTAAATAATTGCAATATTAATTTCATGTTAGAAAATGAGGCATAAAAGAAAGAGTTAAGAATAAATAAATAAATAAAACAAAGAGAATAAGAGATGGATCCGTGAATATGCAATTTAATCCTCAAATAAAGTGATCAATAAAATCCTCAAAAAGATTCACGGATTTAAGATTCAAGAAATATTTATTTACTCAAATCCAAAGGTAGGCTAAAAGATGTATTTATAAATATGCATGCATAATTTTGAGATCAATTAGCACCGATGAATTCCTGTAATTTTAATCCTCAGTAAATTTATCTCTAATCACAAAATGACCAAGGAATAAATACCAAGAAGCCTCCTCAATTGTGCTTGCAAATTAGATCATTTTTTTCCCAATTGGAATTGTTGAAATAAGTCAAATAATTCCCGCATATTTCAATGTGATCCTTTGACAATAATTAACGATAATAAGACTCTGATCTATTTACAATTGATATAAAATATAGAGCATGAAAATACTTTAAAATGGCATAAGATACACAAAAATGGGATAAAAATTGAGAGAGCTATGAAATAAACAAGATTCATGGCCTAAAATATGACTAAATAAAGTTTCTCATGCATTTCAGTCATCAGGAAGGTTTATTTGTAAATATCAAAATCTGTTGGGACCTCCTTTGGAATTTATCCCTAGGCAGGGGCATATCTGTGAATTCTGGAAGACGGTTGGGCATGGATGCAAAATAACCTAGGTCATGCGCCGCCTAGTGCGTGATGCACTATGAGGAGAATCATCAAGTTAGGGTTAGGTGTCAGTGTGAAGATGTGGAGATGACCAGAGTGGCAGATGCAGGTGATGGTGCATCGATCAGAGAGGCGGAGAGGATAATCGACGAAGGTGGAGAGTAACAGATGGGAGGAGGACCCAGAGGTAGGAGGTCTTGTACATATTTCATTGGATTAAACCTGATACAAACAATGAAGAGAGGTGGAGTTGCATGTGCCATGCATGTGAGAGGAGTGTGTGATGCACGAGAGATGCATGTGCAGGAGTTGGGGGAAGTGGGGTCAGGTCATGGCCATTGGATCGAGTTTGATCCAATGGTTCAAAGCATGGGTGCTTCGCGACAATAGGAGTTGACCAGGTTAATGAGCGGACAGACTGGGCGCGAGGTGGCTTAATGAGGAGTGATTGCGTGGCATGGAGTTTTGACCGGGAGATAAAAATAATAAAATATGAAAAGAAATAGAAGTAAGGGTCAAATCATAAAGTGTCAACATGAAAGTTGTTGGCCTCATTAGATCTACAACTCCCATGAAGGACCAAAAGCAAATAAAGTCATATGTACAACATATATTTTTGTATATGTATTAATTACCAATTAATCCATATATTTTTATGTTTTGTAATTTTTTTATATTTTTATTAAGGTTTTAATTAGAGAGTTAATTTATATATAATAGTATAATACTAATATAATTTTTATATATTTTTAGATGTTAGAAAATAGGAAAATAAAGATATACAATTTAATATGTATACAATGTATACATGTTAAATCATTTCATTTTCTTTTAATTTTATGGTTGTAGTTATTCATACATTTCTTCTTACGCGAGCCAAAGAGGGAGAGGGTCCAAGTCCATCGCCGCCTCTTCTTCTCCACAAGCGAGCATGACGGGTGGACTTCAGTCGGACGGTCTCGTGCGGTGGTGATGCTTCGTGTGGGGCCTGGCGGTGGTCATCGACGCAAGTGGTGGACGTGATGGCTTCATGCGGTGGCGTGGCGCAGGTGGTGGATGCGATGGATCCAGTCGGTGGCGTGGGAGCCGGAGGATCGATAGTGACAGGCGGCGCAGCTGCTAGGCGACGGCACGACGGTGACGGGCAATTGCTCGCAGCTTCAAGGGGTCGGCGGATGGAGGGAAACAACGGTAGTGCGACGCGGCCGCTGGGCGGAGTGCATGACGACAAGCTGTGCCAATTTCTTTATCTTTTTTATATTTTTGTTGAAAACTGTAAATGTTTTTTTATATTTTTTATTTTGTAAAATAGAAACAGAAAATTCTTATTTTTTTGTATTTTTGTATTTTTTTTTATTTTGTCTTGCAAAATAGATGTTAGAAAGAAAAACTATATAAGTTTTTGTTTGTTATTTTTCATTTTTATTTATAAACAACTTAGGACGCGAGCACAACGACTCCATCCCAAAAATCAAAATAGGAATCAGTGGGCGAATACGGATCCGATAAGATGGGAGAAAGATCCGGAGATCCTACCATCATGTGTGATCGGATGTGATAGATTATGTGAGGTAGAATGTGAAATGTAGAAATCAAGAATGTGAGATGAAAAATTAGATTCGGGGCCGGATCGAATCATGAGTGATGGCAACTATGATTAAAAGCTTAACAATTAAATGACTGTGAATTAAAATCTAAAATTAATATAGAAGAACGACAGAAAATAAAGAGGATCTCACCTTGGGATCAGATACGCCGTGATGGCCTCGACGAGGACTGACTCAATGACACCAGACGACTCGGAGGCTGGGCACCCTTCTGCTACAAGAAGCTCTTGGAGATCAGGCTCATCTCCACCAAAGATTGATTGAGAGGTAATGAGGGAGGAGGGGGCTCAATAAAAAGAAGAAGAAAACTAAAAAAGGAAAATAATTACAAAGAAGGAAGGTATTTAGTGGTAAATAAAATAAATTAATTAAATTAAAAAATAATTAATTAAAAATGAAATTTGTAATTAAATAAAATAATTAAAACAATTAATTTACAAAATTTGATTAGCCATCTTAATGGTGGTTATTTAAGGTATAAAATCAAATCTTATATACATGGTAGGTTTTCAAATGAGATAAAGAAATATATAAAATCAATTTTTCGTAATTATATTAATTTAATTAATTAATGCTAGATATTAATTTTTTGATGGTTTTTTATATAAGGAAATTAGTTATATACAAGTAATATATACATATGGTACAATTTACATATGTACAAATAAGGAAATTATTTTAAATAATTTTTTAAATTTTAATTTTTGTTTTATTTTTGTTTTTAATAATTAAGAAAATATTTACAATTATTTATATTATATATATAAAGAAATATGAATAAATATATACTATAAATGGTGAAATTACACAAACCACCCCAAAAAATCGATTTTTCAACCATAACTCCAAAAATCATGAAACTATAGCCATTTTAAAGATAATTTAATTTGGAGTACAATGGAAGTGAGTTTGATTCAATTTGAGTTTGTATGGAGTCAAAATTGATCTTTTAATTATCATTTTATGGCTTTTTCTGAGTGTGGATACTTTTACTCTATACATGTTTTACTTTGCAATTATTTTTATTATTTACAAAATATTTTTATTAAAATTTTTATTTAAAAAAATATTTAATTTGAGGTCAATTTATATACAAATAAAATAGTGTAAATTTTGTACAAATATACAAGTAAAATATTTACAAATTATTAGTGGATTTTTTGATTAAAGATCCTATCTCCCCCTACTTTATTCCTGATCAATCAGGTTAAATCTCGACCTTCTCTCGAGGTTCAGGTCAGTCTAAATTTATTTCGTAAATACATCCTTTTTTCCATTTTCTTTTCTTCTTTATTATTTTATTTGAATATAAAAAGTGTTAAAAATGCATATTTAACAATGCATGAAAAATGCTAATTTCATGAAATTAGTGGGTATTTACAGATATTTGACTAAAGGATATAAAGCTAAAATAAAAGAACAAAGGCGATAAATCATGGATTCATCAGTGGTTGTCCTCCCTCTTTATGGAAAGAGGCTAGCCTCCTTCCTATTATCTCCATGGATAATTGATTTAATTGAAATTAATTTATATTGATTATTATTATTTTATTTAATTAAATTAATTGTTGTTGTGTTTTTAACAACAAAATCATGGCCATTGAAAGAAGCACAAATCAATCTCATCCATTGATTTTGTGTTGCACATGGATTGTGATCCATGTACTCCCAAAATATTATAAAAAAGAGGCAACCCTAGTTATTAATTAGACACACATAATATGCTCTCTCCCTCTCTCTCTGTCTACACGCTAAGTCTCTCTATCTCTCTCATTATGTCCGTCCACCTTGGTTCCTTAGAGAGAGTCCTCGTCGTCATTGCCACGCCGTTGTACTGTCGCTTCGACTACTCGTGGATCTCTGTCTCCTTCGGTGCATCATGCTCGTGAAGAAGACGTCGTATCTCGTGAGACGAGATCAAGAGATTCATCACTTGGATCATTAATATGGATTGCGAGGAGCACACGTTTCATCAACGCGCTCGCAAGCGTCTCCTCCGTCGGATTGGACTTGAGATAGGAGGTCTCTTTCTTTAGAGATGGTCGCAACCACACTTCAAGAGGCAACTTTAATACCTAATGGTGTTTTTGATGAAATGATTCAAGAAGTGCTTTTGGATCATGTGGTTCCATCATTTTATTTTTTTAAATTTTGTTGCCCGAGCAACTAGAGAGACTAGTTTCTCCCGATCGCATATGATACGATCCTCACGCTTCCATGATGCATTCGAGGATTTTTTCATATCCTTCAACCACACCCCCTTCCACACCTTAGATTTGACTCGTTTTTATTTGTTGTTCGTTGCCATGGATGTTGAGCCCGCCTTTGGTGGAGATGCTCACGACCATGGGAACTGTATGATTAATGAAGATGACATTCGATTTTCCAAAAAAACATTTATCATCCTTTCAACTTATTGTCTCATTTCCTAAACAAGACGACCATCATCAGAATTTTATTTATTCCCAATATCTCATGAGTGAGCTCATGTCTTTCAGTTCAGATAATATATATGATTTTTTGAGAGATGATACATCTCATTGTGCACCAACTTGCTAGTATATGGATCTCGGCTAGGTAGTAAACTTATTAGACTGACAAATGTACATATTCATGGATATATATATATATATATATATATATATATTCCTCCGATCAAAGGATGCGTGCATGCTTCCTGACAATGTATTCTTGAGTTACTTTGATCTCGTCAAGTCAACATTTTGATCCAAAAGTTAAAATTTTGTGGTCAACGTTTGACCTATTATATCATTATATGACTTGGAGTCGGAGTCAACATTTTGACTTTGACTTGATTACTCGACGACCTACAAATCTCTATTCTTATGTAGAGGGCATGCATTAATAGGTAAATGAGAGATTAGTCTATAGAGAAAGATTACCATATCTTTCTTAGACTAGAGAACATTTCTCGACAATCATTTGGCGATTATAGTTGTGTCCTCAATCTAACTCTTTATATTTGCAATACTGCATCAGTATCTATGACTTGACTTTTATATCAACAGATCTATGATATCAAGATGGTCATGGTGCATAACCCTAATTGTACGAAGAGTCCTATAAATGAAAACTTAATTATATCTCATTTCAGATGAAGACATAGTTTTTAAACAACATTTACTGCATAATGTCTTGTCACGAGCTCACATGTCCACCAAAGAGTTGCCGCCCTAACTTTCTCTAATGTGTATCACTTTTCCAATGTTGATTTCTACTCTAAAGAGAGCAAAGAATAAGATGGAGTGTCCTCCAAGATACGTATGGAGCTACCACATGCTGTAAGGATGAAAACAAAGTAGCAGGTTCCTTCATAAGTGCTGGAAATTGAGTTCAACACTCAGAGTATGGTATTTGTTGTGGGCTTGAACATCGGAGCAATTCAACTGTTGGACTTGTTGTGGCACCACCTGCTGCAACACCATCTATTGTCGTTGTTGCAATGGACCTATTACAATGTTATCTTCTAGAGCACCACCTAATATGGATACTGCAACACACTGACTATATGATCACCTGCTACAACATCACATACTGAGGTTGTTGTAATGCACCTATGATAGCGTCACCTAGATCAAAGCCACATGTTGTGGCTGTTGCAGCGCACCTTTTATAGCGTCATCCACGACAACACTGCATGTTGTAGCTGCTGTAACGCGCCTGTGATAATGTCACTTGCTTCAACACTACATACTATGGCTACTACAAAGCACCTATTATAACGTCACCGGCTAAAGAACCACATGTTGTGGTTGTTGCATTGCACTTGTAATAACATTAATTCCATGGACTGGAACCCATCGTAGGTCACCTGCTATCAACATATAATCCTAATAAAAATATTCTTGGCCATTTAACCACAATTATTACCATCCAAAAGCATAGTATCACAACTATGCCGGCTAACTAATGAATATTTGATTCATCGCTCTAATAGGATGAAAATAGAGCTTTGTCCTAAGTAATTAAGTGCATTTAGAATTTTATAATTCATAATTAGCATTCATGCATCTGTAAATAATTTGAATAGATTAGCATTTTCATGTGGCAATCATATTCACCAGAATTCATCTATTTTTAATTAATTCATACTAACTTCAAAGTACATAAAACTAATTCCATTATATACATATTACTCATATTAACCAATGAAAAATATCAAAAAATACTTACTCAAAAAATTGCATAAAAACCTTAAGCCTTAGTTCTATGGCAAAAGCAGTAAAACTACATAACTTCCTTAAACAAAGTTTGATTTCACTCTACTCACTTTTAATTAATATATACTAAAATTATCTACAAATAAAGATCAAATTCAAAAGAATTAGAGTTCATATGTCAAACTTGATTTTTGGGACCAAATTATATAGTGTACAGATTTACTAACATTGTACTAACTGTTTCACATACATATTTAACTCATTTTAATTTATTTATTTTCCATTTCTTTATTTCATCACATATTTTAACTAATGACATAAAAATAAAAAATAAAAAAGGATCAATTCTGACTTGAACATTCAACCCAATTCACATGTACATAATTCATATTCTCGAATTATTTTAACTTTTCTCAATTCATAAAAACCAAAAAAATCACATCTGAGTCCATTATATCATCATATATCATGTTTGATTTTTGGCATGCATACATTGTGCACAGAAAATCAATAAAAAATTCAAAACACAAAAACAAGTATTTTATACACATAAAATGACAATAAAAACATTCATATCTGGCATACATGAGTCCGACTGCAATAAAGTTCTTCATGAATGTTACAGATCTTATAAAGATTTATAACTTATACTTTCATCATATTCTCAATTGAGTTCATCTATTATTTTAAATCATTTTTACTTGCAATTCCATGCATTCGTCAAACCTCCTGGTCAAACATCGAGCCACATGTCATAAACTCATTCGACACACCCACCTCATGATGGTTACTGCAAAAACCTTAAGCGCATCACAGAAGCGTGAAAATCGCATCATATGCAATCGAGAGTGACTTGCGTAATAGTTGCTCGGAGCATCATAAATTAGATTATTTTTCAAATGATGAAACTACGTGATTCGATAACACTTTTCAAATAATTTCATGAAGATCATAATGGGTTAAAAGGAATATATCTTGAAGCGTGGTTGCGACCGTTAATATCTCTAAAGTAAGAGATTTTACTATCTCTAATCCGATCCAACAAAGGTCACACTTGCAGGCATGTGGATGAGACGCGTGCTTTATGCAATTCAAGTTGATGATCCGAGCAACGAGTCTCTTGATTTTGTCTTACGAAATCTGACACCTTCTTCGTGAGTGGAGCACACCACTAAAGATGGAGATCCATGAGCAGTCGATCCAACATCATAACGGCATGACGATGACGATGTTCTCTAGGTCAACATATGGGCGGCCACATGTTGAGAGGGGGGAGGGGGGAACATGAGAATGATTGGGGAGAGAGTTGTTGTCTTCTTAATGTTTAAAAGGAAAATGCCAGGTTTACCCTTTCTTTTATACTAAATTGGATGGTGGAGTTGCACTCCTAATTCAAATCAATGGTTGAGATTTTTTCGTAAAAAAATAAACAATAATTAATTTAATTAAAAGAAAATAAATATGTTGTAAATAATCATAACATATTTATATTCAATTAAATCAATAACCTACCAAATGAAATAGGACTAGAAAGCCTCCTTCCATGTAAGGGGGGAGGTGATAGCCTCTTTCCCCTTATACATGGTAGACAACCACCTTGATTGGATAGAGAAGATCTCCCTCCAGTTCTAATGTAATCTCATTACATTAAGTCTTATTTCATGGAATCTTTTGTCAACAAAATATCATTAAATAATTATTGAAATTTATTTGTGATAAATGCAAACAAAATCATTGACAATTAAGAGTCAAATCCAATCACCTAATAAAATTTAAATTACATTTACATTTAATTGCACAATGTGAATCCAATTCACATCAACATTTAATTCGTAAATATTATTTACAATTAACCCTCTCTAATATATTATAAGTTATATTTATAATAAATATGATAGTGATATCCATATTATTCATATCCTTGACATTTAATTCATATTTAATTATCTTAGACGTCCATTCTCATATGCTCAATTAATATGAATATCATTTACATTATTCATATCTTTGATAATTAGATCATATTTAATTATCTTAGATAACTCTTATCATATGTCCAAATAATATGAATCATATTCATATTATTCATGATAATAAAATCACATTTAACTATAAATTTTTCTCAATGCCCAGATACATTATCAATAATGAAATTATTCTCGAATTCTTTCAAGAATACGCCTTCTACACAGATACTTGGAGATAAGGACATGAAGATTGTATGTTCCATGTATAGTGACTTGGATATTGAGATCATATCTCAGATCCGGATCAAGGGTACCTCTCAAAGATGATTGATTAAATGAAAGCCATAAATCTAATCTTCTCATTGCATCCGAATCATACTCAGATCAGTGTCCAACATTCGGACTATCATATTACTTCTCTTTTGAGAGGAGTCGCTAAAATCCAAACATGCTTCATCAGTCCCTTGGAATGGAAGCATCACAGTTATACAATTGTTTACGATCTCTTCACCATCGAGTATTCCTAATACCCGTACATCCTACATATTGGAAGTCCTAGAATAAACTTGAAGTCTTAGATCTTATTTAGACTGTCTTCTTTAGGGGTCCGTTTGGTTGCAGGGTTGGACAGGGTTGGGTTGGGCAGGGGTACCCCTGTGAATAGTAAACTGTGAGGAGGAGAACCATGTGTGGTTGCAGGGCCAACCCGGGTTGGGCCAAGCCAACCCTGCCCAACCCTCCAACCAAACGAGCCCTAGGGGTTTTATCACTAAGTTTCTCATTTGATCATTAGGAGTTGGTATCGATCATATACTTTCCAAAAGCATATATCATATCTAGGTATTGTTCATATATTTTCCAAAAGCATATATCAAACCTACAAATTTAGTCAAGCTTCCAAAGCGAGATGACCATGCATGGAATTTGATCCCAATATCTCATAAGTGAGCTCATGTCTTCCTATTCAGTAATGAATTTGTATGATCCCTTTGAGAGATTGTATTACTCATATGCGCTTGTATGCACACTAGATTGCCAATTTATAGACCTTGATTAGATCATCAACCTATAAGTCTGCCAAATATACATACTTAAACATATAGTAACACATCTGTCTTTGGTCAAAGGATGCGTGTCTATATCGTGACAATATACGACATAGTTGGTTATCTTGATATCGTTAAGTCAGTCTTTGATCCAACTTATCTAACACCTCTGAATCTCTATTCCTATGCAGAGGACTTGCATCAAGAGATTGGATAGATATCAGTCTTTAGAGAAGAAGTGTCATCTTCTTCTCAGGCCGGAGATACTCTCTTAACAATCACTTGACAGTGTTTGATGAATCCTCATTCTAATTCTTTAAATATCATCCGAGCACCAACATATATGATTTAACATTTGAATCAACAGTTGTATGATCATCAAGATGACTATATTACATAACCTTAATTGTACTAACGAGCCTATTATACAAATTAGTTATTATTCATTTCAGATCCAGGAATGATTTGCAATAACATTTATTGCATAATGGTTCATCGTGAGCTCGCATGTCCAACACCTCAGCCTCCACACACGATCTCTCCTCTACTCCCCAAATTACCCATCCAATTCGGAGTCATGAAACATTAACCTTCTTGGTCAACACTTCCCCCAACTCCCATGTTCCTCTCTGCCATTAGACCCACACTTGAAAACCCAAACCAATCCCATCACCTCCTAATTCTCTGCGAAACCCAAGCCTTTAGCAACCTATAGTTGTCTCCTCCAATGGCCAAAACCCATCATTTATACCCTTCGTCCCTAACCTCTCTGTGACCCTCCTCTCCAAGTCTCCAACAACCCTATCATAACCCCTACATGATTGACTTCAGCTCGAATAAATCCAACCACCTACAGACGAACACAATCGTTCTAATCCCTACCAGAAACCCACCATACTCTTAGTCTACTACAAGCCAATGTCTGGATCCCTAAATCCCTTGATATCCCACAACCATACACATCAAACTCCCAGACCTAAACGCAAAATCCACTATCTACCCCTTCTTGTTAATCCTAATTGAAACAACTCCATGGCTAGACTGAACTCCATAGTCCAACAAAACCAATCCCAGAACCCACCAACCCAAACTTACCTAACCCTATCCCCTTCGATGACACATATTGCTCCCTCCTCATCCTTAAGTTGGAAACTCAAACGACCATGACCACCCCAACCTCTTGAACGATTTAAGACCACCTTGGCCATCTTCTTAAATCATCTACTATTGCCACCATCATCCAAGAACAAGGAAGAGAGAGAGAGAGACGGAGAACAGCGACAGTGAGATACAATAAGTTTTTTTATACTAAACCTAAGGTTCAATGATATAGTGATTGAATATGGGAACATTATTACCTTATTTATTTCAAAATATGCACACACACAGAATGATTGAAATACAGATGCAACTGCAACTATTGATGGATATGAAAAGTGTATCATTGTATACATTTTCAAAACATATACAAAGTCAAAGATTTGAGTTAAAAAAGATTGGGTGTATAATATATATGTAATACTTATCTTGACAGCCATCAAATAATAATAAATAGATAATTTTATGTATATGAACATGACATGCTATGGTCATGATACGAATAGGTATATGGGTAAGGACGTGAGTTAAGAAGTAAGGGAAATGGAAATAGTATGTAACTTTATACTTAGTGTATGCCCCTACGAATATTCTGTAACTTTTCAGGGAAAGAGAGAGGGAGATGTTAATTTAGTTGGAAGTATGTTATATGTTAAAGTTATTTTGAGTTTAATATTATTAAATCTGGGAAATATAAGGTTAGCAAGTAATAGTTGTATACTTTTGAGTAGAGGAGCACAATGACTAAGGGTTTGGTACAATGTTGCATGAAGTATATATAAGTCCGTGATGGAGGATTTAATATTACAATACATGAGCATTAAGTTTTTGATATATAGCATCACTCTCACATTATGTGTCCGGAGGAGAATTAAAAGGAAAGTAAAATAATAAATGGATTAGCACATATAACTTTCAGGTGCATAGTATATATATAGACATTAAACCACTTTCACCTTCACCAACCTTTTAGAATGCTATATGCATATGCCAAAGCAGGGACGACCTCTACTGGATAAAATTCATGGTGATTCTGACAGCGAAAGTCTCAGGTATTTCGTTAATCATATGGATTTCTGAAGTACCATCACCAAATCCTTAGTTTAGATGCTTGTAAGATATAATCCTAAGTGTTTATAGAGTGTTATAATTATTTTATATAGAGAAAATAGCATGTAGAGTATACTTTTACCATATAGCAGTGATTGGAGACTGTCGTGTCGAATTAGTATACAATTGAAATAGATGGGAAAATCATGGTAATAACATTATATATGTGTTTTAGCTCATGATTTTCTATAGCTTTTGGGTCATCATTTTTTAAAGCAACATATTGATGATTGTGAGTTTATACAGAAAAATCTATTAAAAGGATGGTACAACGGTATCTCCTCTTGGTTGGATATAAATAAAAAGGGAGCAATGGAATTCTATGCTCTTGGTTGGACATTAATTAAATTTTATGTGTAGCTTTTATAGCACTTGAGTTTCCTAGGAGTTAGAGACATCACTTAATCATGTAGCATCTTAAAATTATAATGTGTAATACACTTAGATATAAAATAGATTGCAAATTGATAATATATATATATGTAGATGTTGTTAGCCATGTGAGACCGAGGCGAACTATTACTACAATAAATGTTATTGTAATGTTTGACATATCAATAAAAGTTATTGGTTTATTTCATTCTCTGTCTGAAATTAAATGAATGAATGCACCGTAAGGTCCCTTAGTACAATTAAGACTATGTACCATGGCCATCTTAATGATCATACAACTGTTGATTCAATTATTGAATCATAAAGGCTGGTGCTTGGATGAATATCTAAGAAGTTAGATTGAGGACTCATCAAGCACCGTTAAATGATTATTAAGAGATGATCTCCAGCATAGGAAGGAGATAGAAATCTTTCTCATTTGGATGATATTTGAACGACCTCTTGATGCATGTCCTCTACATAGGAATAGACATTCATGAGTGTCAAATAAGTTAGGTCAAAGAGTTGAATTAACGAGATCGAGATAACCAAGTCCTATGTCATATGTTATCATGATATAGGCATGCATCATCTGATCGGGGATAGATGTATTACTATATATATATATATATGAGTATGTACATTTGGCAGACCAATAGGTTGATGGCCTAATCAAGGTCTATATATCGATGAGTTGGTGTGCATACAAGGCACGGGTAATACGATTTTTCAAAGAGATCATACATGTTCACTTGTGAATCGAAAGACATGAGATCACTTATGAGGTATTGGGATCGATTAAATTTCATGCATGTTCATATTGCTTTGGAAGCATGACAAGAATTTGTAGCTACGATATATTCTTTTGGAAAGCATATGATCGATTTCAACTCCCAATGACCTAATGAGAAACATAGTGATAAAATCCTGAAGATGACAATGTAAAATTGATATGTATCTTTGGGTTTATTCTAAGTCTTCCAGTATGTAGGATGTATATGTATTAGGAATACCCGAGGGTGTTGTGATCATAGATGATTGTATAACTATGACGATTCCATTCTAAGGAAGTGATGCAACATTTCCAAATTTTAGCTACTCTTCTTATTAGAGAAGTGATATGATATTAGTCCAAATGTTGGAAATTCGATCTGAATGTGATTCACATGCAATGAGAAGAAGATTGGATCTACAACCTTGATTTAATCATCTATGAGATGTCCCGAGAACTGGATTTGAGATGTGATCTCAATATCCATGTCACTATATGTGGAATGCACAATCGCCTTGTCCTTATCTCCAAGTGTCCACAGAGAAAGCGCATTATTCTTGAAAGAGTTCAAGAATAATTCTATTGATAAATATGTATCCAAGCATTGAGAAATAGATGATTAAATGTGATTTAATTATCATGAATAATATGAATATGATTCATATTATTTAGATCTATGAGAATGATGATCCAGTATAATCAAATGTGATTTAGTTATTATGGATATGAATAACATGGATAGCACTATCCATATGAATCATATATTTTATGAATGTGATTTATAATATATTAGAGAAAGCTATTTATAAATAACATTTACTATTTAAATGTTATGTGAATTGGATTTATATTGGATAATAATTGAAAATGTAATTTACATTTTATTTTGGGTTGTGAATGCGATTCATAAATTTCCAATGGCATGATTGATATTTCACAAAATAATTTGGAACTATTTTGTGAAATAATTTCCAACAAATATTGTTGTAAATTAAGGAGAAACTCATGAGACGTGAAATCTCATGAATTAGGAGAAGGAGGCCACCTTCCTTTTTTGGGGGGGGGGGGGGGTGGACGGCGACCTTGAATCATAATTCAAGGTATGCCACACCATCCCCCAATTGGAAGGGAGGCATGCCTCCTTCCTAATTCTCATATGGTGATTGATTTGATGAAATTAAATTATATTTATAAATATATATTTAATTTAATAAGTTAATTATTGTTGTATTTTTACAACAAAATCATTGCCATTGAAAGAAATACAAATCAATCTCAACCATGGATTTGTATTGTCCACGGATTAGAATCCATGGACTCCCAAAATATTATAAAAGAAGAGGCAACCTTAGCTCTTCATTTTACAACAATTGAATGGCATCTCTCTCTCTCTCTTATCAATATACATGTTCCCTCTCTGGTCTCCTTAGAGTGACCCTCCACTCTGAACCCTAGAAAGGATCACCGTTGTCGGCACGTTGTTGTGTCACCACTTCGACCGCTCGTGAAGAGGACATCAGATCTCGTATGACAAGATCATGAGATCCTCCAATTGGATTGTCAACTTGGATTGCGAGGATCACATGTTTCATCAAGGCGCTCGCATGCGTCTCTCCGTTAGATTGGACTTGAGACAGGAGGTCTCTTGCTTTAGAGACACAATCACAACCATGCTTCAAGAGGTATTACGATATTTACTTTGTGTTTTATATGAAACGATTCAAGAAATATTCTCGAATCTTATGGTTTCATCATTTAATTTTTTTTAATTTGCTGCACCGAGCCACTAGTGCAACTAGTCATTCCCAATCGCACATGATGCGATATTCACGCTTCCGTGATGCGCTTAAGGTTATTTCCATAACCTTCAAGTAATATCAAAGCCTTGGTTGAGGTCTTGAATATAATCTGAAACCCTAGGTGATCAAGGTTCATGTTTTGGATGCGCATGAATCATTGTATTTGTACTAGATGCAGATTTGAATCGATTTTCCGATAAAATAAAAACATATTGTTTGTGCACTATTTGGACGTGTTTATTGGTTATTAAAATGTATTTAGAATGTCTAAATATGTTCCAAAAATAGTAACCTAATATTGGTACCAAAAGTGCATGGAAATGATTCGAATAGTTTCCGCCATGAAAATTGTTTTTGTATGTATTCACAGATTTGCAAGAAAATTAATTTTACTTATTATTTTCCCTTTGAAATGTGAAATAAACATTTTAATTAAGTAGAGAATCAAACTAGCAAATTTCTCGAATTTATTTTGCGTGATTCCGACTATGTTTACCCTAGAATTTTTATATTTAGTAGATCATTAAATTTCTTTGCTTAATGTATTTATAAAAATGGAAATCGTGGAAATTATGAATTTGCATTGATTAACTATGATACCTGATAATTATAAAAATAACTAATTGATCATCATAGGTCATTGAATGTATGTTTCAGGAAAACCCTAGTTCATCCTACAATAGTTTAGGACAATTTATACATGCAAAACTTTGTTACTTGAATAGGATTTTGAATTTCTTTAGCAAATGTCATTATAAATTAAAAAAAATAGTTTTGATAAATATTATATATTATAACTTCAATTGAAAGGACAAATATCATATCAAATGTAAAATAATCAAATCACATTATCCTAACCTGAGGCGAATATGGTGTCTAGTCGAAGATAGTTGGGATAGCAGGTTGCTCCGTGAGCGGCCTGTCCCACATCATGTGCGTAGTGGCTATGACAACAGGTAAGGAAATGATAATGCTTGAAATGATCATGATGTATCTTTCTAATTATTAAAATTTGAATAATACGTATTTTGAGATTATACCATCCTTCAAGTAACAAACAAGATTGTTTGTTGGTTGATTGAATTAGATTGATAATTGATTTAATATGATTAAATTATTTATATCCAATTAAAATACTCTATTACGAATGGAGTTGTATTTCCCTTATAAGAATCGATTATGTGAATATGATTCATAATAATTAATTAAAATTTGGAGGATTATATATGTTATATTCATTGTCTCTCGTCAAGGTGAGGGGTTTCATCGCCATGGATTGTATGTAGGAGACGCCTGTCTGAAGTGATAACTTCTGCATACAAGTGCACATGGATCGGGCTCTTTGCTTCTCAAAAGAGTAAGGTCGTATGCGTAGTGACCCCAATATCGGTTCCTCATATTATTGGGGTGATATTGGATTCGTACATCGAGTTCTACTCCTGTTGATGGTTGGTTCAATTAAAGACAGTAAATATTGCCTTAGGGGTGGTGGGCTCGGGTGTTAAAGATCGAATCGAGAATGCAAGTTGGACTTGTAATGCAGAATATGTTTCCGCTTCTTTGCGCCCAAGCTACAATTCCTCATATTATTAGGATGTAGCTAAGGTAGAAAAAGAGATCCAGTTCTTGCTGGAGACATAACGTTAAGTATATCTCTTGCTTTGAAAGTGATTAAGGGAATGGACTTTCAGAGCTGAAAAGGCAAGACTAATTTATTAAAAAATCCTTAATAAAAAATTAATTTTGAATATATAATTATTTATATGTTCTAATATAGTACATTCTTAATTTCAGACAATGAAGTCCATGTACCCACTCACTAGGCTTCTGGAGGTCAACCAGTTGACCGAACCAAATTACTCGGATTGGATCCGTAATTTGGATCTTGTCCTTTCTATAGATCACTTATCTTATGTGTTGTCTAAGGACAAGCTTGCAAACTCTAAGACACTAGAAGAAATCAAGTACAATGAAAAATGTGATGAAGATCATACATTAGCCAGATGTTATATTTTGGGATCTCTCTTCAATGTGCTTCAGAAGCAACATGTGGAAATGGATAATTGCTAGAATATAATGTTGAATTTCAAAGAGATGTTTGGTGATACCACATACAATGTTATAATATTATGAAAGAACTTATCTCATGTAAAATACTGGACGGGACTTAAGTTAGAGAACATGTACTCAAAATGTTTGGGTACCTGTCTGAATTGGAAACTCTTGGGGCTTAGATGGATACATATATGCAGTACGACTCCATTCTGTTGTCTTTACCCAAGTCTTTCAATAAATTTATTCTATCATTCCACATGAACAAGTTGAATTGGTCTAACGCTGAGTTAATGGCTTCATTAAAATTTGCAGAAGACGTAAAGAAGAAGGATAATTCCACTGGTAATATAATGGTTACACAGGTCAAATGGAAGCGTTGTGGGAAGCAAGGATCTCAGAAGGACCTGACCAAGAAGAGAAAGAAGAAGAGTCAAGGTGTTAGTTCATCTTCTAATGCTTTCGCATCAGTGTCATCAAAGAAGACCGATGCGTGCCATCACTACAAGAAGCTAGGGCACTAGAAGCTTAATTTCCCAGATTACCTGAAATTTGCAGATAAAGGTAAACCCCAGTAGGTATTAATTCTACTATCATCATTGAAATCGATTTTCTCATGGAACAAGAAGGTAGTTGGGTCATCAATTCTGGACCTTCTATTCATGTATGCAATTTGTTGCATCTATTTCAAATTAGGAATCTCGATGAGGGCGAGATAATCATCCATATGGGATATGATGCAACTGTTGTTGTAGTCATCGTCGGAACATGCAAATTATCATTATCTAATGGAAGAGTGATGTTAATTCAAGAATGTCATTATGTTCCAGATGTTAGAAGGAATTTAATATCCGCATCTAAGTTAGTTATAAATGTATATTCATTTCTATTATGTACTAAACTTGTCAAACGTCATTATATTGTGGATGGTATTCTGACTTCTAGTGGACTTTATGAATTATGCATCGATGAAAATGTCATGAATGTTACTACTACTAATAAAAATCCTAAAAGGTCCAGGGTTGATGGGAATCATTCTAACATGATTTGGCATCAAAGGCTTGGTCATTTATTTGTTGATAGTATCAAAAGATTAATAAAGGATGGACCCTTAGATTTCTACAGGTCTAAACTTTGCATACATGTGAACATTGTATTCGAGGTAAAATGACCAAGACGTCTTTCCGTAACAGGATTACAAGATGTGAATGTATTATTGACCTAATACATACTGATGTATATGGTCCCTTCAGTACCAAGACTCGACATGGATATCGACATTATTTGACATTTATTGATGACCATTCACAATAGGGTTTGTCTTCCTATTACGTCATTAATTTAAAACCTTTGAAAAGTTCAGAAAGTTCATGGCTTCGGTTGAGAACCAAACTGATAGGAAGATTAAATGAATTCGATCTGAATGAGGTGGCGAATACCTCTCAAATGAATTCAAGGAATACCTTAAAGATAAAGGAATTGTCTCTAATCTCACTCCTCTCGGAATTCCTCAACTTTACGGTGTTGCTAAAGTTTGCATCAGGACCATCATGGACATGACCCGGTCAATGATCAGTAAAGCACATTTACCACTTAGTTTTCTGCAAGTCCAAACTTTGCATACATATGAACAATGTATTTGAGGTAAACTGACCAAGATGCCTTTCCGTAACAAGGTTACAAGATGTGAATGTATTCTTGACCTAATACATACTGATGTATGTGGTCCCCTCAGTACCACTAATCGACATGGATATCGATATTATTTGGCGTTTATTGATGACCATTTGCAATAGGATTTGTCTTACTATTACATCATTAATTTAAAACCTTTGAAAAGTTTAAAGAGTTCATGGCTTCGGTTGAGAACCAAACCGACAGGAAGATTAAATGAATTCAATCTGAATGAGGTAGAGAGTACCTCTCAAATGAATTCAAGGAACACCTTAAAGAGAAAGGAATTGTATCCAATATCACTCCTCATAGAATTCCTCAACTTTACGGTGTTGCTAAAAGATGCAACAAGACCATCATGGACATGGTCCCGTTAGTGATGAGTAAAGCACATTTACCACTTAGTTTCTGGGGATATGCAGTAGAGACTGCAATATATCCTGAATAAGATTCCTAGCAAATCTGTACCTAAATCTCCTCATGAGCTTTGGTATGGAACCAAACATAATGTTAGACACTTAAGGATTTGGGGTTGCCTGGTCCATGCGAAGAACGTGGATGCAATTAAGAAGCTAGAATCTCACACTCGTGAGTGCCACTTCATTGTGTATGTTAAGGATGACTTTGGATACCAACTTTATGACCATGAGACTCATAAGGTATTTATCTCTAGAGATGTAAATTTTCTAGAGGATGACTTCTTTAGGAGTCAAGATAAAAATGAAGTGAAAGAACTCATTGAATCCCCTAAGGATTGTGAGCTTCCTGAACCATAAATCGGAGAAGTAAATGAAGATGTAACACTTGTACCTCTTCGAAGGAGTTCGATGGTGGTTGCACCACCTGAAAGGTATAAATTCCATGTGTCAAGTGAAACTGACAATGATCTAGCTTCATTTGATGAAGTACTCGCGGATCATGATATGGATAGATGAATTCTAGCAATGAAGTCTGAAATTGACTCCATGAATAAGAATGATGTATATACCCTAGAGGATCCACCTGGAGGGGTAAAATCCATGGGGTGTAAATTGATCTTCAAGAGAAAATAGGGACCTGATGGGAAATTAGAGACCTTTAAGGCACGACTTATAGCAAAGGGTTGTACACAAAGTTAAGGAGTTGACTACATGAGACATTCTCTCATGTGGCTATGCTTAGGTCCACAGAGCACTGCTAGCTATAACTGCATTTATTGACTACGACATCTGGCAGATGGACGTCAAGATGTCTTTCCACAATGGATACCTCAAGGAGGATATCTATAAGGAGAAAACCTAGTGCTTTATAACTAAGGAAGGCAAAGTATGCAAGCTAAAGAAATCCATCTATGGTCTCAAACAAGCTTCTCGTAGATGGAACATAAGATTCGATGAAATCATAAAGAGTTATGATTCTGTGTAGATTCCTAGTGAATGTGTGTAGAATAAGCTTAGCGGGAGCACCATTGTGTTCATTATGATTTACGTAGATGACTTCCTTATCATTGAGAATGATAAATGGATGACGATCAGTGTTAAGATTTGGATGTCTCATACCTTAGAGATGAAAGATCTTGGAGAAGCCTCTTATGTCCTGGATCTGAAGCTGTTCAGAAACAAGGAAAAGAGGAATTTGGGGTTGTAATAACATGGGTACATTAAGAAAATCTTGGAACATTTCCATAAGGAGAATTCCAAGAAAGGCTTACTTCCCTTAAGACATGGTATGCAACTGTCTAAAGGGATGGATCCTTAAAATGTTGAGGATAAATAAGCGATGGCTGGATGCCCCTATACATCAGCTATAGGAAACTTAATGTACACCATGATGTGCACAAGGCCTGATATCTGCCATGCAGTATGAGTGGTAAGTCGTTACCAATCCTACTATGAAGAGTGGCACTGGAATGTAGTGAAAACATGTTCAAGTATCTAAGACTGATGCAAGATTACATCTTGTCTATGGAGATGTGATCTCCAAATCTTAGGACGCAGATTTTGGCTTCAAGTCCGATATTGATGATCGAAAGTTGACATCAGGATTTGTGTTCTTGTTAAATGGTAGTGATGTGAGATTAGAAGCAAGAAGAAGGACACAACAACCAATTCAACAATAGAAGCTGAATGCATTGCTGCATCTGATGATGCAAAGGAGGCAGTGTGGGTGTAGTTTCCTCTAATACTCCATCCCGCTACTCTGCGATAACATGGGGGCCATATCCCAGGCAAAGGAACCCAGATGGCATCAAAATAGCAAGCACGTGGAAAGGAAATACCACATCATTTGGGAGATACAAAAGCATGGCGACTTCATCATCACCAAGGTGGCCTTTGCTGACAATGTCACTAATCCACTTACCAAACCTTTGACACAGAAGGTTTTCGACCATCATGTAATGAGTAAGGATTTAAGAATTGTACATGAATGGTTCTGATGGCTAGTGGGAGATTGTTATCCATGTGATCCCGAGGCGAACCATTCCTACCATAAATGTTATTGTAATGTTTGATATATATCAATAAAAGTTATTGGTCTATTTCATTGCCCGTATGAGATTAAATGAATGAATCACGGTAAGGTTCCTTAGTACAATTAGAGTTATGTACCATGGCCATCTAATGATCATACAAATGTTGATTCAATTGAATCATAGCGACTGGTGCTTGGATGAATATATAGAGTTATATTGAGGACTCATCAAGCACCATCAAATGATTATTAAGATATGATCTCCAACCTGAGAAGGAAATGGTAATCTTTCTCATTTGGCTGGTATCTGACCGACCACTTGATGCAGGTCCTATGCATAAAAATAGAGATTTGGAGGTTTCAGATAAGTTATGTCAAATAGTTGACTTAACGAGATCGAGATAACCAAGTCCTATGTCGTATGCTATCACGATATAGGCATGCATCTTTTGAGCGGAGACAGATGTATTATTATATGTCTGAGTATGTACATTTGGCAGATCGATATGTTGATGGACTAATCAAGGTCTATACATCAGTGAGCTGGTATGCATACTGGGGCATATGAGTAATACAATATCTCAAAGGGATCATACAACTTCACTTGCGAATCGAAAGACATGATCTCACTCATGAGGTATTGGGATCGATCAAATTCCATGCATGGTTGTCTTGCTTTGGAAGCATGCCAAGAATTTGTAGGTATGATATATGCTTTTCGAAAGCATATGATCGATACCAACTCCCAATGACGTAATGAGAAACTTATTGATAAAACCTTCAAGATGACAGTGAAAAATTGATATATATATATCTCCAGGTTTATTCCAGGTCTTCCAGTATGCAGGATGTAAATGTATTAGGAATACCTGAGGGTGATGTGATCATAAACGATTGTATAACCATGACACCTCCATTCCGAAGAAGTGATGAAAGAAGTCTGGATTTTAGTGACTCCTCTTATTAGAGAATTGATCCAATTTTAGTCCAAATATTAGACATTAATCTGAATGTGATTTAGATGCAATAAGAAGATTAGATCTGCGACCTTCATTTAATAATGCATCTATGAGAGGTCCTCTAGAATGGATTTCAGATGTGATCTCAATATCCAAGTCACTATACGTGGAACGTACAATCAACCTTGATCTTATCTCCAAGTATCTGCAGAGAAAGCGCATTATTCTTAAAGAGTTAAGCAAGAATAATTCCATTGATAAATGTGTATCCAAAATTGAGAAATGGATGATTAAATATGATTAAATTATCATGAATAATATTAGTGTGATTTATATTATATAGATGTATGAGAATGATGATTCAATATAATTAATTATGATTTATTATTATAGATATGAATAATGTGGATAATACTATCCATATTAATCACATATATTATAAATATGATTTATAATATATTAGAGAAAGCTATTTGTAAATACTATTTACAATTTAAATGCTAATGTGAATTGGATTTATATAGAACATTAATTGAAAATGTAATTTACATTTTATTTTAGGTTGTGAATATGATTCACAAATTTCTAGTTGCATAATTGATATTTCATAAAATAATTTGGAATTGTTTTTGTGAAATAATTTACAACAAATGTTGTTGTAAATTAAGGAGAATCTCATGAGATGTGAAATCTCATGAATTTGGAGAAGGAAGCCACCTTCCTTTTGGGGAGGGTGGACGGCTACCTTGAATCCGGATTCAAGGTGTGTCCCTCC
Organism: Ottelia alismoides; assembly: GCA_037367405.1. Classification (NCBI taxonomy): domain Eukaryota; kingdom Viridiplantae; phylum Streptophyta; class Magnoliopsida; order Alismatales; family Hydrocharitaceae; genus Ottelia; species Ottelia alismoides. The sequence goes on from JAZKJV010010695.1 coordinate 343,768, forward strand.
CCCCTTAATGGGAAGGGAAGCATGCCTCCTTTGTAATTCTCCTATGATGATTGATTTAATGAAATTAAATTATATTTATGCAATACATATTAAATTAAATTAATGATTGCTGTATTATTACAACAAAATCATGCCATTGAAAGAAACACAAATCACGGATTAGAATTCATGGAATTTATGTTGCCCATGGATTGGAATCATTTAAAGAAACACAAACCATTAGATTTGTGTTGCCCATGGATTGGAATTCATGGAATCCTAAATATTATAAATGAAGAGGAAATCCTAGCTCTTCATTTTACTGCATCTCTCTCTCCCTCTCTTTCTCATCAATATACATGTGCCCCCCCTCTCCTTAGAAACCCTAGAGAGGATTGTTGTCATCTCCATGCCATTTCGCTGCTGCTTCAACTGCACGTGGATCTTCATCTCCTTCACTCTTGAAGAAGATGTTGCATCTCGTGTGACGATATTAGGAGATTCACCGCTTGGATTATCAACTTAGATTGTGAGGATTGTGTTTTTCATCAACACGCTCGCAAGTGTCTCCTTCGTTAGATTGGACTTGAGACAGGAGGTCTCTTACTTCAGAGACACAATCACAACCACGCTTCAATAGATATTACGATATATACTATGTGGTTTAGATGAAACGATTCAAGAAATATTCTCGGATCACATGGTTTCGTCATTAAATTTTTTTAATTTCGCTGCATCGAGCGACTAATGCAATTAGTCACTATCGTTTGTGTATGATGTGACTTTCATGCTTCCGTGATGTGTTAGTGTTATTACCATAACCATTAGATGTGTACCGTTGTTGCTTTCAAATTAAATTCACATATTGAATTCAGATATATGGAGCTTTAGGGAAGGGTGCAAATACAAGAATTACACGTGACAAGTGGGAAAAATTGAAGTTTTAATTGTTATGTTAAGGTGAGTAGTTTCGAGTCTATTTTAAGATATAACCCCTATTTTCACATGTACATTGCAATATTACAGTTTCTGATGCCTTTTAGTTATACAATTTTACATGTATAATCTAGTTTGATAATCAGATAAACTTTATTTTTATCCAAGATGATAACTGTTCAGTAAACTTTGTATTGTGTTCAAGCTTAATGTATGGTAGAAAAAAGCTTAGTTTTACATTTGCATATTGAGATTGTTGGATCCTTGTTAAGATTTTCAATATTCAGTTATGTTGCTTTAGTACCATAGAAGTTTTCATATACTTGCATATAAGTTCAGTATTATGATATGATTCGGATATCATAAATTTCCCAGTTTATAACTATGTTACTATGGATTAGAAAATATATAAAAAAAACGAACACCACATTATATCCTAGACAATTATGAACTAGCTTTCAGATATGGTGATGTCATCAGATATGACTCTGAAACACGTAATAAGATATGACGAAATCATCAGATATGGCAACCATCAGATATGATTCAGAGGACTTTGGGTCTGCATTCTGTTTACACATAGACTTTGGGTTGTATGTAGAGTTTTCTTTGGCCCTTGGGGATGTTTTTTTACAAGTATAATTACATTTTGTTTCAACGTTAATGGAATTAGTACTTTATCCATAATGGTGTTGATATAACAACTAGAAATAGAAAAAATTTCATTTCACAGCAAGATTTTCAATAGCTAGTAAATTAATTTTAGTTAATTCATTTGATATTTCAATCTCTTTACATTATCATTATTCTACAAAACTTCAATTTATATTCTTTTATGCAATTGGTGTATTGTAGCAATATATTTTATTTTACATGGCAAGCAAAGTTACTTTCAAAAGTATCCATTTTTTTACCGAATGCTTGAGATCCATTTGTCACACCGAGGACATTAGGTATCTCCTCCGATCCACTGAGTACGTTAGGTAACACCCATATACCTCTTCCTAATCTTCTATTTCATCTCTTCCTCCTCTATCGTGTGTCCTCCATCAATCTCGATCACCCTTGCAACCATTGATCTCATCAAGCAAACTTGATCCAATCATTCAATTATGCTCCATCATCAACCTTTGGATCAACCTTGATATAATAGTTTGGTTGTCGTCCCTCGATCAGATCCAAGCCTCCAGCCTCAGGTATCCCCGAAGTAGCTGGGAGACGCCACAAGGAGGTTGGAGCTGCTCCTTCAACCAAAGCAAGGACCCACAACATGATTGCTTCACATGCAGTGGTTAAATTATAAGCATGCTCCCAGGGCTTTCAAGAGTTACTAAAATACCCCTCCCCAAGGTTGGTCAAATTACAGAGAATGCCATGTCACCTTCTAAAAATTGCAAAATAGCCCTTGGAAGGTTATATTTGATACATTTTCTAACTATTTTTATTTTAATTAGGCCCCGAGACTGTTCTATTCATATCTTGAGCATTTATTATCCAAAATTTGTGTTCTCAGTATCATTTTGAAGCTCATTTAGTTGTCTATCATATGGAATATTGTGATTATTCTTTGAGAAATTAATTGGAGGGGATTCAGACATATATTTTGGGCTCACCTTTTCCCTCAAATCCATCTTATTGTTAGTAAAATTATGAAAAAACTTAGGGATTCTATGGAGATACACATTCTTGTCATGTTCATTTTCTTGAAATCCCTTTGCATTCATCTTCATTCAGAAAATTCTAAAAAAATGCATTATTTTCTCTCACACATTGCATAGCATTATCTTCCTACATAAAACAATTTTAAAAGGAAATTCATTCATCTCATATTTCAATTAGCTGCTTTTATTATTTGCATCTCTTATTTAAAACTGATAAAAATTTGCAAAAATTAAAAAAACTCATTAAATTCCCCTTTTGAAAATCTAAATTAATTATAGATCCTCACATTACTTACCTTGGGACTTTCCTGAGTAAAATAGGTAATGGCCACATTAAATTATTTTTCTATGGTTTTGATCGATCGTTAGATTTCTTAACTACAAAACAACAAACTAGACACTAGGTTTCTAGCTATAAATGGTGTCATTGTCAGGAAGGTATCGCTTTAAGATTGATTTTTAGACAACCTAGTGCATAGGTTTCCATCCCCCGAATAGTCTGACCCCCAGTTTTCTTGTGAATATTCTATTTTCATTCCTCACCATTTATTTATTTTATTTTATTGTATATACTTCTATATCTCTCTGATACAAATGTTTCTTTTTATATGAGGGATCCAGTAGACTCGGAGAAGCTTCTTCAAGGGTCGACTCACCTCGCGGTGACCAGAGGCGAGCAATTAGGTGGATCGAGATCGATGAGGAGGCATCAAACATGAACTTATTATTTTGGCAAGAGAGAGAGAGAGAGAGTTTAGAATAGATTTTTATTTTTCAGATATTTATTTATGCAATAATATTGTAATAACTATCTGTTTCCAATAGTCTCATGTGAAGACTCGTGCGTGTACCCGAACATTGGACTTTGGGCTTGTCTCGACCCATTCTGATCATGGCCCTATGGTTATATTGTGGTGCTTGATGTAGATCTACGATTGCATTTTGGCTATTACTAAGGTTATTTGTTGCGCTTGTAGTCCTAGGACTACACACATCCACTTAAAAGATGCATTAGATGTTCTACTTCTAAAATTAAATTATTCTTTACTTGCTAATAGAACTATCTATTTAGGAGCAGTTTTCAGGTGCATACATATAGCGTAAGTTTCATTTTGTTTATCATATTGCATGGAGATTGCAAGGATCACTTTAATTATTTCTATTTAAAAAACATCATTATTTTATCGATTTGCGTTGGATTTTCTGACTCCTCCCTCTATGTATTCCCACTTAGGACTAACATGAAATTGGGATTGTTTCGTAGACGTGCTTTATATTGGACTTCAAAGAAAGTGATAACCACATTCAAAATCAGGCCTTCTAAACATTATTGAACCAAAAAATAGAATAAAATTGAAATTCATTATCTATGGGAAAGAAATCACATCCTTGTACGCGGGTACTTCTTAATACTATGAGTGGGTGAGGATGCAACCTTAAGGTTAGAACGAAAACCCCAGACTTACACCTTAAGTCTCCAAATCTAACTTTTATGGGTTTGGGAGCTGTAAGGGCTCATCTCCGACCATATAGAGATGTTTTGACTCCTTTGATTGAGGTATAGTAGAACCACATCTAGGCATCAAGGAGACTGATGAATATCCATTTCATCACCTTTATTCTTTTATTTTGGCATTAAATCCCTAGCTAAATGCATTTATATATCACTAATTTGTTAAAATAAATAATCAATAATTCATAATAAATATTGTATAAAAGAATGAACAAAGTAATGTATTTATTGCCAAAATAAAATTATAAATAAAGAAAAGAATAAAGTGTCAAAGACACTGACTGACCCTAGACCTTGATACCCAACCATCATGATGACTTGGTTGATAAGAAATAAAGTAGGGGAGTTAGGGTCGTCAATTGTACACAAAAATATAGCACAGAAATCCTAATTCTATAAGTCAATAAGTATAGTTTGGGACCTATTTTATTTTCCTATTTTTATATCTAAAATTAATACACTCTGAACATGAATATTGTATAAAAATATAAAGAAAATATAAAATTTATTTCATTAAAAAATAATGCACAGTGTGCCCCGAAAATACAAAATAAAAATTCACAACGAAAATTTTGCGGACCTGTATCTTCTCCATACAAATTCAAAATTCACCAAACTAACTTCTATTATATATAAAATAAAATTAGTTATTTAATAAAAGTGGTTTCATTCAATTTGGAGGTAAGATGCGAAAGTTAGGATTTGGGCCCTCATTGTGCAATATACCTCTATATAATATTCAATATATTTATTCTTTACATTTTTCAGTTGCTTATATTTCTATAAATTTGTAAATATCATTCAAAATACATATACATAATAAAATTAAAATAAAACATACATATACAAAATAAAATTAAAATAAAACATACATATACATAATAAAATTAAAATAAAACTATTAAAAATACATTAAAATAAATAATATACTTTAATACGTATATGAATTGTACTTATATACCTATATAATATATGCACATAATTATTTAAGTACATAAATAAACTCAACAAAATATAATAAACATACGTGAATATGTGTTTCAATAATTTATATATATATATATATATATATATATATTACATGTGAACAATAATAGAATAAAAATTAAAATACATAAAATACACGTATATTTGCATATATTTACACTTGTAAATATTAACATGTTGCAAATTAAATTGTAAAAATAAATAAAAATCATAATAAAATACTACATAAAATTACAATTATTTTTCATGTTTTGACAAAAAATAATAAAATCGTTTCATATTTTTAAATGCATTAATAAGGGATTTTTCGTTTTGAATGTCTTGGTTGATCCACGTGGACCATTTAAGACCCGACGTTCATTGACCCTAGGTCAACTGTACGCCCCTCCACCCCCTTCTTGTCAGAACACGTGCAGCCCCACCTTCCAATTTCCCACTCCATCTCCATCCTCCTCAAGAACAACCCCAACATATAGCCCCATTGTTCCTTACGCACGCCCATTCTCGAATGTCCTTCTACCACCACCATCAAACCTCCCACCTTCTCTCCACTTTTTTCGTCAGAAATAGTGTCTATAAAACCCCTTCCAGCCTTCCTACTTTCTTTTGATCCCACTAGCACCACAGTAACCCCAGTTTGACACCCTCGTTGAGATCCTGGTGACAACAGAAATAGCCTTGGCCCTTCTTGGCATGGAAGGAAAGTAGTGGAGGGTGAGATCCAAGTTCACCGGAGTTTATCTTCAGCGAGCTTCTTTTGCTGCGAGCTCCTGGGCTTGTTGAGCTGCTAGGTTAGGTTTACTTTAGTGCTTTTTATTCCAGCATTTCAACCCAGCATTTAATTTCATTAATCAGTTCGATGTTTAGGGTAATTTTAAAAATCAAAATTGCCGGAACCTTAATCTCTGACTTTTCCTTCCTCGATCATTTATACACCAAAGCCATCAGTTTTCATCTCGATTCTCTTACGGAATTGAGCTGCCGAACTTCACGTCTACTTCCTTTTCCAGAGTCCCACCATTTCCCTCATTCATGCATAACCAGCTTCATTAAAGGGTCGAGCACCTTCAGCTCGAGCCCCTCATTCTTTTCTTGTAGGATCGTGAATCGAGAGATCACCTAGAGCATGATTCGAGAGCTCGAACAAGAGCTCCTGGTGGCTTGAGCTCCATGGCTCATCCGACGAACCCCAAATACTATTGAGGTTACCTGTAGACATACAAAGCTCCCAAGAAGCTGTGGAGTTGCTCGGTCGTGAAAGAGGAGGTCGGATGGAGGAGATCAACGCGATCAAAGCTCAACGAACACATGTTCCTCATGTGTTCTTCCATTTCCATCCATCTCCATCCAATCAAGCCATGGTCCAGATCTAATATGGGTCGTCCAAATCGAAATAAAGAGAAGCTCTCCAACGTCATCCATCGTACCATATGGAGCGCTCCTGTCCCTTTGATCGTGCGCGTTTAGGGGGTAAATTTAAGTAACCCTTGCCTTTTATGCATTTATATAATTGCCATGTAAATTTTCAGTAGCATTTAAAAAGTAGTGTAAATTTTGCAAGTGGGCCCAGATATTATGGTATAGTGCACTTAGGTCCACGCTAGCTCAGCTCATGTGGTACCCAGCATAAGTTGGGAATTTTGCAAATGTACCCCTCCAGGCTATTTATTTGCTTTTAGTACATAAAATTTGTGTTTCATTTCAAAACTTTGGAATATTTTGCATGTGCACCCTTTACTTTATCTTTTTAAAAATATACCCTTTCCATAACCGTGTAATTAATTTGTTGCGTTTTATTTTTGATTAAATAGCTCTTGTGCATGAAAAATTGCAGAAAAATTATAGGATGTGTCTTGGATGCTGCTCATCCATGCCATAATTTTTATTTGCTATTTCCACGCATTTCCTATTTTTAAAAAACATTTTAGATATATTTATCACCGGTTTAGATATAAAACTACAAAACTTGAAAAACGTTTTTTAAAAACTCCAAAAGTTTTAAATATTATATATTACTATATAATATAGCTACAAACCAAAATTCACAAAAAAACAACCAAAGAAAACCTTAAAAATTGAAAAAACCGTTCTAACCATAAAATATTAGAAAATATTTTATAAAATAAAAAATACCTTTCTACTTTATATTTTTATTTAAACTATACTACATATTAAAAGTAGTGTTGAGAAATTTTAGAATTTTTATAAATTTTTAAAACTCAAAACCAATCAACATATTTATTAACTCCATGTTTGGAGTATTTTGGACTTTAAGAATTCCTAAAAATTAAAAAATCACCAAAAAATCATAAAAATAGGAAAATATAAAATACAAAAATATTTCGTTTTGTAATTTTTACATATTTATAGCTATATTTATAAATAAAAAACTATCTAACCTATATATACATATATACTTATATATTTATTATTATTATATATACTTATAAATATTTTAATACCTTAAAAAATGAAAAAAGACTATTCTTATTTTAGTTACTGAATTATATATATTATACACATATTATTTATATTATATATACTTAAATATCTAAAAGAAAAAGAAATTTGAACTCAAAAATAAAAAGAAAACAAAATTTATAAAATTTAAAACAAAAAATAAAAAATACTTAAAAGATAAATATTATTAAAAGCCATAAAAATTAAAACCCCAAAAATGCACAAAAATAGTTGTTTTTTGTAGGCAATAATTATTTGCCTATCCCCATAGCTCTAAGTGCTTCGACACCCAGAATACTTGTGCATTCTACACACTTTATCTGGTTATAATAAATTTTAGCCCACTCAATATTGCATTGCTTTATCATTCACATGTTGGTTAATTATTGACTTAATCGACTCTCGTCAGTGGTCACCTCAACCACTATGTTCTCTCTGTGTGAGATCCCACGGCCTCCTTCATAGGGTTAGTTATATCAGAAACTGACTTGCGTATAGCAGATTCTCGGATTGTATTTCCGCCTAACCTAAAACTGAAAGATAGTTGGTCGAACCTTTGCGGCCTTCGTTGTGTTGAGTAGGTGAAATTGGGGTTTGCATTGTATATTGAATTTTGTGCATACAAAAACCTAATACTAGCAAACAATCGATCGTAGTTCATGATCATTCTCCACATTCATTTGCAATGATGCCTGAATATTAGTCTTCATACCCAGACTCCATTGTTTGAGCCTGCACGACCATATCATGACCATCTTTGTTGTCATTTTCATTCCAAAAGAATCCTCTCTTTGAGAGAGTTCTTTTTAGCCATCATTCCCTCCTCCTTCACATTCACCTCGTAAATTCCACTCCATAATCCCACTTCTTCTTTGGTTGAGACATTAAAACATAAACCGTTTGCAAACTCAGAAATAATCGAATGTTATGTGGATAGATTGAAGTGATCAATTTCGAGGATAGAAAAGAGTGTAACCAAACTTGAAAGAGAAACACGATTCATGATTGTAATACATAACCTATTGTTTGAAGCTTCCCTAACTCGGGATGACTCTTCATGAGTATGACCACTTTTCCTTTGACCCTATACTTGAGATTCATAGTCAAGGAAATTGGACACATGACCAGACTAATACTATTGATAAATCTCATATTCATCACTCTAAAAGGCATTAATTATGCTCAGATCCCCAAAATTCATATGCATTTTCCCACTATATTGCATAATTAGCATCCATGCATATGTAAATATAATTACATTTTATCATTCATAATCACATATAATGAGGAGGCAAAAATCACGGCCCCATTGACCTGTAAAATAGGCTAACTTTCTACATTTTTAACTAATTCATATTAACTCTAAATGACCTGAAACTACTTTCATTGTGTACATATAACAAGAATACATAAAAAATACAAAAAATATTAACTTAAATAAGTGAACCAAAAGCTTAAACCCTAATTCAGGACAAACAGACTAAGATGGTAATATCTTCATCACCGGTGTCCGACTTGATCCTACTTACTTTTGAACTAATGTACATTCAATTACCTTTAAAACAAGACTAAGTGCAAGTGAATCAGAGCTCGTATGTCAAAGTTGGGTTTTGGGCCTCTTTTGTACATTGTGTATTTTAGCAATTTTTGACCTACTATTTTATGTACATAATTAACCCATTTTATTTTGTTTATTTTTCATTTATCTTCTTTGACTAAAGTTTTATTAAAATACACAAAAATCCAAATCTAAAATAAGATTGAAATCAAAGAAATTGACAGAGTCCGAGTGTTCACTAGTAGTTTGTACAAAAATCCTCTTTTTTGTTTTATATATTATTTCTTCATTTTTCTAAGTACTAAAAATCCAAAAAATAGAGTAATGTGTAAATATTTATCTTTGATTTTATATTTTTTCATTTTTATCTTAATTTAAAATCACAAAAAATTACAAAATCCAAAAATCAAGGTATTCTATGTGCATAGAGTACCTTAAAAAATTAACTTTGTGCAAATGATCGATTTTGTTTTTGATCCCTTCATGAAAGTTGTAGATATCGTCGATGTGAGCAACTTTCATGAAGAATTTTTTTTGATCCGATGTTATTCGCTTTTTTTTACTATTTATCCTTATTTTTTAATTTCCAAATTTTTTACAGCTGAAACGTGACATGTCCCAGAGCCGCCATGTGTCACTCATTTTTAGATTTATTTATTATTCATTTTATAATAAAATTAAAAAAAATAAAATATAATAAAAAGACACATGGCAACTCCTCAGTCGTCTGATCCCGATCGATCAGACCGTCGAGGGGCCACCTTCCTCCGCTCGTTCCTCCTTCCCCTATTCGACCGACGTCGCCTGCCTGCGTATCTGGCCACTGCTGATCTTCTTCTTCATCAATCAGTGACCAGTCTTCGCCTTCCAAATCAGGAGCAGCCACTGCACCTCCGTGAATCTCGGGGCTGCCGTCTCGTCCCAATCTCTCGATCAATCTCCTCCACTGCGTACCCATCTCCAATTCCTTTCCTTTTTTTGACACAGTCGCTTCCTAATCACGACCCCTGCCAATCTCACGTGCCACCGCCCTCTTCACTTTCCCCTTTACATGTTCAACTCCTTATCAAAATCCCATCTCCGGTCCCTCCTGTCTCGTTAGCTCGTCTCTCTCACCTATATTTAAACAACCACGACCACCGTTCATAGCCATCTGTCGATTGCATATTCATAAGGGGCTTTGGTTGATGGTGACATCGCCACCAGATTCTCTCATCTCCTTACGACAAGATCCAAGGTCATGGACATTGTCAAGTGCCACGCTCCGCCGCCACCTGGTACCCCTCTACTACCCCTACTCATCTATCTCCACGCCACCACATGATCTCCATCTTTGTCATCTTAAGCACGGACCGTATAATGGCTACACCAGTTACTTTTGGATGGTGCATTGTGCATTGTCCTTTAACCACACAATCTGCTAAGGGAGACCGTAGTTCCCTCACTGAATAGTAGCTAGTTGTTATTAAATTCAGTAGGGTAGAAAAGTTTTTTTCAAAAAGTTTGTTATACCCATTAATTTTGTCAATTTTTTCAAAATAGGTACTATATACATAAGAATTTTGTATAGTATACATATTATATACAAAATTTACCCCTACCCAAATTTTGATTTGAAACGGTTAAAGCATGAGCTATGGGTAAAGTATATAGTATACATACACAACCCCATATACTTAGCATGTGTTATGTCCCTGTGGCATAAGGTGGAATGAAGACATAGCTCGTACCAAGCATAGTTGAGTGATAAAAATAGAAAGTCAACTCACCCCCTTATACTTAAGGCTTTTGAGGACTGAAGCATGGCGAAATATCAAGAAATGAGGTGGTTGAGGGTGAGAAGTAAGAATAGAAGTGATAAACACAATGATATCTGTCCCCTATACTTACGATCATGTCAACAAAAGTGTGGCATAGTAATAACAGGTGGGGGACCGAATGAGGCAAGATGAATATACAAGAGTTCAAGGAAGTTTTTGACAAACCTTCTTGCAAGAGTGTGGTGGAGAGAGTAAGGAGATAAAGAATGGGATGAAGAAGAAGAATTCCAGCCATCATCAGAGTCATCCTAAGAAGAATAATAGTCACAAGCTATAGGGTCATAACACATCTCGTGGTAGTATCCTTAGTTTGATTAAGCATTGTGATCTCATTCCGGGTGGCAGTGTGAATGATGGCTGAGGATGATGATGTCACCTTTTGATATCCATGAGTTTTGGTGACATAGGAGGTATCCTTAAGCATAAGACTCGTCTCCTTGAATGGTTCAAGTATTTCATGAATTACTATCGACTCAAAAATTGGACCACTCAAATAATCGTGATGATCTTCATAACCATGGTCTCAATTTAAATATGCTCATGTATATTGGTTCCTCATAGGAGTTGTAACATGTTGGTTCTTCATGGAGGGGTGGCGAGAATCGAATGTTGATCTCATAGCCAGTCTCTCGGGTGTCGTGGAGAGGTCTACCACTCATTGATTACAGTTGTCAGATGCTGGTTCGGTTGTCTCAGGCAGGGTATGTCATTGAGAGTTTGTTCATTATGGCACATGTTTGGGAATCTTATGTCTTTAATCTCATAATCGATAGTCGCTTTAGCATAGATTAAGAGCGGATTTCCCAGAATGATAGGACATTCAAACAACTCTTTGTGATGCTCAAAGTCAAGGACAATAAAGTCCACTCTACGTTTTTCACCTCTGAAGTTTACGACGATGGTAACAATTCATCTCGATTATTTGGTGGAACGATCAGGAATTAAAATAATCACCCTCATCTATTTGAGTTGTTCGTGTCTGAGTTGGTCAAATACAGACTGAGAGAGGATGTTTATATGTAGTCATCATCTAACTGAACACGAGTAAATGTGGTATCCTCAATGTCACAAGTGACCCTAGTCAACCACTTAACTTTGTGACTTTTGGTTCTCTGATTCATCGCCATTGAATTGGCCATAGAGATTACGTGAAATTCATTCCTTAATTGCATTTTACCTATCTTTTTAGGTGTCAATAGACTCTTCACAAATCTCTAAAGATCAGGCATATACTCCTTGGTCTTGACTAATGGAAGCTCTAAGATCAGACTCTTACAAAATGCTTCCATTTCAGAATTGTCCATTTTTTTTGATATTTCTGATTTTATATTTTTTGGTAGTTTTGATGTAATGGTCAGTAGGTTAGTCAGAGGTTAGTAGTGGTTGTGTATGAGAATGCAACACATGATAGATCTCAGTTTCTCTTAGTGGTACCATCTGTTCTTGTTGATTTTTCATTGGTTGGATGACATTATATATATGTTCAGTCAAGGCATATGCTCTATGGTTGATTCGAGCACTGTCATCTGCAAAAGTCTCATGACTTGGGACTGAATAATCATACTCTACATTTTGTGACTCTGGCATGTAATCCTGAGTGGGGTATGGATTATTCCCTACAGTGGCGGTTGGATTTTGAGTCATGTTTCCTTGACTCCATCTCTCACTTGAATGGTCAACGGAAAATTGGTCGTACTCGAGAAGAGAGTCAGCTCAAATAAGGGATGGTTCAAAAAATGCGTAGTCCAATGTAACCAGAAATCATGTTCCACTATCAAAATTGATTACTCTATTTTCTATTCTCGTATTTTCTCACTATATTGTGTTCGTATAATAGTTAGAAGGGATTTTCACCCGGCAGACTCTATAATCTCTTCCAATTACCTCTACGACCTTTAAAACATCCTAATTCCTCCCCCGACCTCATAAACATGCTAACTCTTACCTTACAGACCCTGTGGTTAACCCCCGTTCATTTACCCATTAAAATTAACGGATTCTGTTATGTTCTTTTATATTATACCTATTTTATTTATCAAATTTACATTGAGCGCCACTCCATCATCTGAGAGGAGCTGATCCCCCCTGCGCTGCCCTCCACCAGCGCCAAGCTTTGAGCCTCGCCATTGCTGTCGTCGAGGAGCTTCGCGAACAACTCCTCCATCCCTCTCTACCTCCTGGCCACCGAGTAGCCCCGTGCCCATCTCCTTCCCTCCTCCCCTGCTCGAATGGCCCGCAGGAACCCAAGCTGCCCCCCGCCAAGGTGCCGTGTTCAAGTCCTCCCCGTCCCCTCCCCCCTGCCGCTCAGCCTCCCAAGCTTCCTGCTCCCCCGCCCAGCCTCTCAATCTCCCTACTTTTTTTCTATTCTTTTTTATTATTATTTTGGCTAATTCTAACCATTCGATGGTAATTGGTTAGGTTAAATCAAGATTAACCTAAGTAATTGACTCAAATATAGTTAAAATTGATGGTAGGGTTTGTTGGGTAAGAGGGAGCAAGTTTACGAGGTCGGGAGAGGAATTAAGATGTTTCAAAGGTCGTAGAGGTAATTGAAAAAGATTATAGAGTTTGCTGGGCAAAAATCCCTATTTAGAATTTAAGAGAGATCTAGTCCATGAAGAAGTATAGGAATGAGCTAAAATGTATGTGGGGAAGGGAATGATGGCTGGGGAGGGACCATCTCGAAGAGAAGGTTTCCCTAGAATGATAGAAAAGAAGATTGGGACATGGATGTGTAAGTGAGACCCGTAGAGTATGGGTATGAATACTAATGTGCCGACATCTTCTAGGGAAAAGGTGAAGAATAAATTGTTAACCACGATTACTTGTTTGCAATTGCAAAGTCTTTCACGCTCACAACACACATCAAACCTCGTTGTTTCACCAAGTCAACGATGTGGAGGCCGCAAGAGTTCGGTAGATTATATTTTAAATTTTAATTGAGTGGTAAAACAATCTCTAAAAGTACATGGAGAATAGGTTTTGGGCACTACCCTAAGTGCATAAACCTTCTTCTATGTAAAATGAGTGGGTTTCTCTCCACCGGACACAATGTTAATTTTATTTTGATTTATTTACAGTCAGCTTGAATAGTAGTCCCAATTTTAATTTGAAGTTGTCATTATAGTCTTATACGAGTACAAAAATCACACTCTTAATAGGAAATCCCGATTCCTTTTGAAATCTGAAGTTCTAAAATCGAGGGATGAAGGATCTGAAAAGTCGATATAAGCATAAAATCAATGATGTATGTTAAGAAGAAGACTTACAATAATTTCTTGCATTCTCCATGCAGGATGCAAGACAAGGAATTTAAAATTTTAAACTAAATGGTATGCACAAAGAAAATCACCCTAAGTTGATAGTTCTATTAGAGGAAATAAATTGAGTTTAATTTGGCAAGGTCCAAACGATCTTTTAGTGTATCTTGTTAATGAGAAGTATGACCTAGAATTTACATCCTAGAGCAAGAAGCTACGCAAGTGCCTAAAATCTATGCCACTCAAGTTGAGCCCCAACCAGACAGATGGGGTTGAAACATGCCCGGCACACCAAAGAGAGTTCAGTCATGTTTATTACAGATATTCCAATTTAGAGGGACCCGTGAAAAAGGTAAAGATGCAAAATTTTTAGCATAATGCTCTTACAAAAATAAAGTTTTTCCTTGTAGCACTTTGGATTTTAACTTGATAGTGCTCCCGAAGTAAGTTTCCTTAAACTTGTTCCGAGCTAGATTTGCAAAAAGAGAAACTGTAGTTAATACATGTAAAAGAGAAATGTAGTGAATAAAAAAATTCAATGCAGAACAAAAGAAAATGAAAGAAAATTGATAAAAAAACTAATTATACAAATTAATTTAAAATATTGAAAATACATCATTCCCTGGCAAGGTTTCATTTCATGAATCGTATTTTCACATGTTTAATAATAGATAATTTTAGTATACGAGGTGGAAATTGGATCAACAAAAATCGTACTTCTGAATATGTGGATAATGTATAACTTGGTAAGTATACCAGGGTTGAACTTGGGGAACAATGCTTGTTTAGTAAATGGCTTAGAATTAATATACGTAATTAAATAATTGCAATATTGATTTCATGTTAGGAAATGAAGCATAAAAGAAAGAGTTAAGAACAAATAAATAAAACCGATAGAGTAAGAGATGGATCTGTGAGTATGCAATTTAATTCTCAAATAAAATGATCAATTAAAATCCTCAAAAAACTCGAAGATCCAAGATTCAAGAAATATTTATCTACTCAAATCCAAATTCATGCTAAGAGATGCATTTATAAATATGTCTGCATAATTTTGAGATTAATTAGCAATGATGAATCCCTGTGATTTTGATCCTTAATAAATTTATCTCTAACCACAAAATGATCATGGAATAAATAACAAGAAGCCTCCTCAATTGTGCCTACTGATCATATCAATTTTCTCCAAATGAATTGCTGGAATAAGTTAAATAAAGTCTACATATATCAATGTAATACTCTAATAAGAATTGATGATAATAAGCCTCTGATCTAGCTACAGTTATTATAAAAATATAGATAATGAAAAATGGCTTCAAAATGATATAAAATACGTAAAAATTGGATAAAAATTGAGAGAGTTATGAAATTAACAAGACACGTGGCTTAAAATGTAAATAACATAGAAATTCTCATGCATTTCAGTCTTCGAGAGGACGTGTATGTAAATATCAAAAGTTGACAGGGCCTTCTTTGCAATTTACCACTAGGCAGGGGCCTATATGTGAACTCTAGAAGGTGTCAAAGTGTGGATACAAAATAACCAGGGTCACGCACTGTGCGACACGTGATGGGCTTCGTTGTGATTCTTAGTATGAGTGGGGATGCTGGCGTAAAATTCCCACACCGCATGCGGGGCACATTGGATGTTTGAGGTTCGGATTGTGCTTCGGGTTCTATGCCTCCACATGGTTTCCTGGCAAGCTTCATGGCTAATGCAGGTGATGATACGAGGGTTTGGTTGTCGTTGATGAAGATGTGGAAGTGATTGGAGCGGTAGATGCAGGTGATTGTGCGTTGATCAGAGAGGTGGAGAGGATAATCAATGGAGGCGGAGACTAGCAGATGGGAGGAAGAGCCAGAAGTAGGCGGTGGTGTACCAATTCTGTTGGATCATATACAATGATGGAGAGAGGTGGAGAGTTGCATGTGCCGTGCGTGTGAGTGGAGTGTGTGACGCACGCGCTATGCACATACAGGATCTAGGGGAAGTGGGGTCAGGTCATGGCCATTGGATCGCTTTTGATCTAATAGCTCAAAACATTTGCGCTACACGACAAGAGGAGTTGACTAGGTCAACGAGCATGTTGATTGGGCATGAGGTGTCTCAACGAGGAACCGTCACGTGGCATGTAGTTTTGGCCAGGGCATTGGCCAAGAGATGAAAATAAGAAAATATGAATAGAAATAGAAATAAGGCTCAAATCAAAAGGTGATAAACATGAAAGTTGTTGGTCTCAATGTTATCTACAACTTTCATGAAGACCTAAAAAGAAAATAAAGTCATATGTATAACACGCATGTTTGTAAGGGTATTAATTTGTCAATTAATCCCTATATTTTTTTATGTTTTGTATTTTTATTTTGGTTTTAATTAGAGAGTTAATCTATATACAATATGTACAATACTAATCTATTTTTTGGAATTTTTAGATGTTAGAAAATAGTAAAATAAAGACATACAAATATATATATATATACAATTTATACACGTTTTAAAGATTTTTTTGTGTTTATTTCTTAATGCCATGTTAGCTAATGATTCAAATAATATAATGGAAAAAGAATTGGGTTAATATAATTATATTCTCTACATAAAATAATAAGCTCAATAAATTGATTATTAGGGTTATTTATTCATAGATTTTAACCCTAATTTCTTGCATAATTAATAAAGTCAACTAATATATTTTAGGGGATTTGATTATAGACTTAACAAGGAAATTTTTTAAGATAACCATATGGAATAGATGAATCCTAGATTCTTCAGTTATGGAGTAATTCCTTAGTTTGGTCCAGATGGTGGTCCACTAGTGTGGTAGTCAGCTTTTGCGGTGATGGCTCGAGAATCAAATCGCAAAATTGATAGAGAAAATCCAAATAACCTTGTCGGTTTCTTGTGAAACTTGTGTGGGGGTTGAGGAGCAAGCTATGGGCGAGGACATAGATAAATCTGTGATTCATCACTCTAATTAGATAAAAATATAGTTTCATCCTAAGAAATCAAATGCATTCATATGCTAATATCATAAAATTACATTTCTTGCACTTGTAAATAATTTGCATAAATTAGCATTCATTTCTACATTCATATCCATCTGAGCATTTTCACATATTTTCATGCATTTTTAATCAATTCATGGTGCTCCAATTGACATGAAACTAATTCATTATGTACGTATCACTAAACCTTAACCCAAGAAAAATCTTAAAAATACTAACATGTATATATATCTGAAATAAACCCAAACCCTAAATTCAGGACAAAAGCCGCAAATGTTGATATCTCTCTCGTACAGTATTGATGAATCCCCATTCATCACTCTATATCCCTTTATTTTAACTAGAAACCTTGGTAAAATACCATGTAAATATTTGTAAATACAATAATTTGTCAAAAATACATGCATCATGTAAATAGCCATAATTAGCATGTTTTTGCACAAAAATAAAGGAATAAAGAAATAAATAAAAAGAGAGAAATATTTAGAATAAATATTGAGTGACCTGAACCCAAGGGAGGGCTCAGCATGGGCCTAACTGCAAAATAAAATAAGTACAGAGAGATAGGGTAACTCAACATGGTGTAAATACCCCTCTTTGTGTAAATATTTTATTTTCTAAAAAAATAAAAATATTCATGTGTCCCCTTTATTTTGTATATATTTATAAAAATAAAAACTAAATAAAAATGGGAAAATAAAAGAAAAATAAAAATAAATACTTTCTCTCTCATCTGTGTATATGTACCATGTACATACAATAAAAGATGTATTTATTTCACCTTTGTAATTACTTAATAAAAATACAATAAAAATCTTTTTATATTCCCTATTTTATGATGTAAATAAATAAAATATAAAATGGGAATAATTGTACATAAATAAAATAATAAAAATAAAATTCAAAAATATATAGGTATACATGCCTGTATATAATAATAATATAATGTAAATACATAATTTATTTTTCAAAAAAATAAATAAAAATAATTAAAAAATACTTTGAAAATAAATAAACATTTTTCATGTTGAAAATATTTTCAAATAAAATCATTTTCTATTTTAAAATGAATTTACAAATAATTAATAAAAGGAATAATCTGATTGGTCCACGGGGGATGTTGACCCCGGTCAACTCTCCCCCTGGACGACTCTGCATCCGGATCCGCGTGATGACCCGATCTTCTCCTATTTTTCCAAGCATGATCCGACCACCATTCCCTCGAACACCGGGCCCCGATTGTCATCGTCATATCCAGGATCCACGCCCGCCATCTTTCCTAGGGATCCGAGCTCCAAGATTCGCTGCCCGACTCCATCTCTGCCGGACCCCTGCACTATATAGTCTCACCTCCGCCGCACATTTCAGACTACCTTTGGCTCTCGTCTTCGACTCCCAGGACCTCCACCGTGCTCCTTGAGTGACAACGAGTGTCTGAGTGAGGATTTAGAGGGGGATAGCCCAGGTCCGACGATTTCCATCGTCGTGCTACGCCGCGAGGCGAGCCCGAGCCTCTGGACCCGTCCATCCATAGAGGCGACGACTCCCGGAGGTCTAGCACCTTCAGCATAGACGGATTCCTCCATCAGGTAACTTAGTTAGCTCGTAGTTTCCCTTAGATTTCGATTCTTAGATTTCGCGTCGCCGGCCTTCGCCGGCCGATTCCAGATCACTCGTTTACCCATTCACCCATCCGAACCCGTCTTCATCTTCACGAGACCTCGCTCAACCTTCTACGCCCCTCCGATCATCTTGGTTCACCCCGGAACCAAGACTAAGGTTTCCTCCGCCGTCGCCTCGTCGAAGACCCCCACTCCACCTCATCCGATCACCCCTTTCGCCCGCTAATGGGTCGAGGCAGTTTGCCCTCGACCCCTCTTGTTTCCTGTGCAGGTCCCAAGGCTTAAGAGCCTCATCTGGAGGCTCAAATATCCAGGAACAACTGCTCCAGTTCATCGTCGTCGTCGGAGCCCCTCCAATGCTCCCGGCCCTATCCGAGCAGCCCACCAGTTGCGGAACACCTCGTGCGGTATTTCCCACATCTCAGCATCAGCAGAGGACCTTTTGATCGCACGTATTGGGCCGGCGAAACTCATCGGCGTCCTGATCTTAGAGGGTCCTCCAACACCGTTCGATTGAGCCCCTCGCTCCAGATCAGATCTTGTCCATCCGTTCACGAAGGGGCTAGCAGCCGTCTGATCGTCTGAGGACCTCATCTGGAGCGTCCATTGCTGAAGGAGTACTACATGCCTCAGCCGTCGTATCTGGAGAGGACTACTTTTAGCCGTCAGATCTTAATAAAAGGGTATATTTCACTTAGGCCCTCCTCCTGTTGTATTCATCGTTTAGTCCTGTAAATATTTGTGTACGTTGTTTTTAATTTGGATAATTTGCATCTAGGACCTTAGGCTTTTAATATTTGCAATTTATTCCTTCCTATTGTGGTGCAGTGCTTCGACACGTGAGTTTCTGGGCTTTTTGCATGTATGGGCTTGGGGTTTATCTGATGTTATGAATTGATGTTTTATTTTTGATATTTGCATTTGTACCCCTGTGCGTACAGAATTGGAACATGTGTTAAAATTAATGTGAAATTTACATTGAGGCCCTATAGTTTTCGTACGTGTTACACGGAAGCCCCTAAAACTATGTTTTCTTGCACTTAGGTCCTCGTGCGCTGTGTGTCTCGTATTGGTTTAATAAAATATCAAATAAACTCCAAATCAATTGAAATTTGGACATGTGGCTCCTGCCACAGTGTAAAAATTTTACTAATTTTTTGGGACATTTTTGTTGCTTTTTGCTATTTTTAAAAAATAAAAAACCTTCAGTTTTACTATTGTTTGGAATAGAAAATCAACTAAAAATATACAAACTTTTCTAAAAATTCTAAAAACATTATGACTTTCTTGCTTTGTTGTTTTTGAGCATCTGACCAATTTTTAGCCTATTTGAATTTATAAAACCCATAAAAATTGAAAATCCCTGAAAAACTTATAAAAATTATTAAAAATTATCTAAAAACAAAAATAATGCAATTTTGGTGTCTGTAGTTTAGATTTTATTTTTACTTTTCATAAAAATTGCTTTATATTTTTATAGCTAATTATCTATTTTTAATTAGCCTTTCAATTCTGACTGCACAGTTCTTCCCTGTTTTTCCCTTTTTCGATTTTTATAAAATAAATTAAAATTAGAAAATTCTGAAAAAATCCACCAACAACAATTAAAAATATAAAAACACAAAAATAATTTTACCTTTTGATGCAAAACTTTGAGTAATTTCATTTCAGTCCCTGAGATTACAGAACTTAAACTTTGCTTTATCTTTTTAATGGAATAAATATTTTTACTATTAGAAAAATTTCTCAAAAAAATGGTGTATATTCTTGATTTAGTTTTTAACCTCGTGTAAAATTTTCATCGCATTTTGTTGACATTTGATATATTTTAAAAAAAATAGTGTCTTTTTCCCTGCCCAAATTTTGAAAATTTATAAAAATTTTAAAAATTGCTTGAAAATTCCAAAAAAATTAGTGTAGGTGTATTTTGCTATATTTTAATTTGTTTCCAATTTTCGTGCATTAATCATTTATAAAATCCAAAAAATTGCAAGATACTAAAAATCTCATAAAAATCATAAAAACTTCTACAAAAAATCCAAAAATAGTGATTTCAGTTCTTGTTTGTAGATATTTGCATATAGTTTGTTATAGAAGTAACTGCCAGGGCTTTTGGGCACTTAAAATATTTTTAAGTTGCAAATTACTCCAGGCTGTGCACAATTTCACATTTCCCACTGTTTGATGTTTAGAAAAATACAAAAACATCTGAAAATTCCTCAAAAAATTCTAAAAAATATTTCAAAACTTTTAAAACCCAAAAATATTCTCTCTGAATTTTTCTGAGCATTTTTGATAAATTGAAAAATTACAAAAAGAGTTGGTGTGTTCATTTTTGATCTTGTGAATATTGCTCCATATTATTTTTAGAAATATTTTTGCCAAAATCAAAATCACTAAAAATTTGAAAATAAAAAAAAGAAAATAAAATTCTTTAAAAAATTAAAAAAGATAAAAAATCATAATTACCAAGGATATTTATCCTTTGAGATTCCTGATTTCTCTTAATTAATTCTTGATTAATTGAACAACCGTAAGGATTTGTAGCCTTCCTGAGTTCGATCCTGTCTGCTATATAGGTTAATAAGTAGCAATAACAATTTTTTTTGTTTGTCACGTGATTTTTGGGGATAGCAATGACTTACCTTTAATTTTCCAATCCTCGAGAAAAATGTGTCAATGGGCCCCAACCAAACTTTGGAGATGGCATCGATTAGGAGTGGTGGTTGGAGCACTGCACGGTGGCACAACAATGGCCGGAAGCGCTGGGCGCGATGCCGCCGCGAGGATTGCAGGGGTCAGGCGGATCAGGCCGTCGCCTGGGTGGTGGTGGCAACCGCATGTGGCACTACTGTAGGGTAGAGGATGCACGACAAGGGGGGGGGGGATCTGGTCGCTCGCGGCGGAAGTGGTGGCATGGGACACAATGCGACTGGTACGCGACCCCATGCGATGGAAGAGGGGGCCTCTGGAGGTCGGTGGAGTATGACCGCCGTGGTGGGGGCGCGGTAGCTGATAGAGGAGGGGGGGTGCGGCGGCGAGCCGTGCCCTCTTGTTATTATTATTATTATTAAATTTTTATTTTAACCTGTAGGAAATGTTAGATATATATATATATATATATATATGTATATTTATCTTTTTTTATTAAAACTGTAAATAGTAATAACTTTTTTGTTTTATAGCTTTTTAAAAAGAAATCGGAAACATGGACATAAGTAATTTTTAATTTTATTTTTGTTTTTTTAGTTTTCCTGCAATACAATTGTTCGGAATAAAAACAACTATGCATTTTTTATTTTTATTTAACAATATGTGATGTGTGAACGATTGTTGATCTTGGCAAGGAGAAAGATAGGATCCGAAGATCCGACCACCGTGCGTGGTCGGATGTGAAAGGTTGTGAGAGAGAGAGAACGAGAACATACGTGGATCGAGAAAATGTGGTGAAAATCGAATTCGGATGACAAATGTGATATGGATTTTTTGGGTATTTTAAGATCTAAAAATTAATCACGTTGAAGCAAAAATTAAAACTAAAATTTATCTAAGAAGGAAATGATGGAAAAGAAAATGGATCTCTTCTAGGGATCGGATACGCTGTGATGGCCTCGACGAGGGCCGATTCACTGTCACCAAACAACTCGGAGGCTGGGCACCCTTCTTTGACAAGATCACTCTAATAGATCGGGCTCTTCTTCACCTAAGATTGATCAACTAATAATGAAGGAGGAGGAGCCCATTAAAAAGAAGACGAAAATCAAAATGTAAAGTATCTACAAATAATTTTTATTGGTTAATTAAATAAATAATTTAAATAAATAATTAAATATGTTAATTATTTATCAAAATCATAATTAAATAAATTAAATAAAATAATTAATTTATAGAAATTAATTAGCCACCTTAACAGCGGTTATTTAAGGTATAGAATAATATCTTATATACAAGACATGTTTTCAGATCCAATAATAAATAAATTAAATACTTAAATAATTAAGTACGAATTTCGTAATTAAATTAACTAATTAATCGATGTTAGATATTTCTTTTTTGGTGATTTATATGTAAGGAAATCAGTTGTATACAAATATTATGTACATATAATACAATATACACATGTACAAATAAGGAAATAATTTTTAAATATTTTTTAGATTTTTAATTATTATTTTTTATTTTTAATAAGTAAGATAATGTTTAAAATTATGTACATTATGTATAAAAAATAAATATGAATAAATATACAAATATGTAAGTGGTAAAACTACACAAAACACCCCAAAAAAACCGACTTTTCAACCTTAACTCAAAAATTGAAACCACAATCATTTGAAAGATAATTTAATTTAGAGTATAATGGAAGCAAGTTTGATTCAATTTGAGTTTGTATGGAGCCAGAATTGGTATTTCAATTATCGCTTTACGGCTTTTTCTAAGTGTGATTATTTACAATATGTACATTATGTTATTTTGCAATTATTTTTATTATTTAACAAATATTTTTATTTACAACTTTTGTTTACAAAAATATCTAATCTAATTCAATTTATGTACAAATAAAATAGTACAAGTTTCATACAAATATACAGGGAAAAATATTTACAAATTATTTTTAGATTTTTGAATTAAAGACCCTATCTCCCCTTTATTCTTGGTCGATCAGGTCAAGTCTTGACCTTCTCTCAAGGTTCAGGTCAGTCTACATTTATTCTATAAATACATCCTTTATTTTTTTCTTTTTTCTTTTCTTTTTTATCCTTTTTTGAATATAAAAAGTGTTAAAATGCATATTTAACAAATGCATGCAAAATGGTAATTTCATGGAATTAGTTGGTATTTACAGATGTTTGACTATGTAAATGAAGCTAAAATAAAAGAATAAAGGTGATGAATCATGGATTCATCATTCCCCTATACTTTACCTTTGCTAATACCTTAGCAAACACTAAAAATGAGTAAAATAAAAATAAAGAAAAGGAAAAGGAAAGAAGTTAGAACAATGTTGACTTTTAAGCTTATCTTCATAAACTTGTAGTATGGAGCTCTGTCGAACCTTTTGGATTATTAGTGTGTCGGCATCTTAGTGGGAAATAGATTTAAAACCTAACAACCTCTAAGTTCCACAAGACTCTTATTCAGGTCTCCTCAATAGTCAGATCAGAACAAGTATACATACACAAATTCTTATGACTATGAATCTTTACTTGTACGGTGTAAGTGAAATATAGCTCCTCATCTCAAAAGTAGCAAAGAAACAACCTTTCTCAACAAGGTAACTCTAATCCTCCGGTCTAGCAACTCTTTCCTCGAGGAGCGAGGATATTCCTTTCTAAGTTCAAGTACAATCAGTTCAAGAAGAGGGGATGGAGAAGAGAGTGGACGATAACCAGTGTAGCTACCTATCCTTGGATGCATGACCAGTGTAGACAAGTCATCCGCTGCAAGCTCAAAAACATTTGATTTTTAAGCTCTTATTCTCTCTTTTTTTTCACTTGTATATACACTCCGGCATGCATTTTACTTTTTAATCAGACCTCTCCACTTTTGGAGATTTTGCTTTTTTCTGAAAATATATACAAGGTGCTGTATGTACATAAGGAGTTTTCCCTCTTGAATCAGTATACTATCCCTCTTTTGAAGCATTATTGCAACCCCACAACATCCTGTCTTTAGACCTCAACATCACCAAACTCGGTTGAGACACATTTCCCTCCCTAGATGAGGATTAGAGGTTCCGCCTAGATGTACTACCCTCGTATGATACCCCAAGCCAAAAGATTCTACCCCTCACTACCTCCTCCATGAAGAGCTACATGTAGAGTGCTTGTCCAAGGTAAGCCACGGTCTGAAAGAATCATGCGTGTGTTGTTAAAATTCTACTTAGAATTATGAAGATGACATGTGAACATAGTCTTATGGACTCAAAGAATGAAGTCACTAGGACCTGAAAAGTCTTAACTCTAATTCTTATAAGGTTCCTCCGAAATGAAGTGGATTAAGGTCCAATTAATCTTCATTCTTCAAATTTATTCCAGACTTAGTTTAAATGTCAAAATTATCCTGAAAAATGCACATGCCAATGCAAGAAATATGTACAATCCAAAGAAAGTAAAATCTTTTGTGTAATAATTTTTCTTATTTTGAACTTTTTATGGATTTTTGAAAAATGATGCACAAGAAAAAAGAGTTTTTATGCAAATAGTCAGTAATATATACAAGTATATACAATTCTTTTAATAAGGGATAGGGGCGAGATACACATATTTACACAGGAGTGAGTCAATTAGTTACAAGAGTCAGATGAAAGGATTTACAACTTGAGTAATTTATACAGGTATATACATACATTTGGAAGTTTCTTTTTTTTATTATTTTTTATCATTCATTTTTTAAATTTTTGTGATGCATATATTCCTCAAATTTATATGAAAATAATTTTACAAATAGTTTTGAAGATTATACTCCAAAATAAATTTTCAAACCATTTTAAAATCATTTAAATACATTTGAAAACAATTTTGCAAACATTTTTCAAATAGTATATATAGATTTTCAAAATAATCTTTCAACCATTTTTAAAACATTTGCAAATAGTTTTACAAAATGATTTTATTTCACATAAAGAAAAAATTTTACAAGCCAAAATATTTTTAAAAAGGTTGAACATATTTTTCAAACATTTTTCAAATAGTTTTCAAAAGATCTTTCAAATAGTTTTTCGAACTAATTTAGAAATATTTCCAAAATATTTTAACTTGACTTACTAATTAGTATATACAAAAAGAATTTTGAGAAAATCTCTGCATTTTTTTATTAGTTAGTTTTTTTTACCGGTATTTATATAGTATTTTAGCCATATTAAAAATATGAAAGTATGAGTTATGGATAAAGTATATATACAATATATACGACACTCCCCTATACTTAGCTTGAACTATGTCCTCATAGTGATCATAGAGCTGCAAAGGAAGACATAAATCGTGCTAAGTATAAAAGAGTGAAAAGAAACTATACTACAATGACGAATAAAATAATATAATCAATAGAAGTCAGTGATCCCCCTATACTTAGGATCAAGTAATCCTAAGTGTAGAAGACTGTACAGAAAACTAAGGGTTAGAATGTACAGAGTCTACCTCCCCTATACTTAGGGTAAAATATCCCTAAGTATAGGCAGCAAAACAGAGGTAAAAAGAATCAGATAGATAATCACAAGCCATACTTAGGGTAAAGTACACCCTAAGTATAAAATAATCACAAGATGGAGATGGGGTGTTTAGAAAAAAAGAATGAAGGATATGGACAGATGGATATATACAACTGTGAACAATGTTGAGGTGTCTCTTAACAAATGCTAGGATTTACGCCCCTAGCTGGGTGCAAATGCTAGGATAACGCTGTATCAAGGTTCATGATGGTATCTGTGAGGTAAATACCGTACTTTCGTCGCAGTCTCGGTGGGAGAACAATAACAAACTAAATAGAGTAAATGATGACAAAAAGGTAAACAATCAGGAGGGTGTCTGCTACCGGGTAAATATATGGGAAGATAAAATCGGGCTCCGATAGCACAAAAGAAATCATCGGCTCAAGGTATGAATGGAGTGAATAGATGGAGCCGAAGAAATCAAATGTGGAGAAGGAAGGATCTGTCAGGGAATCCTCCACATCAATCACTGTCTCAAATAGATAACGAAGATCAAGATAAGGAGAATCATTAAAAAAATCTGATATCCGATGCATGTAATGTAGAGAAATCAGTGAAATCATTGAATACCTCAAATATTGGGTCATCCTCGCAAGGGTCGTCGAGGAGAGAAACATCAAACTCATGATCAGAAATCTCAGATGGCTCGGTCTCGTGATCCAACATATAAGATGCACTCCCAGAAAGTGAAACCAAGTACGTAGGGTCTGTGGCATCCTCCTACAGATAACCCTCGGGGAGTAATGCAAAATCAGAATTGAACTGGGGATCTATGCTGCCAAATATCAGGTCCTCCAAAAATGTATCGACATTATCAAGTGGGAGGACACAAGGCTCCGAGATGGGATGATTTATTTCTGTCTAGTCAAAAATCAATCCCTCATCAAGCTATCCATGCTGAGAAATCCAAATATGTATCTGAATTTGAGAAGATCTTCTGAAAAAAAAGACACTGAATCAGCTGAACATGAACACTAAAATGACTCAAAGTACAACTGAGATGTGGGTTCCTCCTCTATTTTTTGGGATACTAGCAGATCTATCCAAGAATCATCGACGTGAAAATGCAAAACTGGATCAATATCCGACTGTAAATCCAACGGGAACTCATCCAATGTCTAGCTCTGGGAACTCACTGTTGTAGTCAATACGTCCATCAAATGAAATGTAGTAGCATCCATATCCTCTGATTAGTGTGTGCTGTAAAATTTGACATGAAGTGTGATGAGTCCTAAAACTGCCCTTGTTATTATGATGAATTATCGTGCTTAAATTATGTTTCGTTGTAGGCGGGCAAACGGAATCGGTCAAGAAATAACCACAAGAAATTAATTGAATTTTCAATCACGTGTTTTTTTGTTTATTTTACTTGGGTAAGTCACAAGGTCAAACTCAAGGAGGTAAAAGAACAACCTAGAAATTTATCTATTAAAGTTAGCGTACAGTTTTTGAGGCGATCTTTTTTGGTATTATTAATGCAATTTTGGGGTATAAAATGCAAATGTGGCCAACTTTAGGGATTAAAATATAAAGATCAATCAAACAATGTTCGAAAAATATGAAACTTGGCCAAGATGACAATTATGATAAAATGAATGCACGATAATATACTTAGAATTTTTGAATGCAAGATAAATATTTTATGAATTTATGAATACAAATGATACAAATTTCAATATTTAATTAAATAACATATTTATTTTCAAGGGATTAAATTATTCAAGATCTATCACTAGGTGGTTGATCTAAAAAAATCCTAAACCTTAAAAATATGAGAGTTAATACTTATGAGGAATTAAAGATTCAAATATGCAAAATGATTTTTATACAACAAACCATGCATGCAAATGCAATTCTTTTTTATCACAATGAAAGAAACAATGAATTCTACAATCTGTGAATTTTAGGCAATTTTTAGAGCAATGGTTAATTAGTTATGAATTTTCAAGCATATAATGGGTAAAATATGCAATTCCCGATGAAATAACTAATTATTAATTAGCCACGGATCACAAAATTGTCAAACACATGCCAAGATGTAGATAATTAGTTGAAGAACAAAGTGCTATTTTTATAAAAATAAAATGATGTGAAAATATTGATCAAAATAATAAAGGAATATATGGGTATCATTGCAATATTCAATAATATAAATAATACAGAAAAATGCAGAATAAAGGTGAATATGTAATTATCAAAAAGGTAGGGATTATTACTGCAAAAACCCCAGCGATCACATGCCTGCAAAAACCCCAACAGTCACATGTTACGTGACATGTACGTAACCCTAGAGTGACGGGGGTCCTCTACGAATATGTGAAAATCCAAGGGGATGTTTGCAAATTTTCCCACTACCCATGTGAGTATCACACGCAGGGGGTCTTCTTGGAATTTGGCGAATCGATGGGGGCCTCGGGAGATGTTCCTGATTCTGATGTGGTAGAGCAGCGGAGCAGATGGCTCTCTGTGGCCCGATCTGGATCTACATGAGTCGGTGGAGAATGCCAAGCTGTTGGTAATCCTTAGCGGAACCGATGTAGTTCTAGTTGGAGCGTGTCGAGGAAGGGCCCTTATGGAGAGGAATTTGGCGGTTGATTCGAAGAAGATGAAGCTCGAAGATGTTGGAAGCATTGGATTTGAAGTGTTGTAGAAGGTGGGATGCAGGGTAGAGGTGGTTATGCGTTGGGTGGTGAAAGGGAGGAGGATGAATGTCGTTGGCTCGACGACCCAAAGACCGGAGCAAAGAAACTCGCGCGGAAGTGGCTATGCTGCAGTGGTGAGGTGACCCACCGGATCTCGCCGCAGGAGGGTGATATTCAATGCTGTCACCACCGGCGTCTCCCCTCGACTTGTGCAAACGACAGATGCTTGAGATGAGGAGCGGTGCAGGTTTGAATAGGAGATCAGGCGGTGGAGGTTTTGATGAATATGGAAGGGGATCGGAGAGGTTGATGATCGCGATTCGCGGGATGGAGGAGATTCGTTAGGGATATGACGAGCTGGCCACGTGCGAGATTCGATGAGGAGACGAGATCGGAGCGACAACTATGGAAGGAAGGTTGCAGATGGTGTCGCGATTCACGGAGGAGCGAGATGCGCGGATGGTGGTCGACGAAGGACATGGAGTGGCGATGGTGAATCGCGGGCGGTGCCTCCTCTGGATTAGGAAAGGATATGGAGGAAGGGGATGGATCTGGGACCGTCCGATCGGCCGAGATTGGGCGACCTAGGTCACGCGACATGGTGGATTAATTTTTTAATTTATTTTTTAACTTATTTTTTTAAAAATGAAAATAAGTATATAAAAAGGTAAAAAATGGGTGACACGTGGCAGCTCTAGGAGCTGCGACGTGTCAGCCTCACAAAAATCAAAAAATAAATACAAAGACAAATTCGGAATAAATAGCAAACAACCTTGGATCGAAAAATTTTCTTTACAAAAGTTTCTTGTCTCAATGAGATCAACATCATGAAGAGATCAAAATGAAAATCGATCATTTGCATAATGTAATATTTTTGAGTTATCCCATGTACATAGAATACCTTGATTTTTGGATTTTATAAAATTTTTGTCATTTTTAAATCAGATAAAAATCCAAAAAAATAAAATAAAATCAAAGATAAATATTTACATATTTATCTATTTTTTGTATTTTTTAATTAAGAAAAATAAGAAATAAAATAAAATGTGAAAAGTCAATTTATTTATAAAGATAGTTAGTGAAGACTCAGACTCAGTTAATTTCTTTGATTTTAAGCTCAGTTTGGATCTGAATTTTTACGCATTTTAATAAAACTTTTATCAAAGAATGTAAAATAAAAAATAAATAAACTAAAATGGGTTAATTATGTACATAAAATAATACATCAAAAATCGATAAAATACAAAATGTACAAAAGAGGTCCAAAATCCAACTTTCACATATGAGATCTGATTCACTTGAACTTGGCCTTGTTTTGCAGGTATTTGAATGTACATTAGTTCAAATGAGAGTAGGATCAAATCAGACGCAGGATGAGGGAGATATCAAGGTTTTAGTCTGGAAATCCTAGAACTAGGGTTTGGGTTTTTGGTCAGCTTATTTAGGTTAGTGATTTTTTTGTATTTTTTATTTATTCTTGTTAGTAATATGTACACAGTGGAGTTTTTTTGAGTCAATTGGCGTTATCATGAATTATTTAAAAATACGGGAAGTTAGGATATTTTACATATCATTTTGGATGAGATTTTTGGCTTCTTATTTTGTGCAATGATAAGTAATAAAATGCAATTCTTATAAAAACATGCATGAATGCTAATTATGTAATATAAATGAAATAATGCCAATGAATTTTAGGGATTTGAGCTTAATTCATGACTTTTAGAGTGATAGATCTGAGATTCATCATCCCCCTATACTTAAACCATGCTCGTCCCTGAGCATCTAAAGAAATGCACTGAGGTGAAATGAGATTAGGTTCCATACCAGATCATGAGCTGAAGGTGAAAATGGAACTAGACCTGACCTTTGGATTACTAGTTTTGTGGAACTTCTGTTAGACTTAGGGTTTTAAAATCAACAACCTTCAAGTTCTAGACATCATTGTTACAGTTTCGGTTCAGAAGTCATATTTGATCAACCCTCCTCCCAAAGAATACCCCATGAACATTGAACAATCGACTCATGTGTGTGAAAGCTTTTGGCTCTTCCCATCCAGAATGTTAGACTACCGTGCAAACCTCTTCTCCAGTAACTCATCCTCGGGGAGTCAGGTATTTCATTCTAAGGTCTGTCATGTTTTGTTCACAATTGAATAGAGGGACAAATTAGAAGAAGGAGAAAAGAACTGGAGGGTGTCTAGTGTAGTCACCTCTCCTTGTGAAATCGGCCAGTTTAGCCAAGTCTCCACCTAGATTTGCAGGTTTTCTTGAAGCTTGGACCTTTTTGGTCAAATGTTTATTTGGTAGTGGCTTCTTTGTATTTGGATTTTTGGTAGATCTGCATGGATCTTGTTGTGCCCCAACAGATATAGAATCTTTTTTTCTATACATATTTTGGGATCTTAGAAAAAATTGTGCTCAACCATCCATCCCTTTTCCGAAGCTTTATTTCAACCCGTACTCCGATCTTTAGATTTCCATGCTAGCAGAAAAGAAACTCACACAGTCTTCCAACATCCCGTCTGAGTTGAGCTAAGTGCACAGTGCGAGAGTACAAATTAATTCTCTATTCCAGAGTCGTACCTAGAATGAAGAGATCACATTAGACACTAAGAGTCAAACGCTGCACATTATCATGTTGAACTCGAAGAATTAAGTCATAAACCTGAAGCTTCTAAAATCCTATTTCTCGATAAAGTTTCTCTAAAAATTAGGTGGATTGAGGTTAAGTCCAGACCACTCTCGGTTTCTGCTCATAACTCGGTTTAGAACCCAAGGACTTTTCACAAAGTCATGAAATGATGGATGAAGGACAGGTGCGTGAGATGCAGATACATTTTTTCGTGTTTTTTATGATTTTGTTTTTGCGTTCTTTTTATGAAAGGATTTTTTTTTGTTTTTTTAATACAAAAAATGAATAAGAAGCCATTTTATTCAAAAAATTTTGGTTGGACATAGTCAGTGTTAGTAGCAAAAGTTTTTTTTGTATTTGCTTTTTTTAATTTTACAAGTTAGTTACCCATCTCGTAAGTACATATAGACTTACGCTAAAGTACGAGCTATGAGTACAATATATACAAAGTATATATACACACCCCCTTATACTTAGCGAGTGCTATGTCCTCAGAGCATAAGAAGCGAAAAGAAGACATAGCTCGGGCTAAGCATAAGAGAGTGACAAAGAATTATAAACAATAGAAGTCATTCCGCTGATGAATCTGCGATTAGTCATCTTTATTCATTTATTTTAGCTTAAAATCCCTTACAAATCACCTGCATATAACACTACTTCCATATTCTTACTAACTTGCATTTGTGTGTAAATATTGTACACTTCTTACTAATTTTAACCTAAAATAACTAAATAAGAAAGAAAGAAAAATAAAGAAAAGGAAAAAAAGGAAGACTGTATACAGGCTAACCCGAACCCCGAGAGAAGGTCAATACTTGACCTGATCGATGAGGAATAAAGTAGGGGGAGATAGGGTCCTTAACCGGAAAATCTAAAAAATGTGTTCTCACTTATTTTGTGTATAATTGTATAAAACTAAAACTAGTTTATTTGTAACTTAATTGACCTCAAATAAACTAACTTTCAAAACAAAAAAAATGTAAATAAAAATGTATCCTAATTAATAAAAATGATTGCACAATTAAATCATGTACATAATAAAAGTAGCCACACTTGGAAAAAAAGCCACTAAGCACTAATTGAAAGATCTATTCTGGCTCCATATGATCTCTAATTGAACCAATATCACTTCCATTGAATTCTAAATTAAATTATCTTCAAATTGGCTGTGATTTCATAATTTTTGGAGTTACGGTTGAAAAGTCGGTTTTCTGTGGTGGTTTGTGCAATTTCCCATGTATTTTGTGCATATTGTAGTTGTATATATATGTAAATATTTTTAATAATTATTTAAAATAAAAATAAAAATTAAAAAGATAAATTAAAAAAGATAATTTATTCATTTACCCTTGTATATAATGTCATATATTTATATAGTATATGTATATAGTTGCTATTTTTAACTAACCATCATAAAAAAATAAAAAATTAACATTTTTTTAATTCCAACAAATAAAGTGACGAAAATTCAAAAAAATTAGTTAATTTTTTAAATAATTTTATCTCTCTTCTATTTTATCTTATCTCTCAATTTATCTTTCTTATCCCTTCCATCCAAAACAATTCAAAAATTCATTTCAATTTTTCATCTCCCTTATCTCTTTATTCAAAAATTAAAAATTCAAAATTCATCTCTTTCCTATTTATATGACTCCTTCTCCCTCATTCCAACTTGATCAATCTTTAGAGAGAGGAGCGCGATCTCCGAGAAAATAATTTCGTCGAGAAAAGGTGTCTAGCCTCCGAGCCGTCCGGTGATAGAGATTCGACCTTCGTCGAGGCGATCACGATCCATTTCCGCTCCTAAGGTGAGATCCGTCGTCATTTTTCTTCTTCGCATCTTTATCTTAGTTGAATCGTATTTATTTTTTTCGCATTTTTTTCCATCATCATTTTTTTCTCTAGATCTTAAAATCCAACACAATTTATTCTGCTACCGACTCGATTTTTCATCTCATCTTCTTGATCTCTACACGTTCTATTTCTGCTGTCCATGATCTCTCAACTCCGGCCGTGTACGGTGGTCGGAGATCGGATTCGATTCTCCACTTTCATCGAATCCTCGTTCATTTTTCCGATTTGTAAATAAAAAAATTTTATTCCTTGTTCTCTAACGTTTGTTTTGCAGGATCATATAAAATAAAACAAATAAAAAAAAGAATATCTTGATCCCTTTATTTTCTTTTTTTCGGATTTAAAAAAATAATAAAAATTTTTTTTCTTCTTCTTTCTTTCTTCCTTTATTCACTGTTTACAATAGAAGATAAATTTTTTTTGTTTATTTCTATTATTTATACAAAAAAATAAAAAAACAAAACAAAAATAGAGAGGGGATGGCCACTGTTCAGCGCCGCCGCCCCCCCTTGTCATCTTCCCCACCGCCCGCGCGGCGAGCTCCCCCGTACAACCCCTTGTGCAACCATGCGCGGTGTCGCTCCGCCAACCGCCGCCCACGCGGCTGCACGTCTTCTCCAATCGCAGCCCCTACTCCACCGTAGGCCGCGGCTCCACCTCCTTCGACTAGCCCCTTCCAGCCGATCAACCGCCACACCTTCCACGCGCCGCATCCTTGCGCCACCGTTGTCCACCGAAGAAGAGAGGGGCGATGGCTGTCCCTCTTGACCCTTGTGATCGAAGGAACAAAAATTTAAACCCTAGGAGGTTTAAATTTTTGTTCCTTCGATCACAAGGGTCAAGAGGGACAGCCGCCGCCCCTCTCTTCTTCGGTGGACAACGGCGGCGCATGGATGCGACGCAGTGAAAGGTGCGACGATTGATCGGCTGGAAAGGGCAGGTCGATGGAGGCGGCGTCGCGGCCTGCGGCGGAGCAGGGACTGCGGTTGGAGAAGACACGCAGCCGCGTGGGCGGCGGTTGGCGGAGCGGCGCCGCGCGTGGCTGCGCGAGGGGCTGCGCGGGGGAGCTCGCCGTGCGGGCGGTGGGGAAGATGACAAGGGGGGGGCATCGCTGAACAATGGCCGTCCCCTCTCTATTTTTGTTTTGTTTTTTTTATTTTTTTGTATAAACAGTAGAAATAAACAAAAGTTTTTTTTATTTTTTTATCTTTTATTGTAAACATTGAATAAAGGAAGAAAGAAAGAAGAAGAATTTTTCTTTATTATTTTCTTAAATCCGAAAAACAAGAAAATAAAGGGATCCAGAATTTTTTTTATTTTTCTATTTTATATGATCCTGCAAAACAAACGTTAGAGAACAAGGAACAAAGTTTTTTTATTTATTTACAAATCGGAAAAATGAACGCGGATTCGACGAAAGTGGAGAATCGAATCCGATCTCCGGCCACCGTACGCGGTCGGAGTTGAGAGATCGTGGACGGTAGAAATAGAACGCGTAGAGATCAAGAAGCTGAGATGAAAAATCAAGTCGGTAGCGGAATAAATCGTGGTGGATTTTAAGATCTAGAGAAAAAAATGACGATGGAAAAAATGCGAAAAAAATAAAATACGATTAAACTAAGATAAAAATGCGAAGAAGAAAAATGACGACGGATCTCACGTTAGGAGCGGAAATGGATCGTGATCGCCTCGACGAAGGTCGAATCGCTGTCACCGGACGGCTCGGAGGCTAGACACATTTTCTCGACAAAATTGTTTTCTCGGAGATCGGGCTCCTCTCTCTAAAGATTGATCAAGTTGGAATGAGGGAGAAGGAGCCATATAAATAGAAAAGAGATGAAATTTAAAGTTTGAATTTTTGAATAAAGAGATAAGGGAGATGAAAAATTGAAATGAATTTTTGAATTTTTTTGGATGGAAGGGATAAGAGAGATAAAATGAGAGATGAGATAAAATAGAAGAGAGATAAAATTATTTACAAAATTCAGTAATTTTTTTGAATTTTCGTCACTTTATTTGTTGGAATTACAAAATTTTAATTTTTTATTTTTTTATGATGGTTAGTTAAAAATAACAACTATATACATATACTATATACATATATGACATTATATACAAGGGTAAATGAATAAATTAGCTTTTTTGTTTTATTTATTTTTTTAATTTTTATTTTTATTTTAAATAATTAGTAAAAATATTTACAAGATATATACAAATACAATATGCACAAAATACATGGCAAATTGCACAAACCACCCCAGAAAACCGACTTTTCAACCGTAACTCCAAAAATTACGAAATTACAGCCATTTTGAAGACAATTTAATTTAGAATTCAATGGAAGTGATATTGGTTCAATTTGAGATCATATGCAGTCGGAATTGATCTTTCAATTGGTGTTTAGTGGCTTTTTTTCAAGTGTGGCTACTTTTATTATGTACATGATTTAATTGTGCAATCATTTTTATTAATTAGGACACATTTTATTTACAATTTTTTTGTTTTGAAAGTTAGTTGATTTGAGGTCAATTGAGGTACAAATAAATTAGTGATAGTTTTATACAATTATACACAAAATAAGCGAGAACACATTTTTTGGATTTTTCGGTTAAGGACCCTATCTCCCCCTACTTTATTCCTGGTCGATCAAGTCAAGTCTTGACCTTCTCTCGGGGTTCGGGTCGGCCTGTATACAGTCTTCCTTTTTTTCATTTCTTTATTTTTCCATTCTTTCTTTCTTTATTTATTTTAGGTTAAAATTAGTAAGAAGTGTACAATATTTACACACAAATGCAAGTTAGTAAGAATATGGAGTTAGTGTTATATGCATGTGTTTTGTAAGGGATTTTAAGCTAAAATAAATGAATAAAGATGACGAATCGCAGATTCATCATCCCCCTATGCTTTACCTTTGCTAGTCCCTTAGCAAACACTTATTTGAAAGAATAAGTGAAGAAAAAGAAAAAGAAATGTAAAATAAAGAAAGTAGGCCAATATTGAGTATTAAACTTATCTTCATAGAATTGTAGTTTGGAGCTCTGTCGGACCTTTGGATTATTGGTGTGTCGGAACTTCTGTGAGACAGAATTTTAAAACCAACAGCCTTCAAATTCTACACATCATTGTCACAGTTTTGGCCTAGAAGTCATCTTAGATCGATCATCTTCCCAAAGCATACCCTATGAACATTGAACAATCGACTCATGTGTGTGAACGTTTTTAGCTCTTCCCATCTAGAATGCCGGACTACCATGCAAATCTCCTCTCCAATAACTCATCCTCGGGGTGTCAGGTATTTCCTTCTAAGGTCTGTCGTGCTGTGTTCACAATCAAATTGGGGGAGAAGTTAGAAGAATGAGAAAAGAACTGGAGGGTGGCCAGTGTAGTCACCTCTCCTTGTAAAGCTGGCCAGTGTAGCCAAGTCTCCACCAAGATCTGCAGGTTTTCTTGAAGCTTGGACCTTTTTGGTAAGATATTTATATGGTAGTAGCTTCTTTGTATTTGGATTTTTGGTGGCTCCGCTTGGATCTTGTTGTGCCCCTACGGATATAGAATCTTTTTTTCCGTACATGTTTTGGGGTCTTAGAAAAAATTATGCCCAGCCGTCCATCCCTTTTCCGAAGCTTTATTTCAACCCATACTCCGGTCTTTAGATTTCCACGCTACCAGAAAAGAAACTCACACAGTCTTCCAACATCCCGTCTGAGTTGAGCTAAGTGCATAGTGCGGGAGTACAAATTAATTCCCTATTCCAGAGTTGTACCCAGAATGAAGAGACCTAGTTAGACACTAAGAGTCAAACGCTGCACATTGTCATGTGGAACTCAAAGAATTAAGTCAAAGACCTGAAGCTTCTAAAATCCTATTTCTCGGTGAAGTTCCTCTGAGAATTAGGTGGATTAAGGTCCAACTAAGCTCTATTTTTCAATTTTATTCAAGACATAGTTTAAATATCAATACTATCCTGAAAAATGCACATGCAAATGCAACATATGAACAATGCAGAGAGTTTTTTTTGAAGAGGAATGATACACATGTGAAAAGAACATTTTTTTAAAAGCAATTTTCCAATTTTGAACTTTTTATGGATTTTTGGAGGAAAATGCAGATGTGAAAGAAATGTTTTTTTTGAATTATGCAAATTTTTATAAATTTTTGATTTTGTAGTTTTTTTAGGACAAAGGGTTAGTAAAATATATACAAGCATATACAAGAGAATTTTTTGTTTTGTTTTTTGTTTTATGTTTTTTGTTTGTTTTGTTTTTGTTTGTTTTTGTTTTGTTTTTGTTGTTTTTGTTGTTTTTCTTTTGTTGTTTTGTTTTTTAGTTTTACTTTTTTTTGTTTTTTGTTTTTTTTGTAAATTTTGTTTATTTATTTATTTTTTTGCATACGTGGATTTTTCAAAATATACACATAACCCCCCAAATAAATGTATTTAAAAGTACGAGTTATGTCTAAATTATATATACAATATATATGACACCCCCTATACTTAGCTCGAACTATGTCCTTATAGTGATCAGAGAGCGACAAAGGAAGACATAACTCGTGCTAAGTATAGAAAGGTGAAAAGACTCCTATGCTACAACGACTCAAAGAAAAGATAAAAAGACGAGAAGTTGGTGATCCCCCCTTATACTTAGGATCAAGTAATCCTAAGTATAGTAGAATGTACAAAGGGGAAAACCGATGAAGAGAATGTACATACTCACAAAGACACGATATGAACAACATCACCCTCCTATACTTAGGGTAGAGTATCCCTAAGTATAGGCAGCAACAACAAGGGTGATAAACAAGACAAATATGAACAACACAAATCCTTCACCTCCCATATACTTTGGATAAAGCACATCCTAAGTATAGCATACACACACACACACACACACAGAAAAGGGGTGAATGATAAAACAGGAGAAGAAAGAGTGAAACGAAAGGATATACAAGAGATGTTGAGCTTATGTATCGGACGCAGAAGGTGGAATCAAAAGATCATCGTATGATACCAAAGATATAGAATCCACAACGGACAGGAATGTATCATGATCTAGATATGGCTTCAGCAACTGTCCGTTCACAACAAATGGCTGTGCGTCAGATGAAACTCAGATATGACAATACTCCCATTGTCACGCACAACTCTCACGATGAACGGTCTTGACCACTTGCTTTTCAATTTTCCTGGAAATAACTTCAACTTAGCATCAAATAACCAAACTTTCTGATCAGGGACGAAAGTCTTTCTTCGAATGTGTTTATCATGCCAGCGCTTGACTTTCTCCTTATACATAAGTGAATTGTCATATGCAAAGTCTCGGAATTCCAGTAATTTATCAAATCCAACTTCCTGTTCTTTCCTCCTTTCTCATAAGCTAAATTGCATACACAGAGTGTCCATAAATATTTGTGAATTAATTCCACTGGCAGGTGGCAAGGCTTTCCATATACCAATCTGTAGGGAGACATACCCAAAGGAGATTTGTACTCCGTCCGATAAGCCCATAGAGCTGAATCAACCATCTAGGACCAGTTCTTCCTATCTGGACGTACAAGTTTTTGCAATATCGTCTTGATCTCCCTATTTGAAATTTCTGCCAAGCCATTAGTCTGAGGGTGGTAAGGAGACGCAACTCTGTGCTCAATGGCGTACTCCTTCACAAGATTCTTTACTTCTCTATTAATGAAATGGCTTCCCCCATCTGAAATCAATATTTTAGGAATACCGAACCGCACAATAATATGGTCTTCTATCTACGGTTCGGGTGGAGATAGCCTCCACCCATCAACTAACATAATCCACAACGAGCAGGATGTACTGGAATCCTTGACTGACAGGAAATGGGCCCATGAAGTCTACGCCCCAAGCATCAAAAACATCAGAAATCTGTATATATCTTAGGGGCATGGTATCTTTGGGACCAACTGTTCCTCCCATTTTCTGACAATCAATACAACCTCGAACATACTCTGTAGCATCCTTAAACAATGTTGGCCACCATAGGCCACTCTGTAAAACCTTTGCTGCCATGCGTTTCCCCGAATAATGCCCACCAGATTCTAGCTTGTGACAATGCTCAAGTACACTGGTGTGTTCAACCTGAGGAATGCACCTTCTCCAGATACAATCCGTACCCTCACGAAATAGGTACGGATCCTCCCACTAGTAATAATGAATCTCTGACAGAAATCTGTCTACCTTGTACTTCGGCCAATCTTGTGGAACTTTATCGGAGACAAGATAGTTCACAATATCAGCATACCATGGAAGCGAGTCCACAGATAAAATTAACTCATTTGGAAAGGTTTCGAAATAGGAATCATGTTCTTCTCAGAAGTCTCTGTGTCTGTGATACGGGAAAGGTGATCTGCCACAATGTTTTTCACTCCAGGTTTATCTCGTATCTCTAAATCAAATTCCTAGAGAAGAAGGATCCATCTGATAAGGTGTGGTTTGGCATCCTTCTTTTCCTGTAAGTATCGTATGGCAGTGTGATCCGTGTATACAATCACGTGTGAACCGATGAGGTAAGATCTGAACTTTTCTAGACCAAAACAACTGCTAACATCTCCTTCTATGTAACTGTATAATTCCGCTGTGCTTCATCTAGAGTCTTGCTAGCACAGTGTATAGCAAATGGTACCCCATCCCTTCTCTATCCTAAGACTGCTCCAACTGCGAAATCTGATGCATCCTCATGATCTCAAAGGGAAGAGACCAATCAGGTGGTTGTAAGCCAGAAGCACTAATAACCATTTCTTTCATTTGATTAAATGCAAGGAGAACTTTCTCATCGACAACAAAATCAGTCTCCTTACACAGAAGCTCAGTCAAAGGTCTGGCGATTTTGCTGAAGTCCTTTATGAATCGCCTATAGAATCCTACGTGTCCCAAAAATGACCTCAACTGCTTCAAATTTTGCTGTGGCTCTAACTTGGAAATCACATAAATCTTAGCCGGGTCAACCTCCATACCATGTTTGGAGATGACATGGCCCAATACAATCCCATTAGTCACCATAAAGTGACTCTTCTCCCACGAGAGCACTAGGTTTACCTCACAGCAACATTGAAGAACTCGGTCTAAATGAGAAAGACATGTGTCATAACTATCCCCGTAGATCGAGAAATCGTCCATGAAGACTTCAAGAAAATTACCCACCATGTCGGCGAAAACGACCAACATACACCTTTTAAATGTAGCGGGGGCGTTACACAATCCAAAGGGCATCCGTCTAAAGGCATAAGTGCCAAACGGACAAGTGAAAGTAGTTTTCTCCTGATCCTCATGAGCGATAGCAACTTGGTTGTATCCCGAGTACCCATCCAAGAAGCAAAAGAACTCTTTCCCTATCAACCTCTCAATAATCTGATCAATAAAGTGCAGTGAAAAGTGATCCTTCTTGGTAGCTGAGTTCAGGAGTCGGTAATCTACACATACATGCCATGAAGTAGGTACCCGGGTCGGAATCTCCTCACCACGATCATTCTTTACGATCGTAATCCCAGATTTCTTTGGGACCACATGTAAAGGACTGACCCATTTGGAATACGAAATGGGATATATAAAACCAACATCACACCATTTCTTGATCTCCTTCATGACACCTCCCTTAGATTTGGATTTAGACGGCGCTGGCATTCACGGGAGGGTTTACAGTCATCCTCTAGGTAGATATGATGCAAGCACAACACTGGATTGATCCCACGGAGATCCAAGATATTCCATCCTATGGCCTTGCGGTTTCTCTCAAGAACCTCTAGCACGCGAGATTCTTGTTCAGCGATCAACTGCAAGCTGAGGATGATCGGAAACATTTGGGGGGGACCCGCAAGGAAGGTATATTTCAACGTTGATGGTAAAACCTTGAGCTCAGGTGGGGTCTGAATTGGCTCTGCGATAACCTCTGCTATTGTACTGGTAAACGGTATGTGATCTGTGCTCTGTAGACTATCCACCTTGGCTATTGATGGCTCAACAAATAGAATATCTGATAGATCTGCGATGAATGATCTTTGCTCAGAGAGGAATGGCTCACAAGGATGTTCAATATTCTTATCAATGAAGGGCTCAGATATCTCAGCAATAATCTCAGAAAGATGTCTCTCATCTATGCATAAATCAGGA
This sequence comes from Ottelia alismoides, assembly GCA_037367405.1. Lineage (NCBI taxonomy): Eukaryota > Viridiplantae > Streptophyta > Magnoliopsida > Alismatales > Hydrocharitaceae > Ottelia > Ottelia alismoides. The sequence goes on from JAZKJV010010695.1 coordinate 385,029, forward strand.
AATTCAATGAATGGCTCAGATATCTGGACCTTAGAACTCTGCTTAAACTGCTCATCGGCAACTATCTCAATTGGACCACCAAGGGAACTCATGTCGACTGTGCTTTCCAGCGAGTCCTTCTGGGGAAAGGACTCCTGAGTATCTATAAAATCCGTGAAAAGATCTGTCTCTTTGAATTCAGCAAGAAAATCACAGTCATCTGGCTATGATATAGCTTTCTCTGTATCATCTGTTGCTGGTGGCGGTAATGGTCTAGGATCAGAGATCGTCTCAATTTTCACCTTGTCACTACGAGAGTGAAAGATGATCTCTCCAGTACCATAATCAACTGCTGCTTCGCCGTTTCGGAGGAACGATCGTCCTAGTATGATCGAGGTATGGAGTAACGGTGCAGATGTGTCCATATCCATGACAACAAAATCAACAGGAAATTTCATTCCCTGCACCGTTACAATAACGTCCTCTAAAATGCCTCTTGGCTTCTTAATCGATCTATCAGCAAACTGAAGGATCATTCTGGTAGTTTTAAGAGGCCCTAACTGGAATTCAGTTACTAAAGAGGAAGGCATGAGACTAATGGAGGAACCGCTATCGAGAAGAGTACGATCAAATTCTTGCTCAAAGATATGGCAACGGATATGATTTGCTCCCTTGTCTTTCTTTTCGGCGGAAGGTTGCTGATGGCGTGAATTGTGGCCATGGTCAAGACGTGTTTCTCCGTTTCCTTTCGTCTGTTCTTCCTTGGTTGACGCTTTTGGGTACATGCCTCTTTCATTCCCTTTTTTACTGTAGCCATGTATTCCATGGCCTTAAGAAGTGGCATCTTTAAAAAGATATTCTGTAAGATTCAACCACTCCAGGATCAGATAGTGTTGTTTTTAATTTTTGATTTTTTAGCTTTGAGAGCAGAAGGAAATGACACAGAATCAGAATAAACATGCAAACGTTCATTTCCTTTATTCAAAGTGGAATCATCATGTACAAGAGGACAACTAGAATCAGTCTGTATAGTTTTGTCTAATCTAGGTGAAGGAAAAACAGAATCTAAAACAGAACAAGATGCTGCTGGTGGTGAAGAGAAAGAATCTGCAACTGGTATATTCTCCCTTTCTGATGGTGATCTGCATCTGTCTGGTGAAGGTGGTGGTGAAGGCGGTAAAACTCCAGATGTAGGTGCTGCTATACTGGGCCTCTCGACTACTAGTGAAGGAGATGATGTAGAAGATGATGCTCTCTCAGTAGAACGATCTCCCAACCCCAACTGCTGCGTAGGCGGCTGCAATCTCCTACCGCTCCTGAGATGAACGGCGTCAGATAAACATGTAAAATCAAGGAACATACCTGTCTCGGGGGTGGGTGGGATTTTAGCTACCTGCTCCTTGCGTTTGAAATTATTGGGGTTGGCTTCGACCTGTGCTAGAATTAGTGTCTTGGTGGTAGTCAGGTCATCGATCCGCTGAGTTAGTTCATTCATGTTCTTCATAATAAATGCAAGTTGGTCCAGTGCTGGATTGACTGAAGGGGCCTCGGGTTGCTCATTGACTGGCTGTCATTGAGACTGATAGTGCGGAGGCTGTTGGTACCCATACGGATTCTGGTAATGAGGAGGAGGGGGAAAGGATACTGTCCATAATATGCAGTCTGCTGCTGGTTCGGCTGAGGGAAATACATGGACTGCTGCTGTGGCTGGCCTTGTCTCTAGTTTTGGAACTGAGGTGGATACTGGTACTAAGGCTGGAACTGCTGGTGATGGTACTGGTATTGCTGATGCTGTCTGCCTCCTTGAAGCTGGTGGGTGGGTGATAAGGCTAAAAATCGGTTTCGTGGCTTTTCATTTTTAGAAAGAAACTCGGTAGATGTAGCCAAAAGCCGCAAACGAATTCGATTCTTAAAACCTATCAAACAATTACGGTTTTCGGTCGGAAAACCGTTCACTAATATTTTAACCAGGCAAGTGTTCCTGGGTCGAACTCAAGGAGGCAGAATAAATTCCCTAGATTTTCCTCTTCGTAATTTTATTTTTAATTCTTCTCTAAGTGGTCAAGTCAAAACACCCTTTTTTATTGATTTTTATTTTTATTATTTTTATTTGGTTTTATTATTTTCAAATTTTTATTTAATTTTCAAAAAGGGATATTTTTTTAGAAGATTTATTTATTATGTAATAGGTGGATATGATATAGGTGATACTATATAGTATGGTGATCGAGGTCGAGCCGCGAGCTCGAACTACACAAGAAATCAAAGCAAAACAAGACAGCTTTCGATGAAATCAAAACACATCGAAAACTCGTCAAAAATCCACGAAAATTTTATACTAAGTAGTTGGGGTAGTTGTGTAACTACCCTCAAGAAATCGTCAAAAACCGAGGTCACAAGAAGAAGAAACAACCCCTACAGCCCAGGGGGATAAGCGCAAGAAAAACTAATTAAAATGTTTGCAGTTTGGTCCTCAAGGACTGTTCTGTAGAAAAAGTATATAGAACTTTACATTTAGGTCCCTGCGGAGGGACCTAAATGCAAATAGTCGAAATCTGGGGAGCAGGATGAAATATCTAGAAGTTGCTGGATTTAATATGCAAATTTTCCACCGGTTCGCAAGCTACGGCTGGGATTAGAACTCGCTGGCGCGGATCGGATGCTCACGGATGCGCCACGTGTCGCGCACCTGTGCGCCCCCCTGTTCTTGAGTTCGTTGGAACTTCTGGCGATGGCGCCTCTTCTCGGAATTTTCCCAAGCAACTGGAGAGTCCTTTGGTACTCCGGCGGGGCCAGAGGTGTGGCTCCTCCACCCCTCGAGCTCGTCCGTGGTAAGGTGGCGGCGGAAGAGGCTCCGAGCAGCGGTGGCGTCGCGATGAAGACGGTGGTCTCGTCCCCCTGGAAGTTGATCAGATCCAACAACCCATCTTTGGATGCGAATCCTGATGGCGGTTGATGGGTTCCAGATCCTGAGAATTGGCTCGCGACAAAGAAGAACCTGCAAATAACACGATAGAATGCTCGATTCGCAATGAATCGGCCAATGGGTGACAAGTTTTCAAGATCAAAAACAGATGAAAGTTTAAGTTTCCAGACAAACTCCCAGATGCGTGAATACGACGATGGAAAGATGATGTGATTTGAAGCGAATCGAAACGAATCGAAATGTGATTACGGAATGGCGTTTAAGCTACTGGAATGAGCATCCTAATGACGCTCTTAACACGCTAATTCATACATGAAAAATCGAGGCAGAAATAACGAGAAGTGAAGGAAGAGGCTTGTGAAGAAGTCAAGGTTTATTACCTGGACAGATGCTCGACGGCGGCCAAACACCGGAGCTCCGACGCGCGCTGGGCGGCGATGCAAGGCTCGATGAAGCCCTGGAACGATCCTCCGACGTGCCCTCCTCCTCGCTAGCTCCTCCACGGTGCTGTCACCGCCTTCGTTTGGCCGGAACAAGGCTAGGAAGTAGAGGGTTCGAACAACCTGGAGCTGGGGCTCTGGTTAGTTGGAAGGTTTAGTTCTAATGGCGACCTTGGGGCCTTTATATAGGGAGCTTGCTTGGGCTCCAAGGTGAAATCAACGGCCGGCGGTGTAGCTGGTAGTTAGGAGTAGGGATCCGACGATGGATCGGTCAGAAGCTTCGAGATGGGCGCGAGAAAAAGGCTTGAAGATGGCTGGTCGAACAGAATCTGGTGCAACCTCTTCTTGAAGAAGAAGGTCCCAAGTGCTGACAAGTGTCAACACCTGGTTGGTTCAGAAATAAAATTAGCTTATAAATTAAATATAAAATAGTAAATTACGTTATTTTAAATAAGTGTAAACACAAGAAGTGTAGATAATTTAATGCTCTAATTTATGGACTAATTATTTTAATAAATAATAAATATTATTGAAAATATAAATATAATATTAATAAATATGTATTTATAAATAGGTTTTAGATTTTTAATTTAAATAAATAAATAAATAAGTAAAAGCTAATTTTATATTTTCTTAATTATTAGGGTATTAACTAAGGTTTATACGAATTTTTATAGATTTTTATTAAATTAATTTACATATTTTAATAAATAGGGTTAGTATCTAAGTAGGTCATTTATACCTATATTTTAGGGTTTTTGATTTTATTAAGATAATAAATAGTCTCCAAAAATTATGAAATAATTTATGTAGAAACTACAAGATCATGAAATAATTTAAAAATTATAAAATTAAGAAAATGATAAATAGTGTGTGTTACATAAAATAAATAGCCCAGAAATCCTGTTGTCTTTTGGTCCCAAAACCGACTTTTTGCAAACGGACTCCGAATTCGATGAAACCACCTTTATTAATTAGAGAATATTATTTTATGAACTTTAAAGGTGAGTAGAGTGAAATTGGAGTTCGTATGAGGAAGTTATGATGTTCGGAAGTTGAGATTTTGACAATTTCCAGGCTGGGTTTCTTGGCATATATAGGGTAATATTTTTAACTTATTTTTATATTTTTATATACATTTTTAGGAATAATTAGGAGAAGAGTTTGGTAAAAAATATGTTCATATGAAATAATTAAAATTCTTTGAAGTTTTGTATTTATTTTATAAATAGTGAAAGGTGTATATGTGTGTGTTAAAATATTTTTCTCTGGTTTTCTTTCCTTATCTCCCACTACTTATTGGTTTGTCGACCAATCCATGCTGACTTGGTCTCGGGGGTTGGGCTATAAATATATCTTACAGCTATATTTATATTTTAAGTCATATTGTATATATATACATATATTCAATCTGCCTTTTTCTTTATTTTTCTGGTTCTTTATTTATTTACATGATTTTAGTGGTTAAAAGTGAATATTTACACATGAATGGTGTTTTGTTAAAATATGAGAATTAATGGGTATTTACATGTATTTGTTAAGGGTTTTAAGACAAAATGCGACAGAAAAGTTAATGAATCATGGATTCATCAACCCCCTATACTTAAACTTTGCTAGTCCCTTAGCAAACACTTATTTTGAAAAAGTAAGTGAAAAAGAAAGAAAGTTAGAATGAATTTGTTTTCCTAAACCAATTCATGAGAACAGACAAAGGACAGAGCTCGCTCGGGCCTGAAATAAGCATTTTATCGGAACCTTAACCAGGATTAGGATTTTATCCTCAACAGTCCTCAAGTTCCATAATCCTTACTCAAGATCACTTCATCGGCTAGTTCAGACTCACTTATTCATATCGCAAACTCTTTCATCCTTGAAGTCAACTTGTACAGTGTGTGAATTGATTTAGCTCTTCCTGCTTAGAGAACCAAAGAAACCGTCCATCCCGGCTATACACTCCTATGGCTTCCTCATCTCGCTACTCTTTCCTCGGGGAGGGAGGTATTCCCTTCTGAGTTCAGTTCTGCTATGTCCACAATCGAATATAGGGAGAAGTTAGATGAATGAGAAAAGAAGTGGAGTGCGACTAGTGTATACGCATCTCCTTGTGAAGCCCAACAGGTGTAGCTGAGTCTCCACTAAGATGTGCATGCATTTTTGGTGGTAGCTTGGACCATTGTGGTCTTATTTGGTGGAAGCTTGGACCATTGTGGTCTTATTTGGTGGCTTCTGCTTTGCTTTGACTTTGTAATTTGCTTGCACTGCATTCATCTTTTTGTGCCTCGACGGATATAACATCTTTTTAGTCCGTCCCTTTTTTGAGGTCTTAGAAAAATTGTGTCTGCAGATCCTTCCCTCATCCGAAGCAACTATCGCAACCCCAATCTCTCCCGTCTTTAGACGTCAATGCCGCAAAGATAAGGATAGAAACACACTACCAAGGTGTACTGCCCTTCGGAACTCCATGCAAGTCGAGCTAAGTGCAGAGTGCATGTGTTCAAGATTGGTTCACTGGTGTAGAGTTGTATGGATGACTCCAAATGGTCTACTTAAGCTCAGATGAATTGATTTCCCGAATATGGTCTTACGGAACCCAAAGATTTTAAGTCGGTAGACCTGAAGAGTCTAAATTCCAGTTCCTAATCAGGCTCCTTACAATGAACGTTAAAGGCCGTAATCAAGCTCCATCCTTTAGACTAGACTCAGTCCTTAGTTCCAGAAATCAAACTATTCTGAAAAATGCGAATGCAAATGCAACCATATTTTTGTGAAGTGTATTTTCTGAATTTTACTCATTTTTATGGATTTTAAGAATTTTGTAATTTTCTGAATTTTAAGACTTTGTATTTTTTATGGATTTTATGATTTTTATAAACAAGGTTTTATTCACAAATTTTACGAGATATATTTTATTCAAGTTAAGTCTCTAATGTATTTTACAAGTTTTATCTATAAAGTATTTTACAAGGGTTGAATGGTTTTTACACATGTTTTAATAAATAGGATTTTAAATAAGTATTATACATATTTTAAGGACAAATTTTAAGTACAAAGTTTTAATTACAAGTTTTAATTACAAATTTTAAGCATGTTTTTACTTATTTACAAGGATTTTATAAAAGAGTGGATTTTAAATTAACCCGTACCCACTTTTTATGGATTTTATAGATATAGAAAATACATAAAAGTACAAGTTATGGCCGAAAGTATATATACAATATATACGCACCCCCCCTAAGCTATGTCCTCATAGCATCAAAAGAGAAAAAGGAGGACATAACTCGTGCTAAGTAAAAGTGGGTGAAAAAGGATATGGATCACAAGTCAGTCAACCCCCCTAATACTTACGATCAGGTCATCGTAAGTATCATGGGAGAGCAAAAATGGGATGACTGAATGAAAAGGATAAATAACGAAAGTTCAAAAGGAAAAGAATACGAAATCATCGAAATCACTCGGTCCCCCCTATACTTAGGATAAGGCATCCTAAGTAAAGAAAAGAGTGTAGCCAAAAATTGAGGACCAGTGATTCGTGAAAAAAAATGGATATACAAAAGAATCAGTACAAAAAATAAAACGTAAATCAGCGGGCAATCGGTCCCCCCTATACTTAGGATCTAGTATCCTAAGCATAGAAGGCGAGCAAAAATGGGGACGATTGTGGTCTACGAAGAATATACAAGTGTCGTGAATCTCCAGAAAACATTGGCTCAAAAGAATTTGTACAGGAAGAAGTGAAGGAATGATCATGATTCTTATACAAAGTAGATGACTTCAGTACGGGCCAGATGATCAGTAGTCTCTACGAAGTGCTTTAGCGTCTGCCCGTTAACCACGAACGGTTCTGCATCAGGTGACACATCTGATATCGCAATACTGCCATTGTCGTGCACCGTTCTAACTATGTACGGTCCTTCCCACTTGCTTTTCAATTTGCCAGGAAAAATTCTTAACCTTGCATTGAACAACCAGACTTTCTACCCAGGGACAAAGCTCTTGTGCCGAATATGTCTGTCATGCCATTTCTTTACTTTGTCCTTATAGATGAGTGTGTTCTCGTATGCTTGATTTCGAATTTCTACCAGCTCATTCAGATCTATCTTTCTCTTGGCCCCTGCTTTCTGTATATCCATCAATATTTCTCGAATTGCCCATTCAGATTTATGCATGATCTCTACAGGAAAGTGGCACGACTTTCCATAAACTAGCCTGAATGGTGAAGTGCCTAAGGGAGTCTTATACGCAATACGATATGACCAAAGAACTTGATATAGAAGAAGTGACCAGTTCTTCCTATCCGGTCGTACTAGTTTCTGGAGAATTGATTTCACCTCCCTATTCTAGACTTCAGCCATGCCATTCGTCTGCGGGTGGTAAGGAGAAGCTACTCTGTGATCGATGCTGTATTGTTTCACTAGCTTCTTCACCTCCTTATTAATAAAATGGCTACCCCCATCAGAGATAAGAATACGAGGGATCCTGAACCGCGAAATGATGTGTTCCCTTAGGAACTTGCAAACGGTATTGCTGTCTGCAGTTCGTGCGGGTATAGCCTCCACCCATCTGCTAACATAGTCTACAGCAAGAAGAATGTACTCAAAGCCGCAGCTAGAAGGGAACGGTCCCATAAAATCTTTGCCCCATGCGTCAAAGATCTCGCAGATAATAACGGGTCGCATTGGCATTGCATCTCTGGCATAGACTGTCCCTACAACTCTCTGACAATCTGGACAACTCTTCACGAATGTGCAAGCATCTCTGGTAAGAGTTGGCCACCATAATCCGCTCTATAGTACCTTCTGCGCTGTCCTCTTCCCTGAATGATGTCCTCCTGATTCTAAAGAATGACACAAAGTGAGGACACTGTTATATTCCTCCTGAGGAATACAACGCCTGTAAACACAATCCGGTCCTTCACGAAAAAGAAGCGGATCCTCCCAATGGTAGTATCGTGCCTCGAAAACTAGTTTCTGAACTCTGTTCCTCGGCCAAACCTGAGGACTTTTTTGTGTGACCAGAAAGTTCACTATCTCTGCATACCACGGAAGTTCTGTAACCGCAAAGATGCTCTCATCAGGAAATCTCTCTGCGATCTCTGGCATGTACTCATCTGAAGGATGATCTGACTGCAATCGGGAGAGGTAAATCAGCTACCACATTCTTTACTCTAGGTTTATCCTTGATATCCAAATCGAATTCCTGAAGTAAAAGAATCCATCTAAGAAGGCGTGCCTTGGCATCCTTCTTTTCCATTAAAAATCTGATAGCTGAGTGATCTATGTATACGGTGATTTTTGAGCCAAGCAGATATGATCGAAACTTGTCTAATGCAAACACTACTGCCAACATCTCCTTTTCTGTCACTGTGTAATTTCTCTGAACATCATCTTAGGTTCTGCTGGCATAGTGAATAGCTACGGGAAGTCCATTCCTCCTCTGCCCTAATACAGCCCCGACCGCAAAATCTGATGCATCCGTCATGATCTCGAAGGGTAGAGACCAATCAGGCGGCTGTAGGACAGGAGCACTGATTATTTTCTCTTTCAATGTGAGGAAGGCATTAAGACATTTGTCATTTAAAACGAACTCAATGTCTTTGCCTAACAATTCAGTTAACGGTCGGGCAATCTTGGAGAAATCTTGGATAAACCGTCGGTAAAAGCCGACGTGCCCCAGAAATGACCGTAATTGTTTGATGTTGGATGGTGGCTCGAGTTTCTTTATGACATCCACCTTGGCAGGGTCAACCTCCATGCCTCGCTGGGAGATGACGTGCCCCAACACGATCCCGTGAGTAACCATAAAATGGCTCTTTTCCCAGGATAGAACGAGATCTACCTCACAACACTTTTTCAGAAGTTGGTCTAGGTGCGCTAAACAATCGTCAAAGGACTAACCATAGACCGAAAAATCATCCATAAAAACCTCTAGAAGATCACCGACCATGTCCGCAAAAATAGCAAGCATGCACCTCTGGAAAGTTGCAGGAGCGTTGCACAATCCAAAGGACATCCGTCTAAAGGCATACGTGCCAAACGGACATGTAAAGGTGGTTTTCTCCTGGTCTTCAGGAGCAATTGATACATGGTTGTATCCGGAGTAACCGTCAAGGAAACAGAAGTACCCCTTCCCTGCCAACCGTTCTATGACTTGGTCTATGAAAGGCAAAGGGAAGTGGTCCTTCTTCGTCGCGGTGTTCAGCTTTCTGTAATCAATACATACTCGCCACGACGTGGTTACTCTCTTTGGAATCTCCTCTCCACTCTCGTTTTTCACCATCTGAATTCCCGACTTCTTCGGGACAACATGTAATGGGTTAACCCATTCGGAGTTGGAGATGGGATAAATGAACCCTGCGTCGCACCATTTCGTAATCTTTTTTTTGACAACTTCTCGTAAAACCGGATTCAGCCTACGCTGAAACTCTCTGGAGGGTTTGCTGTCATGATCGAGATAGATATGATGTGAACACAAAGCATGATTAATCCCGCGGAGATCAGATACAATCCACCCAATGGCCTTGTGGTTTCTTTATAGAATCTCCATTAAACAAGATTCTTGATCATCGGTCAAAGTTGAACTGATAATGACCGGAATCCGTTGATGTGGACCCGCAAGGAAGGCATATTTCATGTTTGGTGGCAAAGTTTTAAATTCTGGCAAGGTAGTATCTGTATCTGCCGAAACATCATCTGTAGTTGTATGGGGATCTATATCGGTAGGTGATGTGTCTGCAATTTGATTCTCCACCATCTCAATGTGCTCTAGAGTCGGACTACAGAAGATGTTCAAGACATCATCTGACTCCTCAGAATGATCAGAAGAGAATAAATCAGCTAGATAGAATTCTGATTCATCTGAGATGGAGGAATTGTGTAAAGTTTCTGATTCTGAAAGATATGCATTGATTTCGTCAGAAGTCTGATCCCTTTGGTTCTCATCATCCAGATTAAAATATAAGGTCCCATCGGAAGAATTACCTCCTGAGGTCTCGGACCCGTCCTCTGTCAAACACTCTTGGGTCTCTACCTGATATGTTTCGAGGTCGTCAAGACGAACCTCATCCATGTAATCACAGGAGGCTAAAGAACTCAGAAAATCTGAAGATGCATCACTGAAGGTGTTCGACTCTCTCGCCATCTCTATATGTACCTTTTCGCTCTCGGTGTGAAAAGATACCTTCCCTGTATCATAATCGAAGAGGGCCTTTGCGGTTTCCAGAAAAGGCCTCCCGAGAATGATCGGGGTAAGGTGTAACTGTGCAGGGCAATTCATGTCTAGGACTGTAAAGTCCACTGGAAATTGCAGACCCTGCACGGTTACGATAACGTTCCTAAGTATACCCTTAGGTCTCTTTACGGATCTATCAGAAAACTGAAGGATCGCGCGGGATTTGTAAAGAGGACCTAACTCGAGTTTCTCGAGTAAGGAAGCGGGTATCAGATTGATCGAAGAACCGTTATCTAATAGAGTGCGATCTAACTCGGCTTTTGCGATCTCGCATCTGACATAATGTGCACCTGAGTCTTTCTTCTTCTTCGGTAGCTTATTCTGTATCGCACAGGATGTAGCCTTAGTTAGAATATGTTTTTCTGTTCGGGATCTCTTTTTCCTACGCATGGTGCATCTGTTTTTCAATTGATTCTTGAGCATAGGAAACTGATCTAAAGCATCATAAAGAGGGATCTTCATAAAGATGTGATCTTTGAGTAGTTTTTCGATCTCTGGAGATGCAAGATTATTTTTGGTCTTTTTCTTTCCTTTTCCAAACAAAGCATCGGGAAAAGGAATAGAGTCAGAAGTCAGAGAATCATGATTTTTATTCAAACTGGAATCAGCATTTACATCGAGAGTCTCAAAATTATTTACAAAACTCACTAAAACAGGGGAAGAAATATTTTTGTCGGGGCTCTCTGCCTGATCTGGCAGGATTTCATCGTTTGAGTCGCCAGTGTCCATATCTGATGTGTTGGCATTGCTCCCGTCTCTTGAGTCTACGTAAAGGTACTCATCATCTTGCGGTTTCTCCTCCTCGGCATCAGGATCATGGTTTTGCTCGTGCTCCTCTAGTGCCCTCTCCTCTTCTCCAGCAGGTGTTTGCGGTGATCTACCGCTCCTGAGACGAATGAAGTTAGATAAAAATTCAGGAAATGAGATCTTACCTGTAGTGTCTACCTGCTCTGGATGCCTCCTCTTGTTGTTCGGGTTCATCTGAGGCTGGGCTGGGAGAGTGGTTTTCGGCACGGTTAACTCTTCCAGACGACGGTTAACCTGCTCCATCTCTATCTTGTGCGCGATCTGGAGCGTACTCAACATATCCATGATCTGGTTGAGCGCCTGGGCATGTGAAGACATCTCCGGTTCGGTGTGGTGGCCCTGTCTTGCTCCTTTCTCCTGCCTTGGCGTGAAATGCTGAGAGGTGGAAGGCTGGGAGTAGCGCTGAGGTGTGGAGGAAGACTGTTGCGACTGCTGAAAAGAATAATTCGGTGAAAACTGGGCAGGGTGCTGATATGAATGTTGCGGTCTCTGATGGTAGACATTTGGATGAGACTGCTGTGGCGTGGAACTCTGGCGGTGCTGAAATTGCGGACATCCATGCTGTGGATGACCGTACGGCTGCTGGTTTGGTATACTCGACTGCTGCATCGGAGTATACCAAATTCCGTTGATCTCGAAAGTGGATTGCGGCTCCACCTCCATCTCTGCGGTGCTGGTGATCTGGCCGGGATTGGCATGAGACTGATCCTCATGCCAATCGAGCTGCGGAATCTCGGGCTCGCTCTGGATGTAATGGATCTGACGGGTGGGTGGAGCGGGTGCGATCCTCCGTGCTGGTTGCGCATTCGAAGAAGTCTGGCTCTGCTGGTACTGGATCTGAAGCTCAGCGACCTTCTTCGATAGATCACTCAGCTGCTGAGGTAGAGATGAGAGTTTCTCCAATTCTCGCAGCGGCTGTAGGTCTTGGACCTGCTTATGAATAACATCCACCAACGTCAATTTCTCGCTAATGAAGCCCATGTTGGTGTTAGATTCAGAGTCCGAGATGTTTGCCACCTTGTGATGTTCTCGGTGATGTGGTGGCTGTGGGGCTTTCTGAAATGCCCGAGTAGAGTCTACAACTCTTGAGTTCTCGACCATCCCTTCGAAGATGGCCCAGACTGACTCGGCATTCTTGTTTAAGTAGCTACCGCCACATACGGCACTGACTAGCCCCTAAACTTCCGGCTGGAGTCCTCTGAAGTAATTCTGTACGAGCACCTTCATCGGGATCTCATGATGCGGGCATCTCTCCGTCAGATCCTTGAATCGATCCCATGCCTCATGGAATGATTCGTGCGACAGTTGCGTAAAGTTGGAGATCTGGCTCCTCATCATGTTCGTCCTTCCCAGAGGAAAATACTTGTGCAGGAAGGTGGACTTCAGGTCGTCCCACGTAGAGATTTCTCTCCCTAAATGACTCAGCCAATAAAGGGCCTTATCTGCTAAGGCAAAGGGGAAAGCCTTGAGGCGTACGGCTTCCTGCGTTACTCCTGGATAACAAGCCGTTCCGCAGATCATCTCAAACTGTTGTAAAAATGTGAACGGCTCCTCTGCGGCATTCCTATAGTACTTGGGAAGCAAAGAGATGAAGGACGGTCGGAGTTCGTATGGCCCTTGATTCGGCGGTAGCCGAATCCAATGGTGGAGCATTCTTGTGCCCGGGTCATACTCGTCCCGTAAAGTCGCGGGAACCGCAGGCGGTAACTGGTTCCCGACCCCTGCTCACAGCGCGACTAATTACCCCTGTAATTCTGTCTGAACTCGGAATTGTTCTCGAATTTGTAGATTCATCTGCTGAAGTGTATCGAGAATCCCAGTAGTAATATCTGCAGCTTCTGATCTTCCGTCATCTTGCTCCTCGGCTGCTGCCCTCTCATATGCTACTGGTGCTTTACCGCGAGCCATCGGCTTTGAGTCGTCTGGAAAAGAGAAGCTCTCGTAAGCACTCAGTGATAGTTCAGCTGGAGATGATTTATTGAGACAAGAGTCTGTCTCAATTTTCTGGTCAGGATGTGAGGGAGTCTGGGTTTGACTCGCCTCGAGATCTGATAGGACCGGCTCGGGAAGAGGGTCATCTCGAGCCTGTGAAGACGTACGTTCGACGGTGGACGGTTGAAAGCTCATAGAGTCTGAGCCGAAAAGCCGTCGAGATGTCATCTTCGATGTCAAGAGAAAAGTCGGGAGAGTACGTTTACGATTCAAGAGAGAGAGAGAGAAATGCGAAAGCCGCGGAAACTCACACCCTGCAAGCAAACCCAAAGCAAACCCCGTTTTCACCAACTCAACCCTGATGAAGACCGTAAGAGTTTGATCTTTTATCTTTTCGGTTTTAGGGTTGTAATTAGCAAACAATTTTTTGCGGTTTATCGGGCGCTGTGCGAGCTTATAGGTGCCCGATTTATTTCCCGCGATACTGTCCCGAGTCCTTACAGAGGATCACTTGTTTGCAACCAGTATGGAGGCAAGTACGGACCGTTTCCGGCTACCCGTGTTGCTTGGGGATGGTGCCTTACGCGATGTCCTCTAAATCCCCCACTCTGCTAAGTATTCTCGGACCGTTGCCGGCTACCCGAGCTTCCTCACTAACAAAGCAGTGATCAAGTGTATGGACTAGGTAGTATTTTGAAAAATATCGGTTCTTAGATTAAGTGTCGTCTCTCGCTCGTGCACTCTGAGAAATGTGCGGGGGTTACTCTCCCAAATCACTTGAGTCGATTTACGACTTTTAGTCAGATAGATTTAGTAGTCCCGATTTTAGTTTTGTAATTTTTATGTGTTTTTTCAATCAACATCTATCGATTTTTTTTTCTTTTTATAAAAATCCTAAAAGCATGCACCTAGGTTGCGAATCCTAAGACTAACTACGCGGCGCAAGCAGAGAGAGTAAAAACCTTAAACAAGCATCTAGAAAACCGCGGAAAGCCGATAGTGATGAAAACCGCGGTGGGTGCCCTGATTCTCGGATACACGGTATCCAACGAGTCAGGCCCCAAAAAAAATGGAGGGGGGGTTGTTTATTATCTATTACAACTCTCTCCCTTTCTCTCTCTTTTACAGAAAATATACTAACTACTCTGCTCCTCTGCAGCCGACTCGTAAAGAAGGAACCGACCTCTGCTCTTTCAACTGGCTCGGCTTCCAAAGAAGCCGGTTGATCCTGCAGGCCCTGCAAAGATGGTTAGCAAGTAAAGCCGATCGAGAAAATCGAGAAAGCCGTAAGAAGACGAAAAAGCAAAACACGAAAAAGCCGTACGAAAAACCGTACGAACAACGAAACAAAGAGAAGAGAGAAAAATAAAATCACGAAGAAATGAAAAATAAAAAAGAATCTAACGCCTCCTCGACAACGGTGCCATTTTGATAAGGCTAAAAATCGGTTTCGCGGCTTTTCGTTTTTAGAAAGAAACTCGGTCGATGTAGCCAAAAGCCGCGAAACAAATTCGATTCTTAAAACCTATCAAACAATTACGGTTTTTGGTCGGAAAACCGTTCACTAATATTTTAACCAGGCAAGTGTTCCTGGGTCGAACTCAAGGAGGCAGAAGAAATTCCCTAGATTTTCCTCTTCGTAATTTTATTTTTAATTCTTCTCTAAGTGGTCAAGTCAAAACACCCTTTTTTATTGATTTTTATTTTTATTATTTTTATTTGATTTTATTATTTTCAAATTTTTATTTAATTTTCAAAAAGGGATATTTTTTCAAAAGATTTATTTATTATGTAATAGGTGGATATGATATAGGTGATACTATATAGTATGGTGATCGAGGTCGAGCCGCGAGCTCGAACTACACAAGAAATCAAAGCAAAACGAGACGACTTTCGATGAAATCAAAACACGTCGAAAACTCGTCAAAAATCCACGAAAATTTTTTACTAAGTAGTTGGGGTAGTTGTGTAACTACCCTCAAGAAATCGTCAAAAACCGAGGTCACAAGAAGAAGAAACAACCCCTACAGCCCAGGGGGATAAGCGCAAGAAAAACTAATTAAAATGTTTGCAGTTTGGTCCTCAAGGACTGTTCTGTAGAAAAAGTATATAGAACTTTACATTTAGGTCCCTGCGGAGGGACCTAAATGCAAATAGTCGAAATCTGGGGAGCAGGATGAAATATCTAGAAGTTGCTGGATTTAATATGCAAATTTTCCACCGGTTCGCAAGCTACGGCTGAGATTATAACTCGTTGGCGCGGATCGGATGCTCACGGATGCGCCACATGTCGCGCACCTGTGCGCTCCCCTGTTCTTGAGTTCGTTGGAACTTCTGGCAATGGCGCCTCTTCTCGGAATTTTCCCGAGCAACTGGAGAGTCCTTTGGTACTCCGGCGGGGCCAGAGGGGTGGCTCCTCCACCCCTCGAGCTCGCCCGCGGTAAGGTGGCGGCGGAAGAGGCTCCGAGTAGCGGTGGCGTCGCGATGAAGATGGTGGTCTCGTCCCCCTGGAAGTTGATCAGATCCAACAACCCATCTTTGGATGATAATCCTGATGGCGGTTGATGGATTCCAGATCCTGAGAATTGGCTCGCGACGAAGAAGAACCTGCAAAAAACACGATAGAATGCTTGATTCGCAATGAATCGGCCAATGGGTGACAAGTTTTCAAGATCAAAAACAGATGAAAGTTTAAGTTTCCAGACAAACTCCCAGATGCGTGAATACGACGATGGAAAGATGATGTGATTTGAAGCGAATCGAAACGAATCGAAATGTGATTACGGAATGGCGTTTAAGCTACTAGAATGAGCATCCTAATAACGCTCTTAACACGCTAATTCATACACGAAAAATCGAGGCGGAAATAACGAGAAGTGAAGGAAGAGGCCTGTGAAGAAGTCAAGGTTTATTACCTGGACAGATGCTCAACGGCGGCCAAAGACCGGAGCTCCGACGCGCGCTGGGCGGCGATGCAAGGCTCGATGAAGCCCTGGAACGATCCTCCGACGTGCCCTCCTCCTCGCAACTCCTCCACGACGCTGTCGCCGCCTTCGTTTGGTCGGAACAAGGCTAGGAAGAAGAGGGGTCAAACAACCTGGAGCTGGGGCTCTGGTTAGTTGGAAGGTTTAGTTCTAATGGCGACCTTGGGGCCTTTATATAGGGAGCTTGCTTGGGCTCCAAGGTGAAATCAACGGCTGACGGTGTAGCTGGTAGTTAGGAGTAGGGATCCGACGATGGAGATCTCTCAGAAGCTTCGAGATGGGTGCGGAAAAAGGCTTGAAGATGGCCGGTCGAACAGAATCGGGGGCAACCTCTTCTTGAAGAAGAAGGTCCCAGGTGCTGACAAGTGTCAGCACCTGGTTGGTTCAGAAATATAATTAGCTTATAAATTAAATATAAAATAGTAAATTACGTTATTTTAAATAAGTGTAAACACAAGAAGTGTAGATAATTTAATGCTCTAATTTATGGACTAATTATTTTTAATAAATAATAAATATTAATAAAAATATAAATATTATATTTATAAATATGTATTTATAAATAGGTTTTAGATTTACTTTAACTAAATAAATAAGTAAAGTTAATTTTATATTTTCTTATTTATTAGGGTATTAATTATGGTTTACACGAATTTTTATAGATTTTTATAAATTAATTTACATAGTTTAATAAATAGGGTTAGTATCTGAGTAGGTCATTTATACCTATATTTTAGGGTTTTTGATTTTATTAAGATAATAAATAGTCTCCAAAAATTATGAAATAATTTATGTAGAAACTACAAGATCATGAAATAATTTAAAAATTATAAAATTAAGAAAATGATAAATAGTGTGTGTTACATAAAATAAATAGCTCAGAAATCCTGTTGTCTTTTGGTCCCAAAACCAACTTTTTGCAAACAAACTCCGAATTCGACCACCTTTATTAATTAGAGAATATTATTTTATGAACTTTAAAGGTGAGTAGAGTGAAATTGGAGTTCGTATGAGGAAGTTATGATGTTCGGAAGTTGAGATTTTGATAATTTCCAGGGATGGGTTTCTTGGCATATATACAGGGTAATATTTTTAACTTATTTTTATATTTTTATATACATTTTTAGGAATAATTAGGAGAAGAGTTTGGTAAAAAATATGTTCATATGAAATAATTAAAATTCTTTGAAGTTTTGTATTTATTTTATAAATAGTGAAAGGTGTATATGTGTGTTAAAGTATTTTTCTCTGGTTTTCTTTCCTTATCTCCCCCTACTTATTGGTTTGTCGACCAATCCATGCTGACTTGGTCTCGGGGGTTGGGCTATAAATATATCTTACAGCTATATTTATATTTTAAGTCATATTGTATATATATATATACACACATATATTCAATATGCCTTTTTCTTTATTTTTCTGGTTCTTTATTTATTTACATGATTTTAGTGGTTAAAAGTGAATATTTACAAATGAATGATGTTTTGTTAAAATATGAGAATTAATGGGTATTTACATTTTTTGTTTAAGGGTTTTAAGACAAAATGCGACAGAAAAGTTAATGAATCATGGATTCATCAGTGGGTCTCTGAACCTACTGTGAACCCAACTGACCTTGCCCTGATGGACGGGGCTGGTTTTGCTCACGATCGAACCAGATACCATTCAACTCCTGAATGACAGGTGGAGGTGGAGACTGCTGCTCAGGAATGTAGGCTACTTCTTGATGGTACAGAACTATCTGATGTGCATACTGCTGAGTTTGATCAGGTGTCTGCACGTAGTAGACATGCTGGACTGTAGATGGTCCTCTGCTATTCTGCTGAGTGGAAGGAGTCTGCTCCCTAGTAGAGGGGTCAGCTGCTGCATTCGTATTGTGGACTGCACTGATCGTACTCACAAGAAGTTCCAGGTGCTTTGTTATCTCATCCAGCTTATCCAGGTTCTTTGTCCTCTGCTCGATCATATGAAGCTTATCGAGTTCTTTGGATCGCTTCTCAATAATGTCTACTTTGGATAGGTGGTCTCCAATGATGGCCAAGTCTGTGCTATCCACCTTATCCGCTTCTTGTGTTGAAATCATTTTGACATCCTTGTGGGGTACTGTAGGGGCGGTGACAGGGTGCTTCTGAAAAGCACGTGAAGAAGAAAGAGCTGCTGAACATTCTGCCATCTCCTCAAAAAATTGATAAAGGACATCCTCGTCCTTGTTGAAGTGTCTTCCCCCACAAGCGACATCTACCAGCTTCTGATTCTCATTGCTTAAACCCCCAAAGAAATTTTGTACAAGGCTGGTCTTTGGAATATCATGATGGTGGCATTTCTCCGTCAGATCTTTGAAACATTCCCATGCCTCGTGAATAGGCTCTTGGGGCATCTGGGAGAAATTAACAATTAGGGATCGCATTTGGTTGAGTCGTCCAAGTGGATAATACTTATTTAGAAATGCGGATCTCAACTCTTCCCAAGTAGTGACAACCTTCCCCAAGTGATTTAACCAGTACAAGGCTTTGCCCATCAGTCTGAATGGAAAGGCGGTCATCTGCACTGCCTTTAATGGGATATTTGGGTAGTGTACTGTTCCACAAATGCGATCGAACTGTTGGAGGTGTATATAAGGTTCTTCATTAATATTTCCATGGAATATTGGGAGAAGAGGTAAAATAGTTGTCTTAAGCTCAAAATGCCCATGAACTGCAGGGATTTGTATCCAAGAATTTGTTTGTCCTGCCCCTGGATTATAAGCATCTTTTAGTGTAGGCTTAGCCCCAGGTTCTTCTCCCCCATTCCCACCTCCAAGGTTTCTGTTATCCCCCCTCTCATGTCTTCTCTTTCTTGTCTTATCTCGAGAATCATCTCTCTCAATGTGGCTTGGAAATTAGCCTGCTCTGTTAACTGTGCTTGAATTGATTGAATGGAGGCTAACATGGTACTGTTGATCTCGCTCTGTTCCGACATGGTTCCCTTTCCCTTTGGTGGCATTAAGTTGCCGGCTTCTGACTCTGAAAATGTATATGCCACTCGATTAGTACTCAGAATTGATAGAGTCTCAGATATTAATTCGAGATTAAAGCCAATCTCAAATAGTGGATTTATGGACGTTGTGAATTGTGAAGTGGGGAAAGAGGAATATTCGTGAAGTGAGTCTCCCGGAATAGAAGTTGAACGACTCGGAGCGTAGAATGAGTTCGCAGAGTCCGAACGAGAAATACTCCGATTCGACATCTTCGAAATCAATAGGCAGGATGCGAGAGCACAAATGTCAATGCAAGAGTGAAAGTGAATGAAGGCACAAATTGCGTAGAAGGATCTTTAGCACTAACAAGCAAACACAATACAAACCCCCAGTTCACCAACTCAACTCAATGTGAAGACTGTGAAGGTTCGGTCAATTATCTTGTCAATTTTAGAGTTTGGTGATAATACAATATATCAGAGCGATTAAAGCGAGATGTTAGGAACCCAATGCTCTCAGGAGACTGGCCTAATCCCAAAGTTAGATCTTTCCCAGCCAGTATGAATTGCGAACCGTTTACCGGCTACCCGATCAATTCAATCTGTTAAGGACGTCGTGGGACGCTTTACTGGCTACCAGAGAGATCCTCACTGGAGACCGACTAACCCAAGATAGTAGTCTGAAAAAAGTTCGGGCGCGGCTCTCTCCTAGTGTGCGGGTCGCTCTCTCGCTCAAGCAAACCAAACAATGAGGGGGTTACTCTCCCCAAAACAATAATTTTACTTATATTTTCTTAGGGTCGAGTTTTCTTTAACAGTCCCGGTTTTAACAGTTATCACTTGGTTAAAAAATATCTTCAAAGAATCGCCTACCGAGTGTCCAATTTCCTTTTTAACTTATGTGAGTGAAAACAAGAAAGGAGATCGGAAATGCCAATGCGCGATTAAAAATGATGATGCATGCAGGTTTTAGAGATACATACCTTGTTGCCAGCACTCTACATGCAAGTGATCCGTGTAGAATTTAAATACAGAAAATAAACTAACCTATATGCAAATGCAAGTGAACCGTCCTAGATGATAACTTCTATTAACGGGCAAGAACAAGTTAATTTGACTAAGTCCAAATTACGATTTACTCTATAGGCAGAAATTCTTGTTTAGGATGTTTCGACCGAATTAATTACCTGGCTCAAGCAAATTAATTAAAGCAATCAATAGGTGGCTTGCGAAATCCGCGGAAAACAAAGAAAAATAAAGGCGATGAAAACAAAACCAGTGAGCCCCCCAAGTGCACCGACACTTGGCGAAACAGACCCTACAACAAATGAATGTCCATTTACAAAGTTCAAATGCTAGAAATCTCTCTCTCTCTCTCTCTCTCTCTCTCTCTTTTTCGTCTCCTTCACTTCTTCTTCTCCTTTTCTCACGCTATCCTATGGCTTGGTGAAGAATCAAGCCGCCTCCACGTCGCTTGGGTGCTTCGGCTCTCCTAGGATCGCCTCCTTCGCTCCGCGGGCCCTCGCAAGAAAAAGAATAGAAAATGTGTAAGAACAACAATTTTCAAATACGAGAAAAGAAAATAAATGAATGCAATGGATATAAACAATGAAGTGAATGGAAAATATGTAAACAGATATTTACAACCAAGAATAGCAGGTCAAAAAAGAAACCTAACTACCCTCGCCGTGCCTCCCCGACAACGACGTCATATTGTTGAGCACAGAATTCAGGGGTTGGAAAAATTGATGGAAAATGTGTTGTGGTCGTTGTTTTTATTCCCCAAAATCCTGCGTCATCAAAAAATTATTTTTTTGGGATCACAAATAACATTTATTTAAATGTAAAGCACAAGAAAATGTAATGTTTTGTAGTTTAGGGACTAAACTGTAATTAAGGAAAAGTTCTGAACTAATAAAATAACAAGAATTAAATGCAGGAAGAGATGTGAAATTTACCTGCTAAACATGTGGAGACACGTGTTCGAGGCTCTGGCGGGGGTGCTCTTGCAATTATGAGAACGTCCGGGTGCTCAGATATAATTTCCCCTAAATTAAGCCGTGGGGGTCTTTTTTGCAATATGAAGTACTCTTGAGGACTCTTATGATATTTTTCTAATTTAAAATATTTAAACCTAGGAGGGTTTCATTCTTTGTTCCTTCGATCACAAGGGTCAAGAGGGACAGCTGCCGTCCCTCTCTTCTTCGGTGGACAATGGCGGTGTAAGGAGGGTAGGCGCGGGCTTGGAGGTTGGAGGTCGGCCGCCAACAGTGGGGCAGCGTCTGAAGGGTCGCCGAGGTGCGTGGTCGAGCTCGGCGTGGAGCTGTGAGGATTGAAGGCGGCAGCCTCATACGACGGTTGGCACGCGGAGCACTGGAGGGCTGTCGAAGGCGGTGCAGCGGCCGAGGACGCGGGCTCGCACGGTGGGTGGCCTGGTGGTGAGCGGTATGGAAGGGTGTTGGTCGGAGGCAGTTGGGAACGCACGACCCTCGTGGAGGATAGGCGGCCGCGTCGCTGGGGGGCGATGGAGGACTGATATCGCTGATGTGGGAGGGCGCCGCCCCTCGTTGGTGGAGGAGCAGGTGCGGGAGGCTGGAGGTCAGCACAGGACGGGCGGCTGGGGTTGGTGGCCCTGCCGCCTGCCATTGATTTTTTATTTTTTTTAATTTTTTCTGTAATTTTTTTGTATGTAAACATGAAATGAATAAAAGAAAAACCATTTTTATTTTTTTGTAACTTCAAAAATTATAAATAAAATAGGAAATGAGAAATGTTTGTTTTTATTATTTTTTTGTTTTCTTTTTAATGTTCCTGCAAAATAAATGTTAGAGGAAAAGAAACAAATAGTTTTTTTATTTATTTACAAATTGGAAAATGAATGGAGATTCGGCGAAAGTAGAGAATCAAATCCGATTTTCTGGCCACCGTACACAACCGTAGTTGAGAGATCGTGGACGGTAGAAATAGAACGTGTAGAGATCAAGAAGATGAGATGAAAAATCGAGTCGGTAGCGGAATAAATCATGGTGGATTTTAAGATCTAGAGAAAAAATGACGATGGAAAAATGCGAAAAAATAAAATACGATTAAACTAAGATAAAAATGCGAAGAAGAAAAATGACGACGGATCTCACCTTAGGAGAGGAAATGGATCGTGATTGTCTCGACGAAGGTCGAATTGCTGCACCGGACGGCTCGAAGGCTAGACACCTTTTCTCGACGAAATTGTTTTCTCGGAGATCGGGCTCCTCTCTCTAAAGATTGATCAAGTTGGAATGAGGGAGAAGGAGCCATATAAATAGAAAAGAGATGAAATTTGAATTTTGAATTTTTGAATAAAGAGATAAGGGAGATGAAAAATCGAAATGAATTTTTGATTTTTTTTTGGATGGAAGGGATAAGAGAGATAAAATGAGAGATAAGATAAAATAGAAGAGAGATAAAATTATTTACAAAATTCAGTATTTTTTTGAATTTTCGTCACTTTATTTGTTGGAATTAAAAAAATATTAAATTTTTATTTTTTTGTGATGGTTAGTTAAAAATAGCAACTATATACATATACTATATACATATATGACATTATATACAAGGGTAAATGAATAAATTAGCTTTTTTGTTTCATTTATTTTTTAATTTTTATTTTTATTTTAAATAATTAGTAAAAATATTTACATATATATACAAATACAATATGCACAAAATACATGGGAAATTGCACAAACCACCCTAGAAAACCAATTTTTCAACCGTAACTCCAAAAATTATGAAATCACAACCATTTTGAAGATAATTTAATTTAGAATTCAAGGAAGTGATATTGATTCAATTTGAGATCATATGGAGCCGGAATTTCAATAAGTGCTTAGTGGCTTTTTTTTCCAAGTGTGGCTACTTTTATTATGTACATGATTTAATTGTGCAATCATTTTTATTAATTAGGACACATTTTTATTTACAATTTTTTTTGTTTTGAAAGTTAGTTGATTTGAGGTCAATTAAGGTACAAATAAATTAGTGTTAGTTTTATACAATTATATACAAAATAAGTGAGAACACATTTTTTTGGATTTTCTGGTTAAGGACCCTAACTCCCCCTACTTTATTCCTGGTCAATCAGGTCAACTCTTGACCTTCTCTCGGGGTTCGGCTCAGCCTGTATACAGTCTTCCTTTTTTTCTTTTCTTTATTTTTCCTCGGGGTTTGGCCTAGAAGTCATCTTAGATTGATCTTCTTCCCAAAGCATACGCTATGAACATTGAACAATTGACTCATGTGTGTGAAAGTTTTTAGCTCTTCCCATCTAGAATGCCGGACTACCATGCAAATCTCCTCTCCAATAACTCATCCTTGGGGAGTCAGGTATTTCCTTCTAAGGTTTGTCGTGCTGTGTTCACAATTGAATTGGGGGAGAAGTTAGAAGAATGAGAAAAGAACTGGAGGGTGGCCAGTGTAGTCACCTCTCCTTGTAAAGCTGGCCAGTGTAGCCGAGTCTCCACCAAGATATGCAGGTTTTCTTGAAGCTTGGACCTTTTTGGTAAGATATTTATTTGGTAGTAGCTTCTTTGTATTTGGATTTTTGGTGGCTCTGCTTGGATCTTGTTGTGCCCCTACGGATATAGAATCTTTTTTTTCCATACATGTTTTGGGGTCTTAGAAAAAATTGTGCCCAGTCGTCCATCCCTTTTCCGAAGCTTTATTTCAACCTGTACTCCAGTCTTTAGATTTCCACGCTACCAGAAAAGAAACTCGCACAGTCTTCCAACATCCCGTCTGAGTTGAGCTAAGTGCATAGTGCGGGAGTACAAATTAATTCCCTATTCCAGAGTTGTACCCAGAATGAAGAGACCAGGTTAGACACTAAGAATCAAACGCTGCACAATGTCATGTGGAACTCAAAGAATTAAGTCAAAGACCTGAAGCTACTAAAATCCTAATTCTCAATGAAGTTCCTCCGAGAATTAGGTGGATTAAGGTCCAACTAAGCTCCATTCTTCAATTTTATTCCAGACATAGTTTAAATATCAATACTATCCTGAGAAAGGCACATGCAAATGCAACATATGAACAATACATAGAGTTTTTTTAAGTGGAATGATGCACATGTGAAAAGAACATTTTTTTAAAAGCAATTTCTAATTTTGAACTTTTTATGGATTTTTGGAGGAGAATGCAGATGTGAAAGAAATGTTTTTTTTTGAATTATGAAAATTTTTATAGATTTTTGATTTTGTAGTTTTTTAAGGACAAAGGGTTAGTAAAATATATACAAGCATATACAAGAGATTTTTTTGTTTTGTTTTTTGTTTTGTGTTTTTGTTTGTTTTGTTTTTGTTTGTTTTTGTTTTATTTTTGTTGTTTTTGTTTTTTTTCTTTTGTTGTTTTGTTTTTTTAGTTTTAGTTTTTTTAGTTTTTTTAGTTTTTTGTTTATTTTTTGCACACGTGGATTTTACAAAATATACACATAACCCCCCAAATAAACGTATTTAAAAGTACGAGTTATGTCTAAAGTATATATACAATATATACGACACCCCCCTATACGTAGCTCGAACTATGCCCTCATAGTGATCAGAGAGCGACAAAGGAAGACATAACTCGTGCTAATTATAGAAAGGTGAAAAGACTCCTATGCTACAACGACTGAAAGAAAAGATAAAAAGATGAGAAGTTGGTGATCCTCCCGTATACTTAGGATCAAGTAATCCTAAGTATAGTAGAATGTACAAAGGAGAAAACCGATGAAGAGAATGTACAGACTCACAAAGACATGATATGAACAACATCACCCCCCTATACTTAGGGTAGAGTATCCCTAGGTATAGGCAGCAACAACAAGGGAGAAAAACAGGACGAATACGAACAACACAAATCCTTCACCCCCTATACTTAGGATAAAGCACATCCTAAGTATAGCATATATGCACACACACACACCCACGGAAAAGGGGTGAATGATAAAATAGGAGAAGAAAGAGTGAAACGATTCGTCATCTTTATTCATTTATTTTAGCTTAAAATCCCTTACAAAACACCTGCATATAACACTAACTCCATATTCTTACTAACTTGCATTTGTATGTAAATATTGTACACTTCTTACTAATTTTAACCTAAAATAAATAAATAAAGAAAGAAGGGAAAAATAAAGAAAAGAAAAAAGGAAGACTGTATACAGGCTGACCCGAACCCTGAGAGAAGGTCAAGACTTGACCTGATCGACCAGGGATAAAGTAGGGGGAGATAGGGTCTTTAACCGGAAAAACCAAAAAATGTGTTCTCACTTATTTTGTGTATAATTGTATAAAACTAACACTAATTTATTTGTACCTTAATTGACCTCAAATCAACTAACTTTCAAAACAAAAAAAAATTGTAAATAAAAATGTGTCCTAATTAATAAAAATGATTGCACAATTAAATCATGTACATAATAAAAGTAGCCACACTTAGAAAAAAAGCCACTAAGCACTAATTGAAAAATTAATTCTGGCTCCATATGATCTCAAATTGAACCAATATCACTTCCATCGAACTCTAAATTAAATTATCTTCAAAATGGCTGTGATTTCATAATTTTTGGAGTTACGGTTGAAAAGTCGGTTTTCTGGTGTGGTTTGTGCAATTTCCCATGTATTTTGTGCATATTGTATTTGTATATATATGTAAATATTTTTACTAATTATTTAAAATAAAAATAAAAATTTAAAAAATAAATAAAACAAAAAAGCTAATTTATTCATTTACCCTTGTATATATTGTCATATATGTAGATAATATATGTATATAGTTGATATTTTTAACTAACCATCATAAAAAAATAAAAAATTAACATTTTTTTAATTCCAACCAATAAAGTGACGAAAATTCAAAAAAATAGTTAATTTTGTAAATAATTTTCTCTCTCTTCTATTTTATCTTATCTCTCAATTTTATCTCTCTTATCGCTTCCATCCAAAAAAAATCAAAAATTCATTTCAATTTTTCATCTCCCTTATCTCTTTATTCAAAAATTCAAAATTCAAATTTCATCTCTTTTCTATTTGCATGGCTCCTTCTCCCTCATTCCAACTTGATCAATCTTTAGAGAGAGGAGCCCGATCTCCGAGTGAACAATTTCGTCGAGAAAGTTGCCTAGCCTTCAAGCCGTCCGGTGACAGCGAGTCAGCCTTGTCGAGGCGATCACGATTCATTTTCCACTCCTAAGGTGAGATCCGCATTTTGTTCACATTTTTATCTTTGTTTAATCATAGTTTGTTTTGTCGCATTTTTCTATCGTCATTTTGTTCTTCTAGATCATAAAAAAATTCATCACGATTTTTGATCCGCCACTGACTCGAAATTTCATCTCATCTTCGCGATCTCTCCGCCTTTGATTTCTATCTCCCACGATCTATCAACTCCGACCACGCACGGTGACCGGAGAATCGGATCCGAATCTCTCATGTCCGCCAGATCCTCGTTCATTTTTCCGATTTGTAAATAAATAAAAAATTTTGTTCCTTATTCTCTAACGTTTGTTTTGTAGGATCATATAAAATAAAAAATAAAAAAAAGAATTTCTTGATCCCTTTATTTTCTTGTTTTTCAGATTTAAAAAAAATAAAAAAAGTTTTTTTCTTCTTCTTTCTTTCTTCCTTTATTCACTGTTTAAAATAAAAGATAAAATAATAAAAAAACTTTTGTTTATTTCTACTGTTTATACAAAAAAATAAAAAAAAACAAAACAAAAATAGAGAGGGGACGACCACTGTTCAGCGCCGCCGCCCCCCTGTCATCTTCCCCGCCGCCTGCGCGGTGAGCTCCCCCATGTAGCCCCTCGTGCAGCCACGCGTGGTGCCGCTCCGCCAACCGCCGCCCACGCGGCTGCGCGTCTTCTCCAACCGCAGCCCCTACTTCGCCGCAGGTCGCGGCGCCGCCTCCATCGACCAGCCCCTTCCAGTTGATCAACCGCCGCACCTTCCATCGCGCCGCATCCTCCAGCCGCCTGTAGCCACGTCCGCCGCCGATCTGCGCCGCCCCCTTGCGTAGAGAAGAAATGAGGGGCGGCGACATTCTTACTCTTGTAATTATGAAGGAACTCCCTAGGGTTGGGGGCTTTTAGTTCGATATTTTATTTGGAAATTTACAACATTGATCCTGAAAGTTTTAGAAATTCCGAAAGTGTCCCTACTAGAGCCTCAAGCACATGACTTGCACATGACATATTGGTAAACTTACGCATTCTCCCCATTGTTTTATTTTTATTATTTATCTGATGAAAAAACATTGAATTATTTACATTTTAGTCCCTGAATTCCAGACTTGAATTTTCTTGTGCTTTTCAATGAAATAAATGTTATTTGTGATCCAAAAATTTTGAGAAAATTGTGATATACTCATGATGTGCTATTCTTCCTAGCATAAAATTCTCATTGCATTTTGCCTTCATTTATTATTATTAAAAAATAAAAAACAGTGTCTTTTTGTCTTCCCAAAATTCCAAAATTCATAAAAATTCAAATATTATTCCAAAAATTCCAAAAAATTAGAGTAGTTGCATTTCATTGTCTTTTAATTTCTGACCAATTTTTATGCATTAATTATTTATAAAACCCCAAAAAATTGAAAAACATCAAAACTCTTATAAAAATCACAGAAAATTCTACAAAAATCCAAAAATAGTAATTTCAGTTCTGATTTATAGATAATTTCTTCTAGTTTGTCCTAATAATTGCCAGGAGTTTTAGGCATTAAAATATTTTTAAGTTGCAAATTACTTTAGGCTGTGCACATTTTCATATTTTCTCACTGTTCGATTTTTATAAAAATACAAAAACATCTGAAAATTACAAAAAATTCTCAAAAACATTTCAAAACTTTTAAAACCCAAAAATATTTTTTTCTGGATTTTTCTGAGCATTTTTGATAAATTAAAAATTACAAAAAGAGTTGGTGTGCGTACTTTTGATCTTGTAAATATTACTTCATGTTATTTTTTAAAATAAAAATTGCAAAATCAAAATCACTAAAAAATTGAAAATTAGAAAATAAAAAATAGAAATAAAAAAAATAAAAAATATTAAAAAGACTAAAAAAATCACAAAAACCAAGGATAGTTGTTCTTTGAGATTCATGTTTTCTTTTAATTAGGTTCTGATTGATTGAACGGGAAATTGTAGCCTCCCTGAGTTCGACCCTGACCGCTATACAGGTTAACAAGTAGCAAAAAGGAAAAAATAATTTTTTTGTTTGACGCGGTATTTTGGGAAACAACGACCACAACCTTTCATCATTAAGAAAACATTCCAACCCTGAAAAATCGTGCACAACAAAATGGCGCCGTTGCCGAGGAGGCACGGCGAGGGTAGTTAGGTTTCTCTTTTGACCTGCTATTCTTGGCTGTAAATATCTGTGCATAATTTGCCACATTATTCCATTGTTGATATCCACTGCATTCATTTCATCATTTTTTCATATTTGATAATTGTGTTTCTTACACATTCTCTTTTCTTTTTCTTGCGAGGGCTCACAGAGCGAAGGAGGCCATCCTAGGAG
Source organism: Ottelia alismoides (assembly GCA_037367405.1). NCBI lineage: Eukaryota > Viridiplantae > Streptophyta > Magnoliopsida > Alismatales > Hydrocharitaceae > Ottelia > Ottelia alismoides. The sequence continues at coordinate 413,816 of JAZKJV010010695.1, forward strand.
AGCCGAAGCACCCAAGCGACACGGAGGAGGCTTGATTCTTCACCAAGCCCCAGGATAGCGTGAGAAGAGGAGAAGAAGAAGTGAAGGAGACGAAAAAAAGGAGAAAAAGAGAAAAAAAGAGAGATTTTTTCTAGCATTTGAACTTTTGTAAACAGACATTCATTTGTTGCGGGGTCTGTTTCACCAAGTGCCGGTGCACTTGGGGGACCTCACCAGTTTTGTTTTCATCGCTTTATTTTTCTTTGTTTTCCGTGGATTTCACGAGCCACCTATTGATTGCTTTAATTAATTTGCTTGAGCCATGTAATTAATTAGGTCCAAACACCTTAAACAAGAATTTATGTGCCTATAGAGTAGATCGTAATTTGGACTTAGTCAAATTAACTTGTTCTTACCCGTTAATAGAAGTTATCATCTAGGACGGTTCACTTGCATTTGCATATAGGTTAGTTTATTTTCTGTATTTAAATTCTGCGCGGATCACTTGCATGTAGAGTGCTGGTGACAAGGTACGCATCTCTAACCCCTGCATGCATCATCGTTTTTAATCGCGCATTGGCATTTCCGATCTCCTTCCTAGTTTTCACTCACATAAGTTAAAAAGGAAATTGGACTCTCGACGGGAGATTCTTTGAAAATATTTTTTTTAACCAAGTGATAACAGTTAAAATCGGGACTGCTAAAGAAAACTCGACCCTAAAAAAATACAAGAAAAATTTTTGCTTTGGGGAGAGTAACCCCCTCATTGTTTGGTTTGCTTGAGCGAGAGAGTGACCCGCACACTAGGATAGAGCCACGCCCGAACTCTTTTTAGACTACTATCTTGGGTTAGTCGTTCTCCAGTGAGTATCTCTCCGGTAGTAGGTAAAGCGGCCCGCGACGTCCTTTACAGATTGAATTGATCGGGTAGCCGGTAAACGGTCCACAATTCATACTGTATGGGAAAGATCTAACTTTGGGATTAGGCCAGTCTCCTGAAAGCATTGGGTTCCCAACAACTCGCTTTAACCGCTCTGATATATTGTATTATCACCAAACTCTAAAATTGACAAGATAATTGACCGAACCTTCACGGTCTTCACATTGAGTTGAGTTGGTGAACTGGGGGTTTGTATTGTGTTTTCTTGTTAGTGCTAAAGATCCTTCTGCACAATTTGTGCCTTCATTCACTTTCACTCTTGCATTGACATTCGTGCTCTCGCATCCTGCCTATTGATTTTGAAGATGTTGGATCAGAGTATTTCTCGTTCGGACTCCGCGAACTCATTCTACGCTCCGAGCCATTCACCTTCTATTCGGGGAGACTCACTTTACGAATATTCCCCTTTCCCCACTTTACAATTCACAACGTCCATAAATCCACTATTTGAGATTGGCTTTAATCTCAAATTAATATCTGAGACTCCATCATTTCTGAGCACTAATCGAGTGGCATATACATTTTCAGAGTCAGAAGCCGGCCACTTAATGCCACCAAAGGGAAAGGGAACCATGTCGGAACAGAGCGAGATCAACAGTACCATGTTAGCCTCCATTCAATGAATTCAAGCACAGTTAACAAAGAAGGATAATTTCCAAGCCACATTGAGAGAGATGATTCTCGCGATAAGACAAGAAAGAGAAGATAGGAGAGGGGGGGATAATAGAAACCCTGGAGGTGGGAATGGGGGAGAAGAACCTGGGGCTAAGCCTACACTAAAATATGCTTATAATCCAGGGGCAGGACAGACAAATTCTTGGATACAAATCCCTGCGGTTCATGAGCATTTTGATCTTAAGCCAACTATTTTACCTCTTCTCCCAATATTCCATGGAAATATTAATGAAGAACCTTATATACACCTCCAGCAGTTCGATCGCATTTGTGGAACAGTACACTACCCAAATATCCCATTAGAGGTAGTGCAGATGACCGCCTTTCCATTCAGCCTGATGGGAAAAGCCTTGTACTGGTTAAATCACTTGGGGAAGGTTGTCACTACTTGAAAAGAGTTGAGATCCGCATTTCTAAACAAGTATTATCCATTTGGACGACTCAACCAAATGCGATCCCTGATTTCTAATTTCTCCCAAATGCCCCAAGAGCCTATTCACGAGGCGTGGGAACGTTTCAAAGATCTGACGGAGAAATGCCCCCATCATGATATTCCAAAGACCAGCCTTGTATAAAATTTCTTTAGGGGTTTAAGTATTGAGAATCAGAAGCTGGTAGATGCTGCTTGTGGGGGAAGCCACTTCAACAAGGACGAGGATGTCCTTTATCAAATTTCTGAGGAGATGGCAGAGAGTTTAGCAGCTCTTTCTTCTTCACGTGCTTTTTAGAAGCACCCTGTCACCGCCCCTACAGTACCCCACAAGTATGTCAAAATGACGGCAACACAAGAAGTGGATAAGGTGGATAGCACAGACTTGGCCATCATTGGAGACCACCTATCCAAAGTAGACATTATTGAGAAGCGATCCAAAGAACTCGATAAGCTTTATGTGATTGAGCAGAGGACAAAGAACCTGGATAAGCTGGATGAGATAACATAGCACCTGTAACTTCTTGTGAGTACGATTAGTGCAGTCCACAATACGAATGCAGCAGCTGACCCCTCTACTAGGGAGCAGACTCCTTCCACTCAGCAGAATAGCAGAGGACCATCTATAGTCCAGCATGTCTACTATGTGCAGACACCTGATCAAGCTTAGCAGCATGCACATCCGATAGTTCCGTACCAGCAAGAAGTAGCCTACATTCCTGAGCAGCAGTCTCCACCTCCACCTGTCATTCAGGAGGTGAATGGTATCTGGTTCGACCGTGAGCGAAACCATCCCCGTCCGTCAAGGCAATGTCAGTTGGGTTCACAGCAGGGTCAGAGACTCACCCACCAGCTTCAAGGAGGCAGACGGCAACAACAGTACCAGTACCAACACCAGCAGTTCCAGCCTAAGTACCAGTATCCACCTCAGTTCCAAAACTGGAGATAAGGCCAGCCACAGCAGCAATCCATGTATTTCACTCAGCCGAACCAGCAACAGACTGCATATTATGGACAGTATCCTTTCCCCCTCCTCCTCATTACCAGAATCCGTATGGGTACCAACAGTCTCCGCACTATCAGTCTCAGCGACAACCAGTCAATGAGCAACCCGAGGCCCCTTCAGTCAATCCAGTACTGGAACAACTTGCATTTATTATGAAGAACATGAATGAACTAACTTAGCGAATCGATGACCTGACTACCACCAAGACACTAATTCCAGCATAGGTCGAAGCCAACCCCAATAATTTCAAATGCAAGGAGCAGGTAGCTAAAAGCCCACCCACCCCGAGATAGGTATGTCCCTTGATTTTACATGTTTATCTGATGCCATTCATCTCAGGAGCGGTAGGAGATTGCAGCCGCCTACGCAACAGTTGGGGTTGGGAGATCGTCTCTTTCTATCTCTTTTTTCCCTCTCTTTCAATTCTTATTCTCCTACTCTCACGCTATCCTGCAACTTGGAGAAGAATCAAGCCGCCTCCATGTCGCTTGGGTGCTTTGGCTCTCCTAAGATCGCCTCCTTCGTTCCGCGGGCCCTCACAAGAAAAAGGAAAAGAGAATGGGTAAGAAACACAATTATCAAATGATGAAATGAATGCAGTGGATATGAACAATGGAATAATGTGGCAAATTATAAATAGATATTTACAACCAAGAATAGTAGGTCAAAAGAGAAACCTAACTACCCTCGCCGTGCCCCCCTATACTTAGGTTGTGAACAATCTAAGTATAGAAGAAGAGCAAAAATGAGGTGGTCGGAGATGTAAATGAGGAGAGTATATACATATGAGCATCTGTTCCCCCTACACTCAGGCTCTGGTCAACCTAAGTATGGAAGAAGTGTGGAAATGAAGAGATCAAGAGATGGGGAGAATGGTATATACAGATGGCATTGGTCCCCCCTATACTTAGGCATTAGCCTAAGTAGAGGAAGAAGATGTACAAGGAGACCGATGAGGTCAGGAGGGAGGGTGGGTAGTTGATGACTAAGGCGATTTTCGGCCGATCTTTTTGTGAGCCTGTGGTGGGAGAAATCATGCTGGATAGTAGATGACACATATGAATCAGATGAAAGATAACCGTCATCGGAGTTATACTCAAAGGAATAGTATTTGAAAGTTGAGGCACTCCATGTATTCTTATCTTTTATTATCTTCAGTTGTTTTCTCAGAATTCATTCCTTCTTGGGATCAAGTGATTTATCCTCGGATGAATACTCTGAAACACAAGTCTTAGTAAGCTCATAAGAAATTTTTCCAGTTTCATGAGACCAGGTGAATCGGCTTTGGATGAATAACAGTGAAGAACGGGAGTCGTCCAACGTGAATCGAAGTTTGGATCCTTGTGAAGATAAGGTTTGAAGACTGCCGAACAAACCTTACTCATGTAGATTACCTTTTCAGGACCTGATGAGGGATTATCGGATGATTTCTCCTCTAGAAGGTCAAAGGTAACTTTCATTTTAGATGCATGAGCAGTCATTTTGTATCGTGAAGGTGTTGGTCCTGAGAGTGAGGTGTTGACACTTGAGTCTCCATGTGAATAACCATTAAAAATTTTCTCCTTGGTCGGTGTTCATCCCGCATGTTTGTTCTTAGTTTTCTTGATGTTAGTGCACTCATGAGTTTGATTGATTTGATCAAGGTAGTCAGAGAAGCTTGACCCAGGGTGAGCCCATGCATATGCCTTAGGGTCATATAAGAAACACTTTTCCAGAGCAGCGGGAAATGGAATAGTAGGGAGAGTCTCCGCATGTTCGTTCTCAATTAACTTGATGTTGTAGCATTCCTGTGCCGGGTTGACTTGATCAATGTGGTCACAGGAGATCTCGACCGACTTGGGATGCACCCATGCATAAGTCTCATGATCATAATCGGAGTCATTTCCCATGGTGAGAGAGCAGGAAATGGAACAGTGGAGAGAGTCTCTAAACCAATATTCTCATCAATAGCCGTTATCTCAAGTGTAGCACTGGGGTAGGGCTCTTCTACCGCTTGATGGTTATGGATGTTGAGGGCTTCGTGGGTTACCTCATAAAATCATGGTTCCTCAAAGACTTGTTGCGATCGAAGTGCTTCTAATGCTGTAAAATTGATTTCTTGAGTATCGCACTCAATAATTGCCTTAGCCAATGCCAAAAGTGGCTTTCCGAGATGATCAGAGACTGGGTCAATTCTCCTTGATGCTCAATATTAATGATCAAGAAGTTTACTTTGAGCGGAGCACTGTGGAATGTAACGATGACTGAAGTTATTCCTTTTGATCGCTTTATCGATCGATCAACCAGTTGAACGATCTCTCTTATCTTCCTGATAGGTCAGAGTTTGAGCTCATTAAATACAGAGGTCGGGGGGATATTAATTGGTGAGTTATCATCGATTCGATCATGGGCAAATATGGTGTCTTTAATTCCACAGTAAAATATGGGCAATCGCTTCACTATGTGGCTTTTGGTTTTTCTCCTCAACACCAAGAAGGTGGCCATTAGCAAGGTATATCTTTCAGTCTTTGTTCTTATCCTGCCCAAATGTTTCATAATTAATTCCTCCATTACAAATCCTTTAAGGTCGGGGAAGTGTTCAACGACCTGTATCAAGGGAAGTTTAAAAATCAGTCTTTTCTTAAGTGCTTCCTATAAAGTAGGATCCAAATTCTTCAGATCTTCTTCAGTTTCAATTTTTATGAAATTTTCTAGTTTTTCTATTTTTTTGGTGTTTCGGTGTGGTGTGTGGATGTGGTGTTTTCTGTAGATGATGATGGGTTTTGATTAGTCGAATAAGAATCAGAGTCTGAGTTATTCTTAGGGGAATAGTATGAAGAAATGTCACTATCAGGGTCATCCCTAGGGTGAATGGATTTATGAATATCCTCAGGGATTTCAACATTAGATCCAATTATTTCATCCTCCACTTTTGCACCTGAGCTTCCATAAGATAAACTGAGTATGTCAGTAAAAATTCTGAATTTTCCTCCATTAATTCATATCTCTTAGTGATCCTCGAAATGTCATCCTCCAAAGAATTTTCAAGAGCAGTCTATGTAGTTTCATAAGTATTCCTTTGTTTTCCAACTTGAGATCCAATCATTTCATCTTCCATTTTCATATATGAGCTAGGAGAAGATCCTCTCTAAACATGTCTTGATTTGTTGTCCTCTGAAAATCATGGAAGGAGTCTGCTTGATACGAGGGCTACTATCGGTCTCATACTCAACATGGTGTGATTTAGGCATGTATTGTTGATTTGATTAGAGTTGATTCATTTAATCATAATTTGTCGGACCCTTATACTGTGGAGTCAACATACAGGGATTATGTATCTCAATATCATCAGTCCATTCCTCTGTATGAGTGTCATATCTGAAGGTGGGATTGTCGTGGTTAATCCAGGATGGAATGTTATTAGGTGCGATCCAATTCTCTTGATATGTTCGGACCTCAATTTTATTCCCAATGGTCAAATCTAGTTGTGTATTTGTGAAATATTGACCCGTTCCAATAATATGTTGAGGAGAGATTGAAGTCACTTGGATTTGTTGTCTCGGTCAGTCATTTGTCTCAAAAGTGGTTTGATGTTAAAGTGATTCATGAGTTTTGACGAGTAACGGGTCAATCCAAGATGGTAGTTGCTCATTAGTGTTCAAGGGCAGAAAAGGTGGAAGATTTGATGAAATGTTAAATTCGATCATGTGGTTAGAATCTCCCATGAATGATGGATTGACATTTACAGAATATGAAGGATGGATTGTATGATCAGAATATAGAGGATTCATGTATGAAGAAGTAAAGACCTCAATCGATTGTTGATTTGTAGGATTCGAATACAAAGAATTGTCATTTATGAAGTAGATCGGATTTGTAGAGAGGGTTGGATCTATTTGTGGGTAAGAGTCTCCTATGGAAGTTGGATGATGTATAGTTGGAGGAGGTTTTGAAGTTTTGGATTTAATTAAGATGAATTCATTTTCATAATACAGATCTGGAGGGTACTTGGACAAAAATTCCATAATTTTTGAAAGATATTTATTGGTTGACATAGTGGATCTTGATTAACGAGGTTCAAGTGCTTAGGATATTCAACAAAAGAAACCTTAACTGTTTTAGATCAAGAAAGGAGAGTGATGGCACAAGTGTGCGGTTTTTGATTTTCGAGATCGGTTCATGCACACCAGTACAAACACAAATCAAACCCAAGCTTCACCAACTCACACAATGAAGCAATAAGAGTTTGGTAATTGTCTTTTCAATTTTAGTTGGTGATAAATCAGTCTTGAAAAAAATTTAGCGAGCTGTTAGATGCCAAAGATTTTCTTAAAGACTGGCCCGAATCATACGACTAGTTACACCTACTTTCAATCAATATAGGTGTAAGTACGGACTGTAAAACAACTACCCGTATTAGTTAAGGACGGAGCCTTACGCAGTTGATGAATCTCCATTTCATCATCTTTATTCTACCATTTTGGCCTTAAAAATCCTAGTAAATGCGTGTAAATAGGCTTAATTTAGACATTTTAGCATTCATGCATTATTAAGTAAATACTATGTAAAACATGATTTTTAAAGCCAAAATTATAGAATGAAGAAAAGAAAATAAAAAGAATAAAATATTGTAAGTATTTTATGACCCGAAACCCTGAGACCTAGGCATCTCGATGACTAGGTCGACAAAGAATAAAGTAGGGGGAGATAAGGGCCAAAATTCAATAAAAATACCTTTTATTTAATTCATTCTTTATTCATTTTGGGACCTATTTTTAGTTCCATTTTTTATACTCAAATAAAGAAACTTTGAACATAAAAATTGTAGATAATTAAATACAGAAAAATACAAAATTAATTTCACGCAAAAATAATTTACAGTGTACAAAATATACTCTGAATAAGTTTCTAGAATCCCAACTTCCCAGACCCATATCTCTTGAAAAAAATACTTAAATTATACCAAAATAACCTTTAATTGTATATAACTTTTAATAAGCTATTTAATGAAGGTGGTTTCATATTTTTTCGAGTTACGGTTTGAAAGTTGAGTTTTGAACCCCTATTGTATACTTGTTCTAATTAAAATATTCATTTTATTCCTTATTCCTTGTTCATTATTTTTATAATTTTATATTTTTATAATTTTGCAAAAATTATTTATAATATATTTATATATTAAAGAATGAATAAAAGCATAAAGAAAATGTAAAAAATTAAAATACTTGTAGCAATACATAGGAGTAATACCAATAAAGATAATACAACTATTTATTTAATTATATAAAATATTTAAGAAAAAAATAAATATATAATCAAGTGTATAAAATTAAGTTATAAATATATAAAATAATAAAAAAATTAATAAAATTAAAAATAAAAATAAAAACAAAATACTAAAATATATAGAGAAATATACCTATATAGCCCTTAAAAGGGAACTTGTAATTTTAAACCTCTAAAAAAAAGAAAAACCATAATAAAATAATTTAGAAAATAATGAATATTTTTCATTTATTAATATAAAATAAATAAAATCATTTTTTTATTTTAAAATGAATTTTGAAATATTTTTTCCAGGCTTTTTCCTGGTTGGTCCACGTGGACCAACCAGGACGATCGGAGAGTTGACCCACTGCCCGTGTCTCTGAAAACCTGTGTTTTTTGCCTCATTTCGAGGATTTTTGGGGATTAACCCTTTCACCATATCACGTCGGGCCCTTGGTGACTTTTTTTTATCGATCTGTGGTGATTCACGCTTAAGCTTCACATCAGGCTTTGGAACGCTGCATCGAGCTGTCGCCTTCGATCTTTGAGCCCGATCATGTCGTTTATACAAAAACCACCCAAGCTTCCATTCAAACTTAGAACCCCATTTTGACCTCATTTGCCCCCCTTTTCTTGCACCCTGGACTGGAGAAAATGACAGCTTCACCTCCGGCTAAGTTAGGCGTGTCGGCGCGGCCTTGAGGGTCGGTTCCACCACCTCCGACGAGCCCAACATCGAGGTCACATCTCTTGGATTTCTCGGCCAGTCGAGGTACTTTTTCTTCTTATTTTTATTGTATTTTTAGTTTTGCAGTAGCTGTAGGACTTTATCTCAGCCGTGCTCCGGCGAGCTTCGATTCGCCTGTTTGCACCCCGTTGCGGGGTCGAGGCATTTTGCCCTCGACCCCATAACCTTCCTTTGAAGGTACCCAGAGCAACAGAGAGACCTAGAGGCGATTTTGCGCACCACCGGAGCTTCCTAGGGTCCTTCTTGGCCTTACCACCGTAGGAGCACTCCAGAAGCCGCCGACCCTTTTTGCCACCACCAGCACACAGAGGATACCTACAGGAGAATTTTTGTGCCTTTCGGAGCTTCATAACACGCCGGAGGGAGGCATCATCGTCGGAGGAAGCTCGCAGCGATGAGCCTTCTTCCCCGTTCGTCCATCAGCCTTCTCCACCATTGGATCATCAAGGGCCCCAGATCGAGCAGCTGCCGTTGGATCTCGCTGCACCGCAACCGTCTGATCTTCAGATGGGATCTATTTCTGGCCATTCACAGCGAAGCAGCATCGCACGACAGTGGAACGACTATGCTTGGGTATTTTTTACTTATCACCTTGTCCATTTTTGTATTTAATTATTAAGACTAAATCATTCATCTGCAGTTTATTTTATTATGTAAAATTTACATATCGCTTCCTCAGATTTCCATATTTATATTTAGGTCCCTGGCTACGTAACCTCACGTGATAGGTGCATGTGAGGCATGGCCATTTTGTGGAGGACCTCCTGGGGTTTAGCTTATTTAGATTTAGTCCAGACACTTTTGTACTAAAGTTAAATATTTTTGGAAATATTGCGAATTGGCCCCCAGGTTTTGTTATTTACATTTACATCCCTACGAGACTCACGTGCTTGGCAAGCGGTCTTTCGCAATTTTGTAGGGAAGGCCTTGGACATTTGGTTATTTTTATTATTGGCCCAATGATTTAAGTAATTAGTTATATTTTTGTGGGATATTTACATGCAGGCCCCTGTAGCTTTCCATAATTACAAAAATACCCTATAAGTGTGTATTTCCTCTTTGTTTCTTTTATTTATTTCATGCATCTATAAAATCCAAAAAAATCCCAAAGAAATATCATTGTGTGCCTGTTACATTTCACATTTACGCCATATTTTTACTTTACATTTTTACAGCATTTTAATCTTTATAAAAAAATAAAAATACGCATTTTCATCCTTGTTTACATTAGAAAATACATAAAAATTATAAAAACCCTTTGAAAAATTCTCAAAAAAATATATTTTGTTTATTTATCTGTGTTTTATCTTCAGGACAAAAATCACTAAAAAATATAAAAGAAAACTCAAAAGTGTAAAATCCCTAAAACCTTTCTAAAAAAATTAAAATTTCACAAAAAAAATCAAAAAATCATATTTTCTATCTATGAATTTTCCTAGTTTTATTATCTTTATTTTAAAATTAATTTGGAGAATTCTGAATGTTTGATATTTTTTTCTTCAATTTAATTTCAATCATTTATTTTATTCCCTGTTTTGAGTATTTTGAACTTTAAAAATACCAAAAAAAATTAGCAAAGATATTAAAAATCACAAAAAAAACATTAGGAAAATATAAAAAGAAAATATAAAAACGAAAAAAATTATTTCCTGTATTTTGGATATTTTATCTACTTTTTATCTCTCTTCCCTCTCTCTTGTGTATATATATATTCTATATAGTTTTATATCCTTTTTAAAAGAAAAAGAAAATATAAAAATATAAAATACAAAAAGAAAATACAAAATCATAAAATTAAAAATCAAAATATAAAAATATAAAAATTAAATAAAAAATAAATTTGATACCCCCAAAAAACAACACATATAGACAAACACATCACATTCATTTTGAAGCATCATTTGCCCCGATCTACCTCCTGCTTCCTGTGTTTGAAACTATACACATACTTGCACGTATACACATCTTTATTGTAGAGTTATAATAAATTTTAACTCCACACCGCTTTTCATTGCTTGATCTTTGTTGTGGGTTAATTGTTGTTTTAAGTCGTATTTTGTGTGGTCGATTCAATGACTGAGTTCTCGCCTTGTGTGGAACTTAAGACTGCTCGATTTTCAGGTTAAACAAATGGCACCATTGTTGGGGAGCAACCGCGTTGAAATTGGTATTCATTTCTTGATTGTGATATTTGTCTATATTTTGCTCATTTATTTGATATAATTGTTTGCCTTGTCTAATCACCCTCTCTTGTTGACTTTATGTGAGGAAACGTGGATCGAGGGAGGCACTCTACCCTAGGCGTCTACACACCCACGTGAAGGGGGCAGGAGATTTCTGACCTAGCATCAAAGGAGGCAGGAGGACTTAAGAAGACAGTCACATTTTGAGCATTTTTGTGTATTTATCTATTTGTGTAATTTTAGTCAGAGAGAGACTCTACTATTGTAATAATACAAGTACTCAGGACTCTGGACATTCGGGCCCAATTTCCAAGTGATTATTCACTTGGGGGCTCACCACGGTTTTTTCATACTTTTCGGCCTTTTTATTTTGTTTCTCAGTTTTGTTTTTCTTATTTTGTGTGATTGAGCCCTTAGTTTTCGGATTGCTTGCAATAGATTAAGGCCAAACACCTAATATATTTGTCTGCACCTATAGTCTACGTTTGGACTTAGTCAAATCTTAAATTGCTTCTCACTAAGTCTCGGAACCACCGCACCACGAGAGTTCTCCATACAATGCTTCCAGGACCCATTGTGGTGGGTACCGAGGAGATTCCAAGACCGGACACTTCAGTTCCATTCTAAGTCATTAGCATTGGTTCTTCACGATAATAGCAATTTCTGAAACTTAGGAAGATTTCATTGGCTTGCATTTGCATATAGATAGGTTTCCATTCTACTGAGCATCTTTGCATGTAGAGTGTTGGAGGCAAGGTGAGCATTTACGCTTTATCATACATCATCGTTTTTGCCGCTTGCATTGCTTTTCCGACTCTTCCTCTGATTTTGATCACCTAGGTGCTAAGTGAAATTGACTCCTCGACATGCTCATGCACTTCCCACTAAAAATCAAAAAAAGTTATAACCAATAAAATTGGGACTGCTAACATTACTTGACACTAAAAAAGACCAAAAATAAAAATATTGTATTGGGGCGAGTTATCCCCTCATTGTCTTTGCTTTTACTTTCTCGAACACACACTAAGGATTAGTGCCAAAATCCCATTTCAGCCCCCTAAGTGTTTGTGCAACTTTTGGACTTCTCACCTAACTCTAAAACAGACAAGATAAAAAAATCGCTCTTTTACGGTCTCTACTGAGTTGAGTAGGTGAACTGAGGGTTTGTTTTGTGTGAGTTTTGTTTGTGCTTGTCTGTGTGCATTCTAGATCCCCTCTGCTCATTTGCGCCTTGTTCTTCACTTCTCTTGAATTGACCATCGTGCTCTCTTGATCACTTCCTTTTATTTCGAGATGGCTGATTGGAGCATTTTTTATCCGGACTTTGCGGACCTCTTGTTCACTCCTACCGGTCCACCTCTCTTTTTCCAGGAGGAGTTTGCTTCTGATTTTTGTATATATCTGATGAACCACTATTTCAGGATTCGGACTTTGAGCTTCACCAATCATTTCCACCACCATCACCCTCACATTTCGACAACCTGCTCTTCCTTGAGTATCCTGATCCGGAATGTGATTTTTGTACACACCTACCACCCACGCTCGACTCAACCGATTCTGAGATTTTGGAGTCACCTTTCATGATTTCCACTCTTGAGACCTTGAATCAGATGATGTGTCATATGAACTCAAGGATGACTGATATATTTAGTGTAAATAAAATCTAGACTGTAGCTCCATTCTTTGAGAATGAGGATTCATTTGAGGATTATCATGAGAGCCTGCAATCGCCCAAAATACAAAAAATGAGAAAAATTTAAAAATCAAAAAAGAGTTTGGGAGACCTTTGGTTGAGTTAAACTTTGAGGAGAAGGAGCCTTTTCCAGATAATTTGACTACAAAACCATTCACACCTAGTCCTACCTTTGACCGTGAGGATGCTGCTGTACAGACTGCTCTTGGCATTCCTCGTGTATATGATGATTCCGACTTTATCCCATGTATGGAGGAAATCCAAAAATTCAAAAAATGTTGACTGAACCTGAAGTGGTGGCCGCTATTCATGAGATCATTGATGCCCCACTTCATCAGGCCCTGACCCAATTATCTGTTCCTCATCATAAGAAGAGAAAGCGGAGGAGCAGATGTGAGCGTCATATATTGACGATGGCTACAACCCACGCCATCACACGCCGTCCCATTCCTAGTAAAAGATCACCGCCACACCATTCATTAGCCACACTATCTCTGACTTCACTTGTGATCACACTCTCCTCGATGACGGTGCATTTATTTGCATACTACCCTTCTCACTGGTACAGTCTCTTCACTTAGGGCCTATAAAAAAACCATGATGATAGTTCAGTTTGCTGATGGATCTATTAAGAGGCCGAAGGGTATCCTTGAAAATGCCGTCATCTCGATTCATGGCACGAGCTACAATGTTGATTTTGTCGTATTGCCCATGGAGACCTCCACAGGGGAGCACTCTCCAATCATCTTGGGACGACCTTTCCTCGCCTCTAAGTGGGTCGTTATGGATTATGGATCAGGAAAGATTCACTTCCATCCTGTTGATGAGAGTGAGGTGGTCATCACGACACCCACTGCCAGCCAGAGACCTGCACATGATGTGACCACACCTATCTTTGCTAACCCTAAGGACCATGAGCTAGATGAGACCATCACCGATTTTTTTTGCATGTTGGATTCCACTAAGACCCAAGAATTCCTCTCCAAGAAGGAATACTTGGAAAGCATGGACCTCAAAGTTCCTTCTTCTAGGACTTGGCGATGCATTGATGACATCCGCAGGATCTACACGATCGATACCATTAAGCGGAGGGCAGGTTCAGAGACTAGACATAACAGACATGACTCGGCTACTTTCACTGATGAGTCCGTTCTTGTTCATTTGGATATTGATGAGACAAAGTCCGAATTTGATTTGGTTGCTTTTATTCGAGAATTCGGGCCTTTTGATGAAAGAGATGATCCGGTTGAGATTGTAGAGGACGAACAGAGTTCGACTACTTCCACTGATGAGTTCGTTCATTTTGGTTTTGATCGGGATGAGACTTGGCAGGATGATACTGATTATACTTCTTCCAATGATGATGAGTTCATCCCATTTCACTTTGACATCAACAAGACTCCCAAGGCCGGACCTAGCTATACTTTTTCCAGTGATCCATCTGTGCCTTCACACCCTAGGTCTACTGAGGACCCGCACCCTGTTGACCCTGATCATTTTGTGTCATCTGAGGACCCCGATGTCGACCTGCACCATACCAGATCCATCCCTCAGCAGTCCCTGAAGAAGGTTGCTTTCAACCTTCTTGACCCTATGTATATCCATTATGTTGTATACTCGCTTTTGTTCATCTTCGTCTATCTCCCGTTTTGATCATTTACCCCATTCTCGTGTGTGTTTTGCTTAGGATGCACTTTGTCCTAAGTATGGGGGGTGGATGAGCTGACTGTTCATTTATCGTTCTGTTTCATTACTCTTGTTGTTGCCTATACTTAGGGCTTCTTTTACCCTAAGTATATGGGGAGTGATGCGTGCATCCTTCTCAATCTTTTTCCATCTTCTGATCTCTTTTCTTCTTTTCCTCTTCTATCTTTTTTTCTATCGAAAAGATGTTGACCCTTTTTGTCAGTATTCTATACTTAAGATGCACTTTGTCCTAAGTATAGGGGGGTGTGCACCCCAATTTAGTATAGGGGGGTGTGCACCCCAATTGTTCTATTCTTTGATCCTCTCCACTGTCTCCTCTTCTTATCTATACTTTGGGATATCTTACCCTAAGTATAAGGGGAGACCGTCTGAGTACGATATGTTCATTCGCATCCTTGACCCTCCCTACTTTGTGTACAATCTGTTATACTTAGGATTATTTGATCCTATGTATGGAGGGACGATCAACTTCCGATTTGTTCATTTATTCATTCGTTTGTTATTTTTTAGACTTGTCTATACTCAGTACGAGTTATGTCTTCTCTTTTTCTCTCTAATCTATGAGGACATAGCTCAAGCTAAGTATAGGGGGGTCGTATATACTCTTTATATACTTTAGCCATAACTCGTACTTTCATATTTTTCTTAATAACTATGGCCAATTATACTTAAAATTCATTAGAAACCTTAATAACAAGATGGTGATTACTCCTTAAATTGTTTTTGTATTTATAGATTAATAAATCAGGTGAAAATGTTTTTTTGCAAAATGTTTGAAAAATAGTTTGAAAATCTTTGTGAAATATCTTTTGAAAACTATTTGGAAAATGTTTTGTTACATGTTTTCAACTTTTATAAAACATTTTGTTTTTTAAAATTCATTTTCTTTATGTGAAATAAAAATGTTTGAAAAACAAGGTGCAAATGGTTTGAAAAACGGTTGCAATAATATTTGAGAAATCTATATATACTCTTTGGAAAACCTTTCCAAAATGATTTTCAAATGTGTGTACATGTTTATAAAAATGTTTGTAAAAATTATTTTGGACTATAGTTTTCTAAATTATTTGAAAAACCTTTTCAAATAGGCTTGAGGAATATATACCTCACCTAAAATTCTTTATATATATAAAATTGACCACTTACCCTTTGTAAATTCTTAATACACTAATTATTGTAATTATAAGATGCATCCCTGTGTAAATATTTGTATATATTTTTCTGCCAAAACCTTTTGTTTTAAAAAATCCCAAAAACATTTGCAAAACTAAAATCTAAAAACATTGGAAAAATCTTTTTGAAAAATCTAAATATTGCATATGCATCATCTTTTTAAAAATCCATAAAAAGTCCAAATCGTGAAAATTGCATCACAAAAATATTTTCTGCATTCTGCCTAGCATTTGCATAGCATGAGCATTTTTTGGATTGAGTTTGATGGTTGAACAAGTCTACGTAAAATCTAGAGATTGGAGCTTGGTAGGACCTTAAATCCACCTAATTAACAGGAACGTTATAGGAACTGGAATTGAGGTACTTCGGGTCTAGTTGACTTAATTCTTTGAGGATAACGAGACATGGTTCAGTACATTCTTGACTACCTAAGTAGAGTATTTCAGAGCACTCGCACGACTCTTGTCGATAATGACCTAACTTGGACACCTGCACCTTTCACTTGGCTCAACTCAATTGGAGTGGTGAGGGGGTTGGATTTACCGGTATGAGACACACATAAGTGGAAACATTTGTCCTCCTTTAGGGAGGGAAGTGCATCCCAACTCGTTCGATGATGATGAGTTTTGATGACAGGAGAGTGTGGGTTGCAATAAAGCTTCAAAAGAGGGATAGTCTACTGGCTCAAGAGGAAAAACTCCTTATGTAAATGATGTTTTATATTGTATTTAAAAAAAGCAAAAACTCCAAAAAAGTGGACATGCTTGTACAAAAATAAAATGCCTATCAGAGTGTACATATTTATATAGTCAATAAGCAAGCTTGAGCTTCAAAGTCAAATCATGTGCGCCTGCAGCTGGATGACTTGACTACACTGGTCTTGCTTCCTAGGATAAGTAGCTACACTGGCTACCGTTCATTCTTCTCTTTACCCCCTCTTCTTGAGTTGGTTGTCACTTGAACTTAGAAGGGAATACCCCGCTTCTCGAGGAACGAGTTATTGGATTGTGGAATCATTAGGTTGTCATACTAGAGAAGTCAGTTTCCTTGTCATTTCAGTTGGGGAGAGCCACCATCACTTACACTGTATGAGTCAGATTCATAGTCATAAGGGTTTGCGTATGGACTTGAAGTATTCTGACCTGGCTATTGAGGATACTTGAGCTAAGTTTTGGGATTCTCGAAGGCTGTTGGATTTCAAATCCGATTCTCATTAAGGTTCCGCCCGCACTAAAATTTCAAAGGTCCGACTTGAGCTCCAACTTTGATTTTGTGAAGACAAGTTTGATAATTAAATTAAATCTAATTTTCTTCGTTTTATTTTCCACATTTATTGCATAAGTGTTTGCTAGGGACTAGCAAAGGAAAGTATAGGGGGATGATGAATCTCCGTTTCATTATCTTTATTATATCATTTTGGCCTTAAAAGCCCTAGTAAATGCGTGTAGATAGGCTTAATTTAGACATTTTAGCATTCATGCATCATTGTGTAAATAGTGTGTAAAATACGATTTCTAAGCCAAAATTATAGAATAAAGAAAAAAAAGGAAAAGAATAAAATATTGTAAATATTTTATGACCCGAAACCCTGAGACCCTGGCATCTCGATGAGTAGGTCGACAAAGATTAAGTAGGGGGAGATAAGGGCCAAAATTCAATAAAAATTCCTTTTATTTAATTCATTATTTATTCATTTTGGGACCTATTTTTAGTTCCACTTTTTATACTCAAATAAAGAAACTTTGAACATAAAAGTTGTAGATAATTAAATATAGAAAAATACAACATTAATTTCACATAAAAATAATATACAATATACAAAATATACTTTGAATAAGTTTCCAGAATCACAACTTCCCAGACCCATATCTCTTAAATAAAAACTCAAAATATATCAAAATCACCTTTAATTTTTATAGCTTTTAATAAGCTATTTAATGAAGGTGGTTTCATATTTTTTTGAGTTACGATTCGAAAGTTGAGTTTTGGACCCTATTGTACACTTGTACCAATTAAAATATTCGTTTTATTCCTTATTTATTATTTTTATAATTTTATAATTTTATAATTTTGTAAAATTATTTATAATATATTTTTATATTAAAACATGAATAAAAAACGTAAAGAATGTAAAAAATTAAAATACTTGTGTCAAATACATATGTATAATACCTAGAAATATACTTATAAAGATAATATAACTATTTATTTAAATTGTATAAAATACTTCAAAAAAATAAAATAAAAATATATTCAAGTGTGTAAAATTAATTTACAAATATATAAAATAATAAACAAAATTAATAAAATTACAAATATAAAATTAAAATAAAATATTAAAATATATAGAAAAATGTACCTATATAGCCCTTAAAAGGGATCTTATAGATTTAAACCTCTAAAAAATAAATAAAAATCATAATAAATAAATTTAGAAAATAAGAAATATTTTCATTTAATAATATAAAATTATTAAAATCATTTATTATTTTAAAATGAATTTTGAAACGTTTTTTCCAGGCTTTTTCCTTGTTGGTCCACGTGGACCAAATAGGAGGGTCAGAGAGTTCTCTCCGACTCACTGCCAGTGTCTCTAACAACCTGCATTTTTCACCTCATTTTGAGTATTTTTGGGGCTCGACCTTTTCACCATCTCGCGTCGGGCCCTCGATGTCTTTTTTCCTCGATCTGTGGTGATTCACGCCCAAGCTTCACATCGGGGTTTGAATCACTACATCGAGCTGTCACCATCGATCTTTGAGCCCGGTCACGCCATTTGTACAAAAACCACACAAGCTTCCATTCAAACTTAGAACCCCATTTTGACCTCATTTGGCCCCCTTTTCTTGCGCCCTGTACCGGAGAAGGTGACAGCTTCTTCTCCGACCAAGTTAGGCGTGTCGGCGAGGCCTTAAGAGACGGTTCCACTACCTCAGGCAAGCCCATCGTCGAGATCACATCTCTTAGCTTTCTCGACCAATCGAAGTACTTTTTCTTCTTATTTTTATTGTATTTTTAGTTTCACAGTAGCTGTAGGACTTTATCCCAGCCGTCTTCCTTGCCTAACACCTGACTAAATACCATCTGGACCACCTCCGGTGAGCTTCGATTCTGTATCCCTATTCCGTTTCCGTGGGGTCGAGACACTTCACCCTCAACCCCATAACCTTCCTTTGTAGGTACCGGAGCAATAGAGATGCCTAGAGGTGATTTTGTGCACTGTCGGAGCTTCCTAGGGTCCTCCTTAGCCTCGCCGTCGTAGGAGCACTCTAGAAGCCGCCGACCCTTTTTGCCACCATGAGCACATAGAGGAGACCCGCGGGAGCATTTTTGTGCCTTTTGGAACTTCATAGCATGTCGGAGGGAGGGACCAACATTGGAGGAAGCTCACAGCGGCGAGCCTTCTTCCTCGTTCGTCCATATTAGCCTTCTCCGTCGTCGGATGATCAAGGCACCCCAGATCGAGCAACTGTTGTTGGATCTCGCTGCGCCGCAATTGTCCGATCTTCAGCTGGGATCTAATCCTGGCCATTCACGGCAAAGCGGCATCGCGCGACAGCTGAGTGACACGTGGCATTAGTGGATGATTATCTACCATCAGATCCACTAGGCTAGGGTATTTTGCACTGATCACCACTTTTATATTTAATTATTAAGAGTAAATCATTCATCTGAAGTTTATTTTTTCTTGTAAAATTTTCATATCGCCCCCTCAGATTTCCATATTTACATGTGGGCCCCTGGCTACGTCACCTTACGTGACAGGTGCACGTAATGCGTGGCCATTTTGTAGAGGACCCACCTGGGGTTTAGTGTGCTTAGATTTAGTCCAAACACTTTTGTACTGCAGTTATATATTTTTTAAAATATTGCAAATTGCCCCCCCAGGTTTTGTTATTTACATTTACGTCCCTACTAGACTCACGTGCTTGGCATGTTGTATTTGGCAACTTTGCAGGGAAGGCCTTAGACATTTGGTTACATCTGATTAGCCTAGGAATTTAAATAATTATTTATATTTTTGTAGGATATTTACACACAAGCCCTTGGACTTTTGCATAATTACAAAATACCCCAACTAGTATGTATTTTCTCCTTATTTATTTTATTTATTTCATGCATTTATAAAATCCTAAAAAATTCCAAAAAATATCATTGTGTGCCTATTGCATTGGACATTCATGCCATACTTTTACTTTACATTTTTGCAACATTTTAATCTTTATAAAAAATCAAAAACATGCATTTTCATCCCGGTTTGCATTAGAAATACATAAAAATTATAAAAACACTTGGAAAGATTCTCAAAAAAAATATATTTTGTTTATTGATGTGTGATTTATCTTCAGGACAAAAATCACTAAAAAATATAAAAAACTAAAAAAGTGCAAAATCCCTAAAACCTTTATAAAATATAAAAATCCATAAAATCCAAAAATAATATTTTCTATCTATGAAATTTCTCAGTTTTATTATCTTTATTTTAAAACTAATTTTTATGTTTAATTTAATTTCAGACATTTTGGTTTCTATTTGATAATTTTGGTTTCTATTTGATAATTTTTGTTTCTATTTGATAATTTTTATGTTTAATTTAATTTCAGACATTTATTTTATTCCATGTTTTGAGTATTTTGAACTTTGAAAATACCAAACAAATTAGAAAAAATACAGAACAATCACAAAAAACATTAGAAAAATATAAAAATCACAATAACATTTTATTTTCTGTATTTTGGATATTTTATCTACTTTTTATCTCTCTTTCCTCTCTCTTGTATATATATTCTATATAGTTTTATATCCTTTTTAAAAGAAAAAGAAATATAAAAAAATAAAATACAAAAGGAAAATACAAAATTAGAAAATTAAAAATCAAATATAAAAATATAAAATCAATAAATAAATAAATATAAAATAAACCCCCCCCAAAAACAACACATATAGACACATCACATTCAGTTTTTAACATCATTTACCTTGATCTACCTCTTGCTTACTGTGTTTGACACTCTACACATACTTGCATCTATACACATATTTGTTGTAGAGTTATAATAAATGTAACTTCACTCGGTTTTCATTTCTTGATCGTTGTTGTGGGTTAATTGTTGTTTTAATCCGCATTTCGTGTGGTCAATTCAACGACTGAGTTCCTGCCTTGTGTAGAACTTAAGACTGCTCAATTTTCATGTTAAACAGTAGTGTCCTTTAAACTACCCACTCTGCTAAGGAAATCCGGACCATTTACCGGCTACCCATATTCCTCACTGAGAAGTAGCTAATCGTTTTTAGACACAGTAGTCTAAACGAAATTTCAGAGATGGGTTCTAACCTTAAGTGTTGTCTCTCACTCACTCAAACAAATAAATGAATCCAAGGTCGGGATTGTTCTCCCACAAAAATTCTTGATTTTATTAGTCCCAACTTCCTTTAAAATTATGTGACAAAACAGAGGGAGAAATTCGAGAAAAGCCTATGCACGTGAAAAACGATGATGTATGCTCAGTTAGAAGACTTACAATGATTCCTCACAATCTCCATGTGGGATGCAATACAAGAACTAAAAAATTAATCTATATGAATGTGAGCCGATAAAAATCACACCTAGTAGAAAGTTCTATTAGCCAGGAAGTAATGAGTTAAAGTTTTGATTAAGTGGAACGATCTAATGTGCGTCTCAATTAAAGTGTAGTGTGGTCTTGCATTCTACGAGCACAATCAAAAATTTAAAATCTCTAACAACTGTATGTGCAGGTCTATCCTAGGCTCCACTCAAGTCGGGCTCCACCCTCACCGGAGAGTGAAACATGCCACGACACACCACAAAAAATGTTTGAGGTCTTTTTTACACACGCGAGAATCCAAACAGACACCGCTATAAATGAGCAAATAATTACCAAAATTAAAATTGCAGAAAAATAAATCCTAAACTCTACACTCTCTAACGACTCGATCCTAATTTTAGTGCGGCTTTTCGGAAGTTGGTGAAGATGCATCGATTTCCAAAATCCGCTCCATGTATGTCGGGTACCTTGCAAGAAAAATAAGAGAGAAAATGTAAGAGAGTGATGCAAAATTTAATAAAAATACAATAAATGTAGAAAATAAAAAAATGGCAGAAAAATGGAAAATTTACAATGAAACGTTTGGGGTCAGACTACTCGAATAAAGAAAACCGAAAACAAAATTTTTTAGACAAACACTAAGCCATTCGCCTCCCGGCAACGACACCATATGATGAATCCTAAAGTCACCCTAGTTAATTATGCAAAATTATCGAGCGCTTAAATTATGTAATTTCGTTTTAGGCGAGCAAATGGAATTTGTCAATAAATAACTACAAGAAATTAATTTAATTTTCAATCGTGTGGTTTTTTTCGTTTATTTTACTTGGGTAAGTCCAAGGTCGAACTTAAGGAGGTAAAGGAACAACCTAAAAATTATTTATTAAAGTTAGCGCACAATTTTCAAGGCGATCTTTTTTCGGTATTTTTAATGCAGTTTTGGGATGCAAAATGTAAATATGGCCAATTTTAGGGACTAAAATGTAATGATCAATCAAACGATGTCCGAAAAATATGAAACTTGGCCAAGATGACAATAATGATGAAATGAATGCACGGTAATGATTTTGGAATTGGATGTAAGATAAATATTTTATGAATTCATGAATACAAACGATATGAATTTCAATATTTAATTATAATAAATATTAAACCTATTTATTTTCAAGCGATAAAACTAGTCAAGATTTATCACTAGGTGATTGATTTTAGAAAAATCCTAAACCTTAAAATATGAGATTTAATACCTATGAATAATTAAAGATTAAAATATGCAAATTGATTTTTATAGAAAAAATCATAGATGCAAATGGAATTCTTTTTGGGCACAATGTAATAAACAATGAATTCTACAATCTGTGAATTTTAAGTAATTTTCAGAGCAATTGTTAATTAGTTATGAATTTTCAAGCACAAAATGGGCAAAATATGCAATTCTACATGAATTAATTAATTAATAATTAACCACATATCACAAAAATGTCAAACACATGCTAAGATGTTGAGAATCAGTTAAAGAACAATGTGCTATTTTTATAAAAATAAAATGATGCGAAAATGTTGATCAAAATAATAGAGGAATATAGGGGTATCACTGCAATATTCAATAATATAAATAATACAGAAAAATGTAGAATAGAGGTGAACCTATAATTATCGAAAAGACGGGGGGTTATTTCTGCAAAAACCAGCGGTCACGTGCCAGGCACGTGACCTTGGAGTGGCGGGGGTCCTCTACGAATATGTGAAGATCTAAGGGGCTCTTTGCAAATTTTCCTGCTTCCCACATGAGTATCATGTACAGGGGGTCTTCTTGGAATTTGGCGAATCAGTGGGGGCCTCGGTGTAAGTTCCCTTAGCGTGCGTGCTATGCACGTGCGTGGGGGCCTCGGGACTTGTGCTCGATTCTGGTGTGGCGGAGCGGCGGAGCATGTGGTTCTCTGTGGACCGATCTGGATCTACAAGATTCGATTGAGAATGCCAAGCTGCTCGTAATCCTTAGCGGAACCCATGTAGTTCTAACTAGAGCATGTCGAGGAAGGTCCCTTCTGGAGCGGAAGTTAGCGGCTGGTTCGAAGAAGATGAAGCTCGAAGATGTTGGAAGCGTTGGATTTAAAGTGTTGTAGAAGGAGGAATATAGGGTGGAGGTGGTTATGCATTGGATGGTGAACATGCAGAGGATGAACGTCGTTGGCTCGACGGCCCAAAGACCGGAGCAAAGCAACTCGGGCGAAAGTGGCAATGCTACAGCAGTGAGGTGACCCACTGGATCTCGTTGCGGGAGGGTGATACTCGATGCTGTCACCACCGACGTCTCCCCTCGACTTGTACAAACGATGGATGCTTGAGAAGAGGAGCGACACGAGGCTAAATAGGAGATCAGGCGGCGGAGGATTTGATGAATATGGAAGGGGATCAGAGAGGTTGATAATCGCGATTCACGGGACAACGAAGATCCATTGGGGATTTGACGAGGTGGCTGTGCATGAGATTCGATGAGGAGACGAGATCAGAGCGACAACTATGGAAGGAAGATTGCGGATGGAGTTGTGATTCATGAAGGAGCGAGATGTGCGGGCGGTGGTCGGCGAAAATTGCAGAGTGGCGGCGACGAATCGCGGGCGGTGCCTCCTCTGGATTAGGAAAGGAGATGGAGGAAGGGGACAGATTTGGGCCCATCCGATCGATCGAGATCGGGCGGCCCAGGTCATACCACATGGCAGATTAGAAGTTTTTCAATTTATTTGTCAATTTTATTTTTAAAATCGAAAATAATATATAAAAAGGCCAAATATGGGTGACACGTGGTGGCTCCAGGAGCTTCCACGTGTCAGCCTCACAAAAATCGAAAAATAAATACAAAGAAAAATCCGGATGAAATAGTGAACGACCTCAGATCGAAAATTTTTCTTCACTAAAGTTGCTTGTCTCGATGAGATCTGCAACTTCCATGAAAAAATCAAAACAAAATCAATCATTTGCATAAAGTAACATTTTTGGGGTATCCTATGTACATAGGATACCTTGATTTTTGGATTTTATAATTTTTTTTGTCATTTGTAAATCAGATAAAAATCCGAAAAAATATGATAAAATCAAAGATAAATATTTACATATTAATCTATTTTTAGGTTTTTATTAAGTAAGAAAAAGAAGAAATAAAATAAATTGTGTAAAAGTTATTTTTTCTGTACAGATAGTTAGTGAAGACTTGGACTCAGTTAATTTCTTTGATTTTAAGCTCAGTTTGGATCTGAATTTTTGTGCATTTTAATAAAACTTTTATCAAAGAAATTGAATGAAAAATAAATAAAATAAAATGGGGGTAATTATGTACATAAAATAATACGTCAAAACCTGATAAAATACAAAATGTACAAAAGAGGCCCAAAACACCACTTTCGCATATGAACTCCGATTCACTTGAACTTTATCTTGTTTTGAAGATATTTGAATGTACATTAGTTAAAAAGTGAGAAGGATCTAATCGGACACTGTATGAGGGAGATATCAAGGTTTTAGTCTAGAAATCCTAGAACTATGGTGTGGGTTTTTGGTCCACTTATTTAGGTTAGTGATTTTTTTTGTATTTTTTACTATTCTTGTTAGTAATATGTACATAGTGGAGTGGTTTTGGGTCAATTAGAGTTAGCATGAATTAGTTAAAATTTAGGGCAGTAAGGATATTTCACAGGTCGTTTTAGCTGAGATTTTTGGCTTCTTATTTTGTGCAATAACAATTGATAACATGCAATTCTTATCAAAACATACATGAATGATAATTATGCAATTTGAGATTAATTCATGACTTTTAGAGTGATGAATATGAGATTCATCAAAGTGTCACACACTCAACTCAACTGGTGTCATATCTCCCTCATGTGTTGCCCCGAATAAATCATTTCGTGAATATGGTATGTCTGACTGTGTTCCCAAGATGGTCTCAAATAACTCCATGTCGAGACTGCGGTGTGAACCACCACATGAGCTAATTACATATGCAATCTGCTCTGTGGTCATTCCCCTCATGTCAATATGGATAAGGTCATTCATCGAAAATCCATGATATGGAAATTACCTTAAAAGATCAAGTAACCTCAACCACAAATCTCTCAATGGCTCTTGGAGTCAACTGAAAAAGCATGAATACATGACCACATCAAATGTCTTCTACACTGGGGGTAAAATCTCTGCAAGAACAATGATCGTAAATCTCTCTACGTAGCAATATTCCTCTCCAACTCTCTATGCCGTCTCAAAGATCTTGGCTGAAGAGAGAAAGGGAAGGTCATTAGCATCAGTTCCTCAGAAGTGATATCCAGGTATGATAGTGATCCAAAAAATCCTCAAACTTAGATATATGGATATATGGTTCCTCATGCACTCCACCTGAAAACTTTGGCAGTAGATTAATGAACTCTAAATCTAGAATGAAGGGACTCAATGTAGAAGCAGACTGTGCTTCCTGATCTGTGTACTCATCCATCATCCCAGGATAAAAGTCGTCTAAAACTCGTAACTGCTCTATATGATCTCCTATGGCATGTACTCTCATCTCAGCAAGGTAATCGCCCAGATCTCATATTTGGTCAATCTGGTCTCCAAGGCATCAAGCACATCATGTCCCAAATAGGAAGGTGAATAGGAAGAAGGTGGGATGCCGGTCAGAGTTCCGTCCTCCCAAGATACTGGGCGGATATGGTGGGTATGAAATGGCGAAGCCGTAAAAAACAGCTGAAATGGAGTGTGGCTCATCAAGAAGAGAGCGATATGAAGGGAGGAAGGGCGGTATAGAAGAGAGAGTGAAGGAGAGAGAATGTGACTGCTAATGATCTCAAAAATATGATCGTAACTGACTCAAACCAATCACATACAATACACAAAGCAAACCCTCAGTTCACCAACTCAACACAAATATGACCGTGAGATTTCGGTCTTTATCTTTTCACTTTTAGAGTTTAGTGATTAGCAAAAAGTTGTACAAACATTTAGGAGGCTTTAATAGGATTTGGGCACTACTCCTTAGTGTGTAAGCGAGCAATGAAAAGCGCAAACAATAAGGAGATTGCTCTTCCAATACAATGAGGAATCAATTACGTTTAATTTTAGAGTCAAGTTCAATTAACAGTCCCAATTTTTTTTATTTTTTTATTTTATCTTTCTTTGGATTTTTTTTTAAAAATAATTCCTAATGAGATTTCTGATTTCTTCTTTGATTAATTTGAGTCCAAAAACATGGGGAGGAAGTCAAAAAAAGACAATGCACGATCAAACATGGTGATACATGCAAAGATAGAAAATGTGTACTTTGCTCCAGCACGCTACATGCAATATGATCTGCGCATAAATTAAATACAGAAAGTAAACTAACTATATGATGCACAAGGAAATATGTCTTAGATGAGCATCTTCTATTGATACTGAAGAACAATAGTTAGCTAATCGAATTGAGTTCGGTGTCCAATCTTGGGAGTCACTCGGTACCTGCCACAACGGGTCCTGCTAGCGATGTATGTGACTCCTCACAGCACGTGGTCTCAAATCCAATTAAACTAACTTTTTCAATTAGTTTTTAGCAAGGTTCAATTACGTACTATAGGCATAGATAAGCAATTAGGTGTTGGACCTTAGCTAATTACATCACAGTCAACAAAAAAAATCATACGTCTAGGGGTTAAATCCGCGAGAATCAAATAGAAAGTTATGGCAGTGAAATAAAAAACATGAAAAACAAAGGTGAGGTCCCCCAAGTGCACCAACACTTGTCGAAACAGACCTCGAATAAATGTCCAAATCCACAAGAGTTCAAAGTCTAAATTACTACAACAATCTCAAATGTTCTCTAAAATACAATAACTGCATCATGCTCTTCTTCTGCTCCTCCTCCTATGCAAGTCCTCCAAAAAGAATCCAAGGACACTCCAAGTGGTTCCTTGTTGCAGATATAAATAGCACAAAACTGAAAAATGACTACAAAGCCGTGCTCCCTGACAACGGCGCCATTCTGATGACATGCCTGACAATCGGGTTAAGTATGTATTAATGAAGGATCGTTGTGATCCGAATCACCAAGCGCAGTCAACGAGAAAAATGTTTTCTAAACCACTTTAAAGAAAATCAAATAATGACAAGCAAGCTGTTTTCACTATTATATTTACGTCGTATAACGATCAGCGTCGAACACAAGGAGCACGATTTAAAAACTAAGTCAAGTTTCGATAATAAAACTTTGGGATTTTATCACTTGTGCCCCTCCGAGATGTTGCAATATCAGTTATGCCCCTATCTTTTTCGTAATATCAGTTGTGCCCCTCAAAAGTTTCTCCGTCATCAGTTGTGCCCTTCCGTCAGGTTGACCGTCAATGAATTGACTTAACCATGGTTTTTTCAAACCTTGGTGCATTTAAGAGGGGTATTATTGTCCAGGGACCTCTTCTTCCTCCTCCAACCTCCTCCTCCTCCCTCTCCGGCCTGAGCTCCGCCCCGAGCTCCCCTCCCCTCCCCAACGCCGCCCCGAGCTCCCCTCCCCTCCCCGGCGACACCCCGCAGCCCCTACCCTCCCCGGCGCCGCACCTCCTCCCCCCCGCACCTCCTTCCAGCCCGCCGCCCCCTCCCCTCCCCGGCGCCGCCCCCTCCCCTCCCCGACAAAAGAGGCAACTTGGCACCGAACAGGCAGTTCACGGAAACGCACCGCAGAGATTCCTTTGGCAAGGAGGAACTCTTCCAAAGGCAACCGGATCAGCTCGCCGTTGACGAGAAATTCATTTTTAATGCCTGTAGCAATGCAAATCATACGTCATTTTGGCTGTCAGGTACAATATTGATTCCCATGATTATTCCGTGAGGCTGAAAGCTGCGCAGAAGTTTCTCCAAGAGGGAGATAAGGTGGTTGATGTCTCATACAACACGGAACCTCTTGTTTGCTTAATATTGTGTTGTAAACCTGAATTGCATGGCTTGCAGGTCAAGATTATTGTGAACTTAAAGGGTCGTGAAAATGAATTCAGAAGCATAGCTGTTGAACTTATTAAGCGATTCCAACAGGATGTTGGGGAGGTAAGATTTGCACATGAACATTGCCCTCTTGATATAATATTTTCACCCGCAAAGGATCTACAATCTGTTTTTTTCTTACTGCCAACTTCTAGCTCGCGACGGAAGAAAGCAAGAATCTCAGTGACAGGAACATATTTATGGTTCTTGTGCCCAACAAAAGTGTTTCTCAGAAAGTCCAAGGTCAAGAGCAACCGAAGAAGACGGGGAACAAAGTCTCAGCCAATGTTCAGTAGCGTTCACACGTCTTCCTTATGAATCGCTTAAATGTTGCAAATGGTGAAAGGGCCTTTAGAAGCAACATGTGGAGTTGAGTGAACGGTAAACTGATGGAAGCGAGGAATTCGCCTCAAGATCTCCCCGATGTGGAGAAAGACACCGGTTGGTCCTGCAATCGTAAGAATCGGCGCCGGGGAGGGGAGGGGGCGGCGGGCTGGAAGGAGGTGCGGGGGGGAGGAGGTGCGGCGCCGGGGAGGGTAGGGGCTGCGGGGAGCTCGGGGCGGAGAGGGAGGAGGAGGAGGTCGGAGGAGGAGGAAGAAGATGGGAAGAGGAGGAAGAAGAAGAGGTTGGGGAAGAGGAGGAAGAAATGACCATATAACCTTTTTAAAAAAAATAATTCCGCTTATGTCCTCAAAATTAACGTCCGTTTGCACTGTAGATGGACGGTCACTAACCCGAGGGGCACAAGTGATAAAATAGCAAGTTTTGAGGGGCACAACTGATATTACGAAAAAGATAGGGGCATAACTGATATTGCAACATCTCGGAGGGGCACAAGTGATAAAATCTTTAAAACTTTTAGTTGTTTTTGCTTTTTCAATTTTTTTATTTTGAAATGATTAACAAATCATAAGGGAATAAAATATACACCTCACCACAATCTTTTTTTTCCATATTTTTAAGAATAGTAAAAAAGTATCCAGAAAATTATAGAAAATGTATTTTTGGGTTTTACAATTTTAAAATATTTTTGGTGATTTTTTTCAATTTTTTGATATTTTTGTGATTTTATAAAAATCAAACAGTGGAAATAAGAGAAAATAATGCACATCCAAGAGTATTTTGCAACTTAAAAATACTTTAAGTGACCAAAACTCATAGAACTTATTTTTATGAAAAAGTACAATTAAATATATACAAAATGAGACTAACATCAGAATTTTTGGATTGTTATAGAATTTTCTACATTTTTCTAATATTTTAGTTTTTGATTTTTTTGTTTTTATAAATGATTGCTGGACAAAAACTGGATAGAAATTAAAGGTATTTTTTTTGGAATTTTTAGGCAAATGTTCAAATTTTTATGATTTTTCTAATTTTTGGGAGACAAAAAGACATTTTTTTGAATTTTTAAAATATCAAATAATGATGAAATTCAGTGAAATTTATAAACAATGAAAAAGTACAAAGTAGGAGCATAAGAAATTTTTGTCAAATTTGTAGAGCAATAAAAACATTTATTTCATTAAGAAGACAATGCAAATAAATAGTTTGGACACATGGGGACTAAAGTTAAAATATTTAAAGTTTCTGCACTAAACAAAATAAGAAATAAACTGCATTAGAATGATCACAATTTACCTAGTATACATGTGCGGGGCACGTGCTTCGGAATTGGTGGAGGGTCTCTTTGTAAATTTGAATACCTTCAGGGGATTTGATGTAATTTTTCCAAAAGTTTTTTTTATATTTTAAAAATCCCCTATGGTTTCTTCTTAACGTTTTGTTGTTGTGCTTCTCAAAGGGAGGGGGGCCAAGGGCGCCACCCAACTCTTCTCCTCCAAGGAGGGTGTCGACGTGTGGAGGGGACGACGGAGATGGCGCCGTGGAGGAAATGGGGCGAGGATCGGACTTTGGAGATGGCGACGATCAGGAGTGGTGGCGGGAGCATCGTGCGGTGGCGCGACAGTGGTCAGAAGCGTTGGGCGCAGCGCTGCCGCGAGGATCGCGGGGGTTAGGAGGATCAGGCCACCTCCGGGGTTCTGGTGGCAACCACGGGTGGCACTACCGTGGGGCAAAGGACGTGTGGCGGGGGATGATCGGCCGCTGGGGGGAGGGATTCGGTCGCTTATGGTGAAAGTGGTGGTGCGTGCCACAACGTGGCTGGCACGCAACCCCACGCGATGGAGGAGGGGGCCGCTGGAGGTCGGCGGAGGAGGACTGCCTATGGTGGGGGCACGGTAGCTGGCAGAGGAGGGGGTGCGGCAGCGAGCCACACCATCCATCTCTTATTTTTTATTTTTTTAAATTTTATTTTAACCTGTAGGAAATGTTATAAAGAAAATTGTATATATATTATCTTTTTTTAATAAAAATTGTAAACAGTAATAATTTTTTTGTTTTATACTTTTTTTTAAAAATCGTAAAGAGGGACATAAGTAATTATTTTTTTATTTTTTGTTTTTTAATTTTCCTGCAACACAAATGTTAGGAATAAAACAACTATGCATTATTTTCATTTTTAATTATTTATAAACAAAATGGGATGTGTGAACAGTTATTAATCTTGGCAAGGCGA
Organism: Ottelia alismoides; assembly: GCA_037367405.1. Lineage (NCBI taxonomy): Eukaryota > Viridiplantae > Streptophyta > Magnoliopsida > Alismatales > Hydrocharitaceae > Ottelia > Ottelia alismoides. The sequence continues at coordinate 444,735 of JAZKJV010010695.1, forward strand.
AAGATAGTATTCGAAGATCCGACGACCATGCGTGGTCGGATGTGAAAGGTTGTGAGAGATAGAACGAGATGTGCACGGATCGAGAAAATGAGGTGAAAATTGGATTCGAATGGCAAGTGTGATATGGATTTTTTTGGATTTTAAGATCTAAAACTTAATCACTCGAAGCAAAAATTAAATATAAAATTTATCTAGGAAAGAAATGACAGAGAAGAAAATGATCTCACCATGGGATCGGATACGTCGTGATGGCCTCGATGAGGGTCGGATCTCTATCACCGGATGACTCGGAGGCTGGGCACCCTTCTTTGATAAGATCGCTCTCGGAGATCGGACTCTTCTTCAACAAAGATTGATCAACAAATAACGAAGGAGGAGGAGCCCATTAAAAAGAAGATAAAAATCAAAATGGAAAGTATCTATAATAAGGAAGGTTTTTATTGGTTAATTAAATTAATTAATTACAAAATTTGGAATTAAATAAATTAAATAAATGAGTTATAGAAATTAATTAGCCACCTTAATGGTGATTATTTAAGGTATATAACAATATCTTATATACAAGGTATGTTTTCAAATCAAATCAAATAAATAAATTTAATAATAAAATAATTGAATATAAATTTTGTAATTAAATTAAATTAATAAATGTTAGACATTGACTTTTTTGGCGATTTATGTGTAAGCAAATTAGTAGTATATAAATGTTATGTACATACAATACAATACACACATGTACAAATAAGGAAATATTTTTAAATATATTTTTAGATTTTTTTAATTATTATTATTTTTTTAATAGTGAAGATAATATATAAAATTATGTATGTTATGTATAAAAAATAAGTATGAATAAATATACAAATATGTAAGTGGTAAAGCTGCACAAAACATACCAGAAAATCGACTTTTCAATCCTAACTCCAAAAATTATGAAACCATAGCTATTTGAAAGATAATTTAATTTAGAGCATAATGGAAATGAGTTTGATTCAATTTGAGTTGAGCCGGAATTGGTATTTCAATTATCGCTTTACGGCTTTTTCTGAGTGTGATTATTTGCAATATGTACATTATGTTATTTTACAATTATTTTTATTATTTACAAAACATTTTTATTTACAACTTTTTTAAAAAAAATATTTAATCTAAGTTATATTTATGTACAAATAAAATAGTACAAGTATTGTACAAATATATAAGGAAAAATATTTATAAATTATTTTTGGAGTTTGAATTAAAAACCCTATCTCCCCCTACTTTATTCCTAGTCGATCAGGTCCAGTCTTAACCTTCTCTCAGGGTTCGGGTTAGTCTGCATTTATTCCTTAAATACATACTTTATTTTTCTTTTCTTTTTATTTTCTTTTTGATTCTATTATTTTGAATAGAAAAAGTGTAAAAAATGCATATTTAACAAATGCATGCAAAATGGTAATTTCATGAAATTAGTTGGTATTTACAGGTGTTTGACTATGGAAATGAATTTAAAATAAAAGAATAAAGGCGATGAATCGTGGATTCATCAGGCTTGTTCTAAATATAAATAAAACTGAGCTTTTCCAGCCTTCCTTTGATGGATCGAAGACCCCCCAATGGTTCTTTCCCATGGATATTGGGAGGCCTATGATAGGAATGAGATTACTTAGAGGTACAATGAGTAGGGACAAATACTTTGTTAAAGAACTGACTATGAGAAGGGCCACTAAAGCTGTCGTCTTTATGCATTTGCTTCCTCAGTTGGATGATCCACAAAGTGAGCTTCTTTTGTTACTGTCTTGTATGGGTTCAACCAAGCTCATGTATGTCTTAAGGAGTTACTACATGGTTTTACAAAAGTCTATGTAGAGCTATTAAGGATGTTGTAGTATGTGGATGTCCCTTCTTTGGTGACCTTTAATGATGAGTGGCGTCCTTGCTTATAAGACTCGATGGCCTAGGTCTGCAGTCATCTATGAGACTTCTTCGTATGTTTTTATGGCTTAATGAGCGTAACCTTGTGTAAAGCCTTGAACTTGGCACATCTCGGATCCTATATAATAAGATCCAGCTCATCAAGAGAAAACCAACGAAATTTGTTTCGTGTGAATCGGACTTCGTTTCGAATTGTTATGATTTTAGGAAGAAAGAGAAGGAAGGCTAAGATGTCATTAACCCATAATGACTAACATTAAGACTAATTAAACATGATTAAAGAAACTAATGACGGATTGAAAACTGCTAATGATCATTAGTAAACACTAATCAATAGTTAGCAAAAGATAAGCGTAAGCCGCGAAAGTTAAACCGCGATTAGTGAAAGTTAATCACGATTAGTGTTAATTAAGCGTCATTAGCGAATCTAGAATCCTCTGGAATGTTCTAACTTAAGCCCCAAGTTTGGGATAGGTTTTGGACAAAACCATGGGCCAAAACCATGGGCTGCTAAACCATGGTTAAGGCCTAAACCATGGTTTTCTAACCATGGTTAGTGGTTTTTCGGGGTCTATAAATAGACCCCCCACCCATTCATTCTCTACGACTTCCAATACCACCACCACCCCAAGGGCTAGGTTCGAGAGGTCGGGAGGAGGAGTGGGAGGCGAAGAAGGACGCTAGAGAAGCGCTGTCGGGAGAACGAGGAGGAGAAAGGTACGATCCTCTCTTAGTTTGCTTCGTAAGCTAGGCTTTCAATTCATCCTCTTGTTCTTCCAAGTTTTGTTCCCGATGCATCTTTCTTTCCGATTCGTTTTCTTGTTATGGTTCAAGGAGAAATCTGTGTAACACCCTACTTAGGTGCGGGTGGCTATGCACGTCAGTGACCCTGTGATTCGTCACACGTTCACTCATCTACGACGTGTGGTGTCTACCAATTCTCCATCGTTTATTTTTCTATTCTTCGTATTATGCTTTTATAGTTATTTTGATGGAGAAATCTGTGTAATATCCTACTTAGGTGCGGGCGGCTATGCACGTCAGTGACCTTGTGATTCGTCACACGTTCACTCACCTGAGATGTGTGGTGTCTACCGGTTCTTCATCTCTTGTTGTTTGAGTATATTCCTTCAGTTTCGTTGTTATTTTCCTCTCGATTGATTTTATAGAGGAAACTCTTTTTGTTTTTATTTTAAAATATTTCCTGATATAAGGGGAAATTTTGCCGAAATTTTCCGAGAAATATGTCCCGATATAAGGGGAAACTGTGTTGAAATTTTCTGAGAAATATATCCCGATATAAGGGGAAACTCTACCGAAATTTTTCGAGAAATATATCCCGATATAAGGGGAAACTCTGTCGAAATTTTAAGAGAAAATATATTCTTGACGTTCTTTGTGTTCTTCGTGTTCTTCGCGTTCTTGACACGTTCTTAGCATTTTGATACGAAAATGAAATTCGATCTTTTCAGGAGCCTTAAAAATAACCTTTGTAAAAACGAAACATGATAAAGCCTTGCATACACGAGAGAGAGCTCGATTAGGTAACAAAATACTTCATTTTGATGTGGGGTTTTCATACGAATTTATTGAAATTCTTGATTTTATGTTCTTTGCTACGAAAAACCTTAATTTTTGCTATTTTTGAAAAGTCTGAAGAATTGCTTTGTGATTCCCACTAAAATAAGGTTTAAGCATCAAATTGATGCGTTGGCTTTGAGAGTTAGTATTTGGGAGTTAAAATAGTCACAAATACGAGTATATATGGTTATGAATAATATATATGTGAGTCTATACTATGTGTTATTGATTATGCAAGTCGAAGACTTAACGAAAGAATTACATCATAGAAATTGATGTAGTTTGAGTTGGATCCTGAAAAGGATTGTGTGTCACGTTAAGGATGACTAGGAGTAGTACTACAGGTCGGGCATGCAACCTGTAGGTTTGTGGAAGGATCCCGTATTGGCGTTTCCCTACCTAGGTGGTACACGGTTGCCCTGTTATGTTAAGTGCGCACGAAATAAATGTTTTGGAACGCGTGGTACCGGGAGCCAATATCGTCGGGTTGAACGACGGAAGATGTGGTCGTGCCATGTGGAGGCACGGGTGGTTCAATAGCGGCTGGGTCACGATAACATGTATTTAAAGCCGCTAGGTTATATGATTAAATGTTAGCCTGAGGTTTTAAGCAACCGAGTCCTCAAGGACGGTGTGCTCATTTGTTTTTTTCCAGGCTGAGGGTTCAGACCCTGTTTAATAAAAGAAAAGGAAATTGTCAGGGTAGTATTGGAGGATTGGTTGAGGCGATGTGCGATGACATAAGCTTACCAAGATCAACACAATCTCCAATCCCGAAGTGTCCACAGCTTCAGAGTCTAAGAATGGTGGGGTTCCCCTGGACTAATCATGATGTGGAATAGAAAGGAATATGACTTAAATTAATGAGAAGGAATAAAATTTTTGTGATATCGAGTTTTGAAAAATTACACAATTTGTTTGCTTTTCTCTTCTTCGTTACTTAGCATTCGCTAATTTTTATCCTATGATTTATGGAAAACCCAACAGGTATCGGTGAGCTATCGTAAGGACTTTAAAAAAATTCATCCAGCTTACATACTAGACATCCAGCCAGCCGTAGTAGCTTTACTTTTTAAGGTAGTTAGTAATCTTTTGTATATTTTCCTTTCAAGCTGATGTACATGTAAATAGTTATAGTGGGACAGTGTATCATCTGAACTTTATTTAGTGAATGGAAAAGTGTTGAAATACTTTCTTCTGAGTATTTTATTTGCAGTCTATTTCTGAATGTTAGTTGTGATTGCTGAATAAATTATTGCTGAGTAATCAGATCCGAATATGGGAGGATCCGACGGCCCGGGAATCGGGGTCGCGACAGATTGGTATCAGAGCCTGATTACTCCATTAATTTTTTAGTAGTTATCAACTATGAGCGCTATTCAGAAAACTAAGGTTGTATTAAGATCCTTTGATCTTAATAACTGACTGCAGTACGATTCACAAGTCATTGTCACTTATGTACATCATGCTAAGACATATATGAGTTGACCTTTGACCTTGACTCATCCCAGGATCATGGCAGACCAAGACGTGTCTAGACAATTAGCGGCTATGATGGCAATGCTCCAATACATGGGGCTAAGGCAACAAGCATTGGAGAAGAGGCTCAATGCACAGGCTGAGAGACCTGAGGCATCTAAGCCTGCGGATGCCAGGATTGAAGGTTCTGTCCATCTTTCTGAGGAAGAATCTAGTTACCAACCTTCAACTGAGTCTGCTCCTACCTCGGTTGAAGGAGCTATGGAGAAGGCCCTTCATAGACACCAAACATTACTAGATAATTACCGAAAGGGAAAAATTCCTCGATTCAAAGGTGTAGAGACACCTGTCGAGGCTGAGTTATGGCTCGATGATGTTACCAGGATGTTCAGGATAATCCATGCACCAGTTGACACCTGGGTGCACTTTGCTGATTACTCCCTAGCAGATTATGCACGACGATGGTGGAGAGAAATTTCCAAGAAGTTAGTAGATCCTGTTCCATGGGATATCTTTGAAGAGAGGTTCCGAGCTCACTTCTGTCCCTCTCATTGGGAAGAATTAAAGGGGAGAGAGTTGGCTTCTCTGAATCAGGGTTCTAAGACTGTACGAGATTATCATATCCACTTTACTGAGCTACTACGGTACTCACCAGCTCTAGAAGCTTCACCACAAGAATGTCTTACCAAATTTGTTAGCGGTCTTCAAGGAGATTTACGAGAAAAGCTTGCTGGTTTTAGAGCCACAACCGTAGATGAAGCAATGGACATCGCCTCTCGTATTGAGATGGAGAGAGATGAAAACCGCCAAAGAAGAAGTTTCCACTTTAATGGTGGACCATCCAAAAGCAAGCCACATTATAATCGTAGAGATCGTCGCTATCATCCAACCGGTTCTAATATAAGCTCACCACAGACCTTGTGTCAGGAATTGTCAGGAAGAAGGGGTTTCTCTATACCTCCACTATATCCTCGCGACTCAGCTGCAGGAGCTAGCACCTCTGTGGCTAGATCTTCAGCTCAAACAGGAGCACGTGTATGTTTTTACTGTCATAAGGAAGGCCACATCAAGAAAGATTGTCCGAAGTTGAGAGGTTCAGGGTTCAAGTCAACCCCAATTAATAGTATAACATCCACCTCGAGCAATGGAGCAACACACGGAGGAAGACATGGTAGAGGTCGGGGCTCACAAGGAGCGTCTCCTACACAACAACCACCACAAAGTGTTGCGGGTTCTAGCTTTCCAATTCCTAATGGCCAGCTAAATGCAATTACTGAGGAACAAGCCTACCACTCAGGCACAATCGTACGAGGTACCGTTACTATTCATGGCTTTTTCAGTACATGCCTTATTTGATTCGGGTGCATCACATTCATTTATTGCTCGACGGTTAGTACCCACTTTGGGTAAGATACCAGTAAAGGTACAACAGTCCTATCTGATCAAGGGACCAGGAGGACAAGTATTTATAATCTGAGAAATCCTGGATAATTGCATAGTAGTGATAACAGGACATCAGTTACCTGTTTCACTATTACTAATCGAAATTGAGGACTTTGATCTTATCCTAGGGATGGATCGGCTAGAAAGGTATCATGCATGTCATGATTGTTTTCAGAAGACAGTAATGTTTCACCTTTCTAACTCGATAGAGTTCCAATTCATTGGAAAGACATCCAATGATAATATCGAATATATCTCTACATTGAAGGCACAACAGTTGTTAGAGCAAGGGTGCCAAGGTTATTTAGCTTATGTATCCACAACATCAGGGTCAGAAAGAATGATCGAAGATATATCTATAGTGTGCGAGTTTCCTGATGTATTTCCATAGGAACTACCTGGATTACCACCTGAGCGAGAGATTGAATTTGAAATCTCTCTCATACATGATACTCATCCTATCTCTATCCCTCGGTATAGGATGGCACCAGCTGATTTACGAGAGTTAAAGGTACAATTGCAAGAACTATTAGATAAAGGATTCATTCATCCTAGTACTTGGGGGCACCTGTCTTATTTGTCAGAAAAAAGGATGGGTCGATGCAGTTGTGCACTGACTATAGACAACTAAACAAGAGGACAATAAAGAATAAGTATCCACTGCCGAGAATAGATGATCTCTTTGATCAGTTACATGGTTCAACTGTGTATTCCAAGATTGATTTAAGATATGGATACCATCAGTTGAAAATTAAAGATATAGATATTCCCAAGACAGCTTTTCGAACTAGATACGTGCATTATGAATTCTTAGTTATACCTTTTAGACTAACAAATGCCCCGGCAACCTTCATGGATCTCATGAATATAGTATTCAAGGAGTTCTTAGATCACTTTGTAGTAGTCTTTATTGATGATGTGCTTATTTACTCCAAGGATAAGTATCTGCATGAACACCATCTCAGGCGGGCACTTGAAACTCTAAGGAAGAACAAACTGTATGCTAAATATAGAAAATGTGACTTCTGGCTATCTGAAGTATCTTTCTTAGGCCATGTTATTTCTAGGGAAGGTATATCAGTTGATCCTACAAAGGTTAGTGTAGTGATGAGTTGGGAACGCCTGAAGACTGTCACAGAAATACAATCTTTTCTGGGATTAGCTGGATATTATAGAAGATTCGTGAAGGACTTTTCACGAATAGCATTGCCAATGACTAGACTAACTCAGAAGGAGGTCCCATTCTTATGGTCTGATACATGTGAAGCTAGTTTTCAGACACTGAAAAAATGCCTAACATATGCACCAATCCTTACTCTACCCTCCGGGAGTGAAGGGTTTACATTGTACACTGACGCATCTAAAGAAGGACTTGGGGCGGTTCTTATGCAGCATGGTAAGGTAGTTGCGTATGCATCACGACAGCTCAGGACACATGAGAAGAACTACCCAACACATGACCTTGAATTAGCTGCCGTAGTTTTCGAAAGATATGGAGACACTATCTATATGGTATTACTTTTGAAATCTTCACCGATCATAAAAGCTTGAAATATCTGTTTGATCAAAAGGATCTCAATATGAGACAGAGACGGTGGCTAGAGTTGTTGAAAGATTATGATTGCACTATCTCCTACCACCCTTGTAAGGAGAATGTCGTAGCAGATGCCCTTAGCAGAAGAACTTATTCACCTAGGTTAGTGAGTGCTATCCACTTCTGGGGTTCACTGTCAACGTTAAGTGAATGGAAACCATTTGATAGTAGTGTTGATACTATAACTATTCCTCATCGATACAAACCAGAGATCTAGTATAAAATAAAGAAAGGACAGGAGGATGATACAGCCCTTAAATACTTGAAACAACAACTTGAGAAGAATGAGATAAAGGGATTCCAGATACAAGATGGGTTACTATATAACCATCACAGAGCTTGTGTACCAGACATACCTGAACTGAGGAAAGACATTTTACGTGAAGCTCATTGTTCTAGATTATCTATTCATCCAGGAATTACGAAGATGTATGAGGATCTTCATTCATACTTCTGGTGGTCAGGAATGAAGAAAGATGTTGCTGAGTTTGTGAATTCATGTTTCACTTGCCAGCAGGTAAAGGCTTCACACCAAAAGCCACCAGGATTATTGCAACCCCTCCCTATACCTGAATGGAAATGGGAAAGCATTTCCATGGATTTCGTTACTGGCTTACCTCAGACGACTGGTAGTAAAGATAGTATCTGGGTTATAATAGATCGTCTGACAAAGGTAGCACACTTCATTCCGATAAACTTATCTTTCACTCCAGACCAGCTTGCTGAGTTATATATTACACATGTGATTCGCCTCCATGGTATCCCAAAGGAAGTTGTTTCTGATCGAGATTCACGATTCACCTCACACTATTGGGAGAACTTCATGAAAGCCTTAGGTACACAACTATGCTTGAGTACAGCATATCATCCACAAACAGATGGTCAGTCAGAACGTACGATTCAGACACTAGAGGATATGCTACGAGCATGTGCCTTAGAATGGAAGGGATCGTGGATTAAACATTTGCCTCTTGCAGAATTCACCTACAATAATAGTTACCATACAAGCATTGGCATGACACCGTTTGAAGCACTATATGGACGAAGGTGTACTACTCCTTTGTGTTGGCAAGAGGTCGGAATAAAAAACCTTTATGATTCATATAGACTTCAAGAGACACGGGAAGCAGTAGAACTTGCTCGAAAAAGACTATTGACTCATCAAAGTTGCCAGAAAAGTTATAGTGATACCAGGCGAAGAGACCTTGAATTTGAGGTAGGTGACTTTGTATTTCTCAAAGTATCACCTATGAAGGGTTTTCAGAGGTTTGGCTTGCATGGGAAGTTAGCACCCAGGTTTGTGGGTCCCTTTGAAATTATTCAACGGATTGGAAAAGTTGCCTACAGACTTGCGCTTCCTCCACATCTTTCGGCAATACATAATGTATTTCATGTATCAAATCTGAGAAAGTACATTAGGGATCCAGAGCATAAGATAAGTTATGATGATTTACATGTTGAGCCAGACTTGACATACCAAGAGATACCTATGCAAATACTTGAAAGGGATATCAAGAAGTTGAGAAACAAAGAGGTGTCTCTTGTTAACATAGTATGGCAGAACCAAGAGTTTGAAGAAGACACATGGGAACCAGAGGCAGAAATGAGAGAGAAATACCCCTACTTATTTGAGTAATAACACTGTGTATTGTATATCTTCTTTATAAATGAAACGCCGTTCATTCTCTTTAAGGTTGTTATGGTTTCAATCCTCTTAAAGGTTGTTATGCCTGCATTTCTAGTCTCGAGGACGAGACTTCCTTTAAGGTTATTATAATTGTAAAGCCTTGAACTTGGCATATCTCGGATCCTATATAATAAGATCCGGCTCGTCAAGAGAAAACCAACGAAATTTGTTTCGTGTGAATCGGACTTCGTTTCGAATTGTTATGATTTTCGGAAGAAAGAGAAGTAAGGAAGGTTAAGATGTCATTAACCCATAATGACTGTCATTAAGACTAATTAAACGTGATTAAAGAAACTAATGACGGATTAAAAGCCGCTAATGATCATTAGTAAACACTAATCAATAGTTAGCAAAAGATAAGCGTAAACTGTGAAAGTTAAACCGCAATTAGTGAAAGTTAATCACGATTAGTATTAATTAAGTGTCATTAGCGAATCTAGAATCCTTTGGAATGTTCTAACTTAAGCCCCAAGTTTGGATTGGTTTTGGCCAAAACCATGGGCCAAAACCATGGGCTGCTAAACCATGGTTAAGGCCTAAACCATGGTTTTCTAACCATGGTTAGTGGTTTTCCGGGGCCTATAAATAGACCCCCACCAATTCATTCTCAACGACTTCCACTACCACCACCACCCCAAGGGCTAGGGTCGAGAGGTCGGGAGGAGGAGCGGGAGGCGAGGGAGGAGCGCTAGCGAAGCGCTGCCGGGAGAATGATGAGGAGAAAGGTACGACCCTCTCTTAGTTTGCTTCGTGAGCTGGGCTTTCATTTCATCCTCTTGTTCTTCCAAGTTTTGTTCCTGATGCATCTTTCTTTTCGATTCGTTTTCTTGTTGTGGTTCGAGGAGAAATCTGTGTAACACCCTACTTAGGTCCGAGTGGCTATGCACGTCAGTGACCCTGTGTTTCATCACACGTTTACTCATCTAAGACACGCGGTGTCTACCGATTCTCCATCGTTTATGTTTCTATTCTTCGTATTTTGCTTTTATAGTTATTTTGATGGAGGAAACTGTGTAATCCCCTACTTAGGTGTGGGCAGCTATGCATGTCAGTGACCCTGTGATTCGTCACACATTCACTCATATAAGACGTGTGGTGTCTACCGATTCTCCATCGTTTATGTTTCAATTCTTTGTATTTTGCTTTTATAGTTATTTTGATGGAGAAATCTGTGTAATACCCTACTTAGGTGAGGGTGGCTATGTACGTCAGTGACCCTGTGATTCGTCACACGTTCACTTGAAGGATATTGTGAATCCTTAAGCGCATCACGGAAGCGTGTTGATCGTATCGTATACGATCGGAGCAACTAGTCGTGCTAGATGCTAGATGCAGCGGAAATTAAAAATTTTTTTAACAAAACGATGAAACCACATGATCACGAGAACACTTCTCGGATCGTTTCATCAAACCACAAAGTATAAGGAATACCTCTTGAAGCGTGGTTGTGATCGCGAGATCCCAAAGTAGAGATCCTCCTATCTTAAGTCCGACCCACGGAGAATGCGCTTGCGGGCACGATGATGAGTCGCGTCCTTCCCGCAATCCTTGACGAAGATCCAAGCGTCGAAGGCGAAGCAAGATGCTCTCCTCTTCAATATGCTAAGTGGACGGCCACTTGGATATTAAGAGAGAGACCACACGAGAATTAGAGAGAGAGAGAGTAGTATTCTTCTACAACTCTAGATGATGTACCTTGGAAAGGCTACCCTAGCCCTCCTTTTATACTAGTTTAGGATCCAATGGATCTCAATCCATGGGACACATGGATCCAAGGGCTATGCTTGGTCCATGATAAATCAATGGCTAGGATTGTTGTTCAATAACAACAATTTAAAATTAATTAATCAAGAGATAACATGATAAATGAAGTGGAGTTAACCAACCTCCTAAAAAAGGGGGGGCGTCACCCATGAACAATTCATGGGTGACGCCACCCATGGAGGTGGTTTTCTCTATTTTATTTATCATATTATTCCTTAATTAATCATAATAAATATTCACCAAATTAATTCCAAATTAATTTGTGAATATTTCAATCTTGCCATTGAATATTGTGTGAATCATATTCACAACCCAAACTAGTTAGTAAATTGCATTTCCAATTAATTAACAAATGTGAATCCAATTCACATTATTAATTAACAAATGCTATTTACATAAATTCTCTCTCTTATATATGTATATTATAAATCATATTTATAACACACATATATCATGGATAGTGTTATCCACATTCTCTCAATCCTTGATAATTAAATCTCATTTAATTATCTTAGATAATCATTTTCACAATATGAATCATATTCATATTTAAGCTTGATAATTAAATCACATTTAATCATCAAGTCCTTGCTTGGATATTTCATCAAAAGAATTATTCTTGAACCCTTTCAAGAATAATGTGCTTTCTCCGCAGATACTTGGAGATAAGGATAGGGCGATTGTATTATTCCATGTATAGTGACTTGGATGTTGAGATATTATCTCAAATCCAGATCGAACAAACCTCCCACAGATGCTTGATTAAATCAAGACCGCAAATCCAATCTTCTCATTGAATCTGAATCCCATTCAGACCAATGTCCAACACTTGGACTAAGATCGGATTGCTTCTCTACTGAAAGGAGTCACTAAAATCCAGACCTGTTTCATCACTCCCTCGGAATGGAAGCGTCATGGATATACAATCGTTTATGATCACATCACCCTTCAGGTATTCCCAATACCTGTACATCCTGCATACTGGAAGACCCATGATCAACCCGAAGATCAAGATCATTTTATACTGTCTTCTCCAGGGTTTAATCATTAAGTTTCTCAATCTTGGTCATTGGGATTTGGTATCGATCATATGCTTTCCCAAAGCATATATCATACCTTCAAATTCATGTCATGCTTCCAAAGCATGACGACCATGCATGGAATTTGATCGGTCACAATACCTCATGAGTGAGCTCATGTCTTCCGGTTCACAAGTGAACCTGTATGATCCCTTTGAGAGATCATATTGCTCATATACCCTTATATGCACACCAGCTCGCCGGTGTATAGACCTTGGTTAGGTCATCAATCTGTTGGTCTGCCTAATGTACATACTTAGATATATAGCAATATATCTGTCTCCGGTCAGAGGATGCATGCCTATGTTGTGACAACATTCAACATAAGACTTAGGTTATCTCGATCTCGTTAGGTCAACCCATTGACCTAACTAATCTGACACCTCCGAATCACTATTCCCATGCAGAGGACCTGCATCAAGAGGTCGGTCAGATATCAGCCTATGTGAGAAAGGATTGCCATCTCCTACTCAGGCTGGAGATCTCCACTTGACAATCATTTGACGGTGTTTGATTAGTCCTCCATCTAACTCCTTAGATATTCATCCAAACACCAGCCTCTATGATTCATTTAATGAAACAACAGCTATATGATCATCAAGCTGGCCATGGTACATAACCCTAATTGTACAGAGGGACCTTATAGTGCATTCATTCATATAATTTCAGAAAGGGAGTGAAACATCAATAACTTTTATTGATAAACTTAAATATTACAATAACATTTATTGTAAGAATGGTTTGCCCAGGGCTCACAAGTCTAACAATCTCCCACTAGCCCTCGGAACCATTCAGGTACAATCCGTAAACCCATACTCATTACATGCTGGTCAAAAACCTTCTGTGTCAGAGGTTTGGTAAGAGGATCAGCAATGTTGTCGGCAGAGGCCACCTTGGTGATGATGATATCACCACGCTTTTGAATCTCCCGAATGATGTGGTATTTCCTTTCCACGTGCTTGCTCTTCTGATGGCACCTGGGTTCCTTTGCTTGGGCAATGGCTCCAGTGTTATCGCAGAGTAACGGGACGGCAGTATCAGAGGAAACTACGCCAAGCTCCAAGATGAACTTGCGCAACCACACCGCCTCCTTTGCAGCATCCGATGCGGCAATGTATTCGGCTTCTGTTGTTGAATCCGCCGTAGTGTCCTGCTTCTTGCTTCTCCAGCTCACAGCACCACCGTTCAACAGGAATACAAACCCTGATGTTGACTTTCGATCATCAATATCTGACTGGAAGTCTGAATCTGTATATCCCAACACTTGGAGATCACCATCCCCATACACCAAGATGTAATCTTGCGTCCGTCTTAGATATTTGAATATGTTCTTTACTGCATTCCAGTGTTTCTCTCCATAGCAGGATTGGTAACGACTTACCACTCCCACTGCATGGCAGATGTCTGGCCTAGTACACATCATGGCATACATCAAGCTTCCTACGGCTGATGCATAAGGGCATCCAGCCATGGCCTTCTTTTCCTCAACACTTTGAGGAGCCATCCCTTTGGACAGATGGATACCATGTCCTAAGGGGAGGAATCCTTTCTTCGAACTATCCATACGGAATCGTTCAAGAATCTTCTTGATGTATCCATGTTGTGATAATCCCAATATTCTCTTTTCTCGGTTTCTGAACAATTTCAGGCCTAAGATGTAAGAGGCTTCTCCAAGATCTTTCATCTCGAAGGTATGGGATAGCCAAATCTTCACACCGGTCATCATTCCTGTATCATTCCCAATGATAAGGATATCATCTACATAAAGCACGATGAACACAATGGCGCTCCCACTAAGCTTCTTGTACACACAAGGTTCATCAGGGTTTTGCACAAAATCATAACTCTTTATGGTTTCGTCAAATCTGATGTTCCAACTACGAGAAGCTTGTTTGAGCCCATAGATGGATTTCTTCAGCTTGCATACTTTACCGTCCTCAGCTATGAAGCCCTGGGGCTGCTCCATATAGATATCCTCCTCGAGGTATCCATTGAGGAAAGCCGTCTTGACGTCCATCTGCCAGATGTCGTAGTCAAGAGATGCAGCTATAGCCAGCAGTGTCCTGATGGACTTAAGCATGGCCACAGGAGAGAATGTCTCATCGTAGTCGATGCCTTCTCTCTGTGTGTAGCCCTTGGCTACGAGCCGTGCCTTGAAAGTCTCTACTTTCCCATCAGGTCCCCTCTTTCTCTTGAAGATCCATTTACACCCAATGGGTTTTACCCCTTTAGGTGGATCCTCTAGGGTCCATACACCATTCTTATGCATGGAGTCAATCTCTGACTTCATTGCTAGCATCCATCTATCCATGTCATGATCCGCAAGTGCTTCATCATATGAATAAGGATCATTGTCAGTCTCACCTGACACATGGAATCCACACCTTTCAGGTGGTGCAACCACCCTCGAACTCCTTCGAAGAGGTATGGGTGTTTCATCTTCATTTATTTCTTCAGTTTCTGGTTTAGGAATCTCAGAATCCTCAGGGGATTCAATGAGCTCCTCTACTTCATTCTTGTCTTGACCTTTAAGGAAATCATCCTCCAGAAATTTCACATCCCTAGAGACAAAAACCTTTTGGGTCTCAGGGTCATAAAGCTGGTATCCAATACCATCTTTAACATACCCAATGAAGTAGCACTCACGAGTGCGAGATTCTAGCTTACTTGCGTCCACGTTCTTCGCATGGACCAAGCATCCCCAAACCCTTAAGTGTTTAACACTAGGTTTGGTTCCATACCAGAGCTCATGAGGAGTCTTGGGTACATATTTGCTAGGAATCTTGTTTAGGATATATATTGCAGTCTCTACTGCATATCCCCAGAAACTAAGAGGCAAATGTGCTTTGCTCATCATTGAACGGACCATGTCCATGATGGTCCTGTTGCGTCTTTCAGCAACACCATTAAGTTGGGGAGTTCCAGGAGGAGTGAGATTGGAGACAATTCCACTCTCTTTGAGGTATTCCTTGAATTCATCTGAGAGGTACTCACCACCTCGGTCAGATCGAATCCGTTTAATCTTCCTGTCTGCTTGGTTCTCAACCAAAGCCTTAAACTCTTTGAACTTTTCAAAGGTTTCAGATTTATGACGTAGCAGGAAGATAAACCCATATCGCGAATGGTCATCGATAAACGTCAAATAATATCGATATCCATTTCTAGTCGCGGTATTGAAGGGACCACATACATCAGTATGTATTAGGTCGAGAATACCCTCGCATCTTGTAACCTTGTTATGGAAAGGTGTTCTGGTCATTTTACCTCGAATGCAGTGTTCGCAGGTAGGTAAAGATTGAACCTGTAGAAAATCTAAAGGTCCATCCTTTATCAATCTATTAATCCTATCAACAGATAAATGACCAAGCCTGTGATGCCAAATCATGTTTGAATGATTTCCATCCTCCCTGGATCTCTTGGGGTTTTTATTATTAGTGGTAGTAACATTCATGACACATTCATCAATGCACAATTCATAGAGTCCACCAGAAGTCAAAATACCATCTGCAATATATTTATCATAACGGTTTATGATTAATTTATTACAGAAAATGAAGGAATATCCATTTCTAACTAACTTAGATACAGATATTAAATTCCTTCTGACTTCAGGTACATAAAGACACTCTTTAAGTACTAGGACTCGACCACTAGATAACGATAGTCTGCACGTCCCGATGGCGACTGCTGCAACACTTGCATCAGAACCCATCTGGATAACTATCTCCCCATGCTCCAGATTCCTAGTTTCCTGAAACAAATGCAATGAATTGCATACATGAACAGAAGCACCAGAATCTACAACCCAACTTCCTTCTCGTCCAACGAGAAAGCTAGTTTCAATGATGAAAGTAGATTTCATACCTGCTGGGGCTTTACCTTTGTCAGTGGACTTCAGGTAATCTGGGCAGTTACGCCGCCAGTGCCCCGGCTTCTTGCAGTGGTGATAGACATCGGTCTTTTTCGATGTCATCAGTGTGGAAGCACTAGAAGATGAACCAACTCCTTGATTCTTCTTCTTTCTCTTCGAGGCTGGGCCCTTCTGAGAACCTTGCTTCCGCCCGCGCTTTCCTCTCACCTGTGCAACCATTGCACTAGCAGAGGGGTTGTCCTTCTTCATGACGTCTTCTGCAGACTTCAATGCAGCTAACAGCCCAGCGTTTGTGAAATCACCTTTGTTCATGTGGTAAGACACAACAAAGTTGTTGAAAGACTTAGGGAGCGACAGGAGAATGAAATCAGCTTGCATTTCAGAATCCAAGTACGCTCCCAGGGTTTCCAGCTCAGAGAGGTACCCAAACATTTTGAGTACATGTTCTCTGACAGAGGTCCCTTCCTGCATCTTGCAGCGAATAAGCTCTTTCATCACATTGTAACGCTGCGTGCGGTTTATGTCACCGAACATTTCTTTCAGATTCAGCATAATCTCTTGGCAATTGTTCATTTCCACATGTTGCTTCTGAAGCACATTGGACAATGACCCAAGGATGTAACACCTTGCCAGATTATGGTCTTCATCATATTTATCATTATATGATTTATTTTCATCAGTCACAGGGTTTGCTATCTTGTCTTTGCTAAGCACGTAGGAGATGCGCTCTGCAGAGAGAACAAGATCCAAATTTCGGATCCAATCCGAATAATTTGGTCCGGTCAACTGGTTGACCTCTAGAAGCCTGCTAAGTGGGTTCATGGACTTCATTTTCTGAAATTAAGAATGCACTATATTAGAATATATAAATATATATTCATTTTAAGAATAATTTGATTAAGGTATTTTAAATCAAATTTGTCTTGCTAGGTCAACTTTGAAAGATTATTCCCTAATTGTCTTTCAAAATAAGAGATATACTTACCGCTATATCTCAAGCAAGATCTGGGATCTCCTTTCCTATCTTTGTCACATCCCAATAATATGAGAACTTGCGACTCCGATAAAAAGAAGCGGGAACTCATTCCGCCTTTGCAAGTCCAACTTGCATTCCCAATTCGGTCTTTAACACCCGGGCCCACCACCCCTAAGATGATGTTGACCCGTTGTTAATTGAACCAACCGTCAACAGGATTAGAACTCGCTATGCGCAATCCAATATCGCCCCAATAATATGAGGACTCGATATTGGGGTCACTACGCATACGGCCTTACTCTTTCGAGAAGCAAAGAGCCCGATCCAGATGCGCTTGCATACAGGAGCTGTCACTTCGGACAGGCGTCTCATACATACAATCCCTGGCGACGGAAACCCTTCGCCTTGACGGGAGACCATGGATGTCACTTATGTGATCCTCCACCTCGTATTCAAATTTTGTAATTAATTATCGTGAATCATATTCACATAATTAATTCTTCCAAGGGAAATACACATCTATTCAAAATAGAGTGTTTATTGGATATGATTAATTTAATCATATTAATTTAATCATTAATCCAATCATCAACAAACATGTCTTTTACTTGAATAGTAGGTATAATCTCAAAATACGTATTATTCGAATTTTAATAATTAGAAAAATACATATTGTCTGTCTCCGATATTATACAATCCCTACCCGCTGTCATGGCCAGTACCGACGAGAGTGGGACGGACCACATACGTTGCAACCCGCGACCCCAATGCTCTCCGACTAGGCACCACATCCGCCTCGGGAAAGGATAATACCAGATAGACCATCATGTACTTTGAGATGTTCATCGGTTTTTCAACCGAAAATTATACCATATAATATAAATCAAAACATTTTTGATTATAAGGAGATTTGCTAGACAAATCCCCGATCTATTCAAGCAAATGGGTTTTTCATGTAAAAGTTGTCCTACAACTATTGTAGGATAAACTATAGTTTTCATGAAAGCAATGTTTGTTGATGAAACAATGATCAAGATCTAATATCTCATCATTGTGGTTTAGGCAAGTGTCATTCAATGAAATAATTATTTCTTTAAATATTTCACAAATATTTATCACTAATTATTCCAGAAAATTAACAATTAATTTTCATCATGATAATTGAATGACATATCACAAGGTTCAAGATCAAAATTGTTAATTTCCAGCAGTGACCCCCAATCACTAAAATTAACTTATCTTGATCAATTTAAATCCAAAAAATGCAAACTCAGTTTCCAAAGATTGCCTATTTGATTTATTAAAGAACCCAAGTGATAATTCACGCATTTCGAGGCGGATTAAAACCGTAATCATCTCATTAATTACGTTCAAATCCGCAGTTCCCGCAATAGTGAATATAGTCATATTCAAAAAGCCATATCTTGAGCAAATAAAGTCCAAATTTAGTAAACTCAAGTCCTATGGTTTCCTTGTTTAATGGGGAACAAAATCCAATTGAAAATTTCGTGTTTAAACATTTTAAACAGTACAGAAAAATTCAATTAGACAGAGGTGCGAAAATTGAAATGCAGTAAGAATTTCGCAAACCTTTCAAGAACCAAATCGTCTAAGGTGTATGGATCATATCCAAAACCTTATTCAACCTGGCTCTGATACCACTTGAAGGATATTGTGAATCCTTAAGCGCATCACGGAAGCGTGTTGATCGTATCGTATACGATCGGAGCAACTAGTCGTACTAGATGCTAGATGCAGCGGAAATTAAAATTTTTTTTAACAAAACGATGAAACCACATGATCACGAGAACACTTCTCGGATCGTTTCATCAAACCACAAAGTATAAGGAATACCTCTTGAAGCGTGGTTGTGATCGCGAGATCCCAAAGTAGAGATCCTCCTATCTTAAGTCCGACCCACGGAGAATGCGCTTGCGGGCACGATGATGAGTCGCGTCCTTCCCGCAATCCTTGACGAAGATCCAAGCGTCGAAGGCGAAGCAAGATGCTCTCCTCTTCAATATGCTAAGTGGACGGCCACTTGGATATTAAGAGAGAGACCACACGAGAATTAGAGAGAGAGAGAGTAGTATTCTTCTACAACTCTAGATGATGTACCTTGGAAAGGCTACCCTAGCCCTCCTTTTATACTAGTTTAGGATCCAATGGATCTCAATCCATGGGACACATGGATCCAAGGGCTATGCTTGGTCCATGATAAATCAATGGCTAGGATTGTTGTTCAATAACAACAATTTAAAATTAATTAATCAAGAGATAACATGATAAATGAAGTGGAGTTAACCAACCTCCTAAAAAAGGGGGGGCGTCACCCATGAACAATTCATGGGTGACGCCACCCATGGAGGTGGTTTTCTCTATTTTATTTATCATATTATTCCTTAATTAATCATAATAAATATTCACCAAATTAATTCCAAATTAATTTGTGAATATTTCAATCTTGCCATTGAATATTGTGTGAATCATATTCACAACCCAAACTAGTTAGTAAATTGCATTTCCAATTAATTAACAAATGTGAATCCAATTCACATTATTAATTAACAAATACTATTTACATAAATTCTCTCTCTTATATATGTATATTATAAATCATATTTATAACACACATATATCATGGATAGTGTTATCCACATTCTCTCAATCCTTGATAATTAAATCTCATTTAATTATCTTAGATAATCATTTTCACAATATGAATCATATTCATATTTAAGCTTGATAATTAAATCACATTTAATCATCAAGTCCTTGCTTGGATATTTCATCAAAAGAATTATTCTTGAACCCTTTCAAGAATAATGTGCTTTCTCCGCAGATAATTGGAGATAAGGATAGGGCGATTGTATTATTCCATGTATAGTGACTTGGATGTTGAGATATTATCTCAAATCCAGATCGAACGAACCTCCCACAGATGCTTGATTAAATCAAGACCGCAAATCCAATCTTCTCATTGAATCTGAATCCCATTCAAACCAATGTCCAACACTTGGACTAAGATCGGATTGCTTCTCTACTGAAAGGAGTCACTAAAATCCGGACATGTTTCATCACTCCCTCGGAATGGAAGCGTCATGGATATACAATCGTTTATGATCACATCACCCTTCAGGTATTCCCAATACCTGTACATCCTGCATACTGGAAGACCCATGATCAACCCGAAGATCAAGATCATTTTATACTGTCTTCTTCAGGGTTTAATCATTAAGTTTCTCAATCTTGGTCATTGGGATTTGGTATCGATCATATGCTTTCCCAAAGCATATATCATACCTTCAAATTCATGTCATGCTTCCAAAGCATGACGACCATGCATGGAATTTGATCGGTCCCAATACCTCATGAGTGAGCT
The DNA here is from genome assembly GCA_037367405.1 of Ottelia alismoides. Lineage (NCBI taxonomy): Eukaryota > Viridiplantae > Streptophyta > Magnoliopsida > Alismatales > Hydrocharitaceae > Ottelia > Ottelia alismoides. The sequence continues at coordinate 465,505 of JAZKJV010010695.1, forward strand.
CATGTCTTCTGGTTCACAAGTGAACCTGTATGATCCCTTTGAGAGATCATATTGCTCATATACCCTTATATGCACACCAGCTCGCCGGTGTATAGACCTTGGTTAGGCCATCAACCTATTGGTCTGCCTAATGTACATACTTAGATATATAGCAATATATCTGTCTCCAGTCAGAGGATGCATGCCTATGTTGTGACAGCATTCAACATAGGACTTAGGTTATCTCGATCTCGTTAGGTCAACCCATTGACCTAACTAATCTGACACCTCCGAATCACTATTCCCATGCAGAGGACCTGCATCAAGAGGTCGGTCAGATATCAGCCTATGTGAGAAAGGATTGCCATCTCCTACTCAGGCTGGAGATCTCCACTTGACAATCATTTGACGGTGTTTGATGAGTCCTCCATCTAACTCCTTAGATATTCATCCAAACACCAGCCTCTATGATTCATTTAATGAAACAACAACTATATGATCATCAAGCTGGCCATGGTACATAACCCTAATTGTACAGAGGGACCTTATAGTGCATTCATTCATATAATTTCAGAAAGGGAGTGAAACATCAATAACTTTTATTGATAAATTTAAATATTACAATAACATTTATTGTAAGAATGGTTCGCCCAGGGCTCACAAGTCTAACATCACTCACTTAAGATGTGTGGTGTCTATCGGTTCTTCATCTCTTGTTGTTTGAGTATATTCTTTCAATTTCGTTGTTATTTTCCTCTCGATTGATTTTATAGGGGAAATTCTTTTCGTTTTTATTTTGAAATATGTCCCAATATAAGTGTAACTCTACTGAAATTTTCCGAGAAATATGTCCTGATATAAGGGGAAACTCTGCCGAAATTTTCTGAGAAATATATCTCGATATAAGGGGAAACTCTGCCAAAATTTTTCGAGAAATATGTCCCGATATAAGGGGAAACTCTGTCGAAATTTTAAGAGAAAATATATTCTTGACGTTCTTCGTGTTCTTCGTGTTCTTTGTGTTCTTCACGTTCTTCGCGTTCTTGACACGTTCTTAGTGTTTTGATACGAAAATGAAATTCGATCTTTTCGGGAGCCTTAAAATAGCCTTTCTAAAAATGAAACACGATAAAGCCCTGCATACACGAGAGAGAGCTTGATTAGGTAACAAAATCCTTCCTTTTGCTGTGGTGTTTTCATACGAATTTATTGAAATTCTTGATTTTGTGTTCTTTGCTACGAAGAACCCTAATTTTGGCTATTTTTGAAAAAGTCTGAAGAATTGCTTTGTGATTCCTACTAAAATAAGGTTTAAGCATCAAATTGATGTGTTGGCTTTGAGAGTTAGGGTTTGGGAGTTAAAATAGGCACAAATACGAGTATATGTGATTATGAATAATATATATGTGAGTCTATACTAAGTGTCGTTGATTATGCAAGTCGAATACTTAACGAAAGAATTACATCATGGAAATTGATGTGGTTTGAGTTGGATCCTGAAAAGGATTGTGTGTCACGTTAAGGATGACTAGGAGTAGTACTACAGGTCGGGCATGCAACCTGTAGGTTTGTCGAAAGGAACCCGTATTTGGCATTTTCCTACCTAGGTGGTACATGGTTTCCCTGTTATGTTAAGTGCGCACGAAATGAATGTTTTGCAACGCGTGGTACCGGGAGCCAATATCGTCGGGTTGAACGACGGAAGATGTGGTCGTGCCATGTGGAGGCATGGGTGGTTCAATAGCGGCTGGGTCAGGATAACATGTATTTAAAGCCGCTAGGTTATATGATTAAATGTTAGCCTGAGGTTTTAAGCAACCGAGTCCTCGAGGACGGTGTGCTCATTTGTTTTTTTCCAGGCTGAGGGTTGAGACCCTGTTTAATAAAAGAAAAGAAAATTGTCAGGGTAGTATTGGAGGATTGGTTGAGGCGACGTGCGGCGGCATAAGCTTACCAAGATCAACACAATCTCCAATCCCGAAGTGTCCACAGCTTCGGAGTCCAAGAATGGTGGGGTTCCCCTGGACTAATCCCTGATGTGGAATAGAAAGGAATAGGACCTAAATTAATGAGAAGGAATAAAATTTTTGTGATATCAAGTTTTGAAAAATTACATAATTTGTTTGCTTTTCTCTTCTTCGTTACTTAGCATTCGTTAATTTTTATCCTATGATTTATGGAAAACCCGACAGGTATCGGTGAGTCATCGCAAGGACTTTAAAAAAAATCATCCAGCTTACATACTAGACATCCAGCCAGCCGCAGTAGCTTTACTTTTTAAGGTAGTTAGTAATCTTTTGTATATTTTCCTTTCAAGCTGATGTACATGTAAATGGTTATAGTGGGACAGTGTATCATCTGAACTTTATTTAGTCAATGGAAAAGTGTTGAAGTACTTTCTTCTAAGTATTTTATTTGCAGTCTATTTCTGAATGTTAGTTGTGATTGCTGAATAAATTATTGCTGAGTAACCAGATCCGGATATGGGAGGATCCGACGGCCCCGGAATCGGGGTCGTAACACCTTGGGTGCTCCAAGACTACATTTTATGAGACAGTGGGATACATGGTATGGATTATATTTTTCTATATGCTTTGGAGTGCATGCGTGTCGCACTTTTATCTCTCAATCTTACCTATTTTGATAATAAGGATACCATCTCACCTAAATCTCAGAAGGCTTTGGCGAGTTCCCTTTTTAACAAAATCATTAATGACATGGAAGTTGCATTTGACATGACTTGTAGATAAAAGGTAAATTTTCATTGTTGACAAAATGAACATGCTCAAGATCTTGTTATTCCTATTGATGATATTTGATGAATCTACAATTCATCGCCCTTATTCTTGTATTTTAGCTTCATTTTCGAAGTCAAACACATCTAAATACCCATTAATTCCATAAAATTACCATTTCGCATGCATTTGTTAATAAGCATTTTTAACACTTTTTGTATTCAAAATAAAAGAATAAAGAAGAAAAGAAAAATGAAGATTGTATTTATGCAATATATACAGACTGAACCGAACCCCGAGAGAAGGTCAAGACTTTACCTGATCAACCAGGAATAAAGTAGGGGGAGATAGGGTCTTTCATTCGAAAATCCAAAAATATTTTGTACATAAATTCTCTGTATATTTGTATAAAACTTGTATATTTTATTTGTACATAATTTGACCTCAAATAATTACTTTTATAAATAAAAATTGTAAATAAAAATGTGTTGTGAATAATAAAAATATTTGCAAAGTAAAATAATGTACATATTACATATAATCACACACAGAAAAATCCGTAAAGTGACAATTGAAATACCAATTTTGGCTACATACGAACTCAAATTGAACCAAACTTACTTCCATTATACTCTAAATTAAATTATCTTTTAAATGGCTGTAGTTTCATAGTTTTTAGAGTTACGGTTAAAAAGTCAGTTTTCTAGGGTATTTAGTGTAGTTTTACCATTATTTATTGTACATAATTATTCATATTTATTTATATATAATGTACATAATTGTAAATTGTATTTTAATTAAAAATAAAATAAAAAATTTTAAAAAAGGATATAAAAATTATTTCCTTATTTGTACGTGTATATTGTATTATATGTACATAATATTTGTATAAAACTAATTACCTTATATAAAAATCACCAAAAAATAAAATATCTAACATTCATTAATTAATTTAATTTATTATGAAATTTTTATTTAATTATTTGATTTATTTTATTTAATAACCTACCATGTATATAAGATTTGATTTCATACCTTTAATAGCCACCATTAAGGTGGCTAATTAATTTTTAGAAATTATTTAATTTATTTATTTTAATTAATTATGAAATTCATTTTTAATTAATTAATTAATTAATTAATTATATTAATTAACCGATGAAAACCTTCTTCTTTTGTACATTCCTTCCTTTTTTATTTTTCTCCTCTTTTAAAGGGCTCTTCCTCCTTTCATTCTTTGATCAATCTTTAGTGGAGAGGAGCCTGATTTCCGAGAGCTATATTGTTGAAGAAGGGTGCCCAGCCTCTGAGCTGTTCGGTGACAGCGCATCGGCCCTCGTTGAGGCCATCACGACATTTCTGATCCCAGGTTGAGACACACTTCCCATCCTAGAGGAGGACGAGAGGTTCCACCTAAATGTACTACCCTCGTATGCTACCACAAGCCATAAGATTCTGCCCCGTCACTACCTCCTCGATGAAGAGCTATGTGTAGAGTGCTTGTCTAATGTAAGCAACGATATGAAAGAATCATGTGTGTGTGTGTGTTGTTAAATATTCTACTTAGACTTATCAAGATGGCATGGGAACATAGTCTTATGGACTCAAAGAATTAAGTCACTAGGACCTGAAAAGTATGTACTCCAATTCTTATAAGGTTCCTCTGAAATTAAGTGGATTAAGGTCTAACTAAGCTCTCTTCAAATTTATTCCAGACTTAGTTTAAATGTCAATACTATCCTGAAAAATGCACATGCCAATGCAAGAAAATATGAACAGTGCAAAGAAAACAAAATCTTTTTGTGAATCAATTTTCAAATTTTTAAATTTTTATGGATTTTTGAAAAATTGATGCACATGCAAAAGTTTTTTATACAAATAGTTAGTAATATATTCAAGTATATACAAATCTTTTTTCTAGATAAAGGTTAGGGATTATATACACATATTTAGAAAGAAGTGAGTCAATTATTTACAAGAGTCATGAGAAAGGATTTACAACTTGAGTAATTTATACAAGTATATATACAATCAGAATTTTATTATTATTATTATTTTAGTTTTTATCATGCATATATTCCTTAATTTTATTTGAAAAATAATTTTACAAATATTTTTGAAAACTATAGTCCAAAATAATTTTTCACACAATTTTGTAATCATTTGAATACAATTTTGCAAATATTTTTCGAACAGTATATATTGATTTTCAAAATAATGTTTCAACCAATGCAGGATGACACAATTCCAAATATTTGTCTGTGGGTGGGTCTGCCACCGTCAGATTGGCCTTGAAGCTAGGTGTCCTGTGACGCAGGATGACACAATGCAAGAAGGTGAGTAGAGATGATTGTGTCAGGAGGAGGGACTAGGTGCTTGAGCAGATGATGAGGCTAGGTTTAGTGGAGCATAAAAGAGATATGGGCAGAGAGGAGATGATTTATCGTGGGTTGGCATTCAAAGCCTTGGAGGAAGAGGATAAGAAGAAGGAGGGAGAGTGGAAGCAGAGAGTGAGCAGCGACAGCTAAAATAGGGGGATGCCAACACTCAATGTTTCCATAATATGGTTAATTATAGAAGGCAACGTAACATGATCCACGTTCTGGATGACGGGGGAGTGGAAGTACGTTGTGAGGAGGCAATTGCGAGGGTAGCTGCCCAATATTTCAAGCATATGGACATGCAGTCTAGCCATAGTGGTGCGAGGTGGTTGGGTACCGGTGTGACTTGCATAACCGAGTGTGATAAAGAGGATTTTGTGAGGTCGTTTGAAGAGGTGGAGGTGCATAAGGCTCTGTATGCTCTCAATCAAGATGGTTATCCTAGTTCGGATGGATTCCCGATGTGGTTCTAGAGAGAGGTCTGGGATATGGTTGGTGAGGAGGGTCTAGCAGTTATGGCAGAGTTTTTGGACGGTAACTTCACCTTTGAGAGATTGAACAAATCTTTCATCTTTCTACTCCCAAAAAAGGTGGTTGTGGCTTGGGTGGAGGGCTATTAGCAGATAGCACTGTCCAATGCAATATACCTGATTATCGCTAAGGTCATGAAAAACAGGTAGAAGGGAGTACTATCCAAGGTGGAGGCACCATCCCAGTACACTTTTCTCTCAGGTAGACATTTGATGGACAGTGTGGTCTTGACGAATGAGATGGCAGTGGATTGGCGTAGGCATGGGACGATGCGTTCATGTGGAAGATGGATTTCTCTAAGGCGTATGAGACTGTGGATTGGAGGTTTTTATGAATATCCTTACATAGACGTGGGTTTCCTGATCTATGGATTTCATGAATGAAGAGGTATATCCCCATTTGCTCGCGTGTCGTGCTGATGTACGGATAGTCGAAGGGTGGTTTTTTCCAACCGAAGCCAGGGGTTTATCAGATATGTCTCATCATCCCATTCCTTTTTGTACTGCTCTGACGCGCTATCCATTATGGTGGACCGCATGGTTGCGGGTGGATTATGTGTCGGCTACATGTGTGAAGATAGCTTCATTCGATTGCTCCAATATGCTAACAATTTTATTCTCTAAAGGAGGAGATGCTAGTTGTAGGGGAGTGCCTATGGTTCTAGATATCTTCGGAAGGGTGTCTAGTCTTGATATCAACATGGCCAAATTGGAATTCATTACTTTTGGGTTGGATGAGGAGGATGTGAGGAGATGTGAGGGTTGGTTGTGATCCCCTCGTGGTCAACTACCGATGAAATATTTAGGCATTCCTCTGGTTGTGGTAAGATGAAGGCCTCATATTGGCTACCAGTAGTTGAGAAGCTGGAGCAGAAATTGGCAGGTTGGATGTCGGTGTGTTTGTTTAAGGGGGACAGATTGGTGCTTATGAAGTCAGTCTTCTCAACAATCTTGATTCTCTTTTTGTCATCCAGACTGATGTTGGTGGAGGTGCAAAGGAGACTCAAAGGTACCATGGGAAGATTTTTCTAGTCTTCCTCTCGTGAGAAGAGTGGATTCACCCTTGTCGCTTGGAAAGTCGTCACGTGCTCGGTGGGGGATGGAGGGCTTGGGGTGTGTATCTTTAAAATAAATGAATAAGACTCTACCCTGAAAGTGGGTTTCTTGTATCTGAGGTGGTTGTGATAGTCTGGTGTGTAGAATGATAAGAAAATTTTAAGTGGGTTTCTTGTATCTCAGTTGCTCTTTCTCTGACGCTCTGGTGGCTGAGAAGAAGTCATCATGTTTCTAGAGGGGTATTTTGAGGGTGGCATAGGATGTTCGTCCTTTCTTCATGCTGGTGCTTGGGGATAGTAGGGGCTTCTAGTTCTGGCGGGATGATTGGAGCGAAATTGCGTTATTGGTACCATTTTCCCAAGGATGATGGCATTGGACAAGGACAAGGATGCTTATATGGCTAGTGTGTGGGATGCCCGCACCTTTCTACCTTGTTTCATGTTAGATTTGTCTGATCAATGTTTGGATGACTTGAGGTTGATGCTTGGGGGCATGGAAGATGTTTCTGGGCGCACGAAGAGGGGAAACTGTTGGGTCTGGCAAGATGGTTCTTTCTTCGTGCGAAAGAATATAAAGCATTGAAGGGGACGATGGCATACTTCCGAGGGGATGCGAAGCGATTGCAGCGAGATATAGAAATGGCAGATCCCTACTCATGTAAAGGTTTTCATGTGTATCTTTAGGAGGGGAAGGCTCTTGACGGGAGAATGTTTTGCGCGATTTGTGACGTATGTGGATCCGATTTGTGGGAGATGTCAGGAGGGGGCTGAGCATCTTGAGTATTTTTTCTTCAAGTGTAAGTGCTCGCTTGAGGCATGGAGATTGTTGGTGGAACCGGTGCAACTATTTGATGGGGAAGCGAATTTTTGGGAGCGCATAGGGACTGGGTGGATGGGTACAGAAAGGAGGAGGTCGAAGTTGATAGTATTGATCTGGGCAATTTGGGCTGCCAGAAATGGCCAGTATTCCGGCATGAGCATGTGTATGGTGAGAATGTGGTTTTGCATGCCAAAGCGTTGATTGAGGGTTGTTTATGTAAATGCTTTGTAATCCTCTCTAGCCTAATTTAGGCAAGTAATCTTTTGAGGTGATAAATGGTAAAGTTTTTGAGCTTACGCCTATACGGTGGCGGCCCTTTTTTCTTTCAAAAAGTTATATTTAATAGTAATTGTCTTATTGTCATGTATTGTTATGGTTGATGATGTCATTATTGTCTTGTGTTGTTGATGTGTATAAATGAGGATCCCTAGAAGGTATTTATAGGCTCTCCAATTGGATAAAGACAATCGATGAGAGATTTAGATATTTCTTTAATTCTCATTCATTACTCTATATTTTTGATAGACACAAGGGAAATATCTGGATATTTACGGTGAAGGTGAATAAATATCTAAATATTACCTCTTTGTATAAAGATCACTCCAAGAGAACTTTTCTGTGTATAACTATTCGTGTATAAGTGGACTCTAGACCCATATTAATTTACGGGGACGCCATTTGTAATAGTAATTTATAAGAAGCAAATTATAATTAGTTATCTTTTCAAGAGTTTAGTATATCACGAGTAACCGCTCCCGAGGTAAAAGGCATCGGTTCTGTACGAGTTCCAAACAAACCTAACGGACTATCAAGTACATATAAGTTTGACCAATCGTATAATCCAACTACGACCCTACTTTGGCTTAAAAAGGACTTCCTCGTCATCCAAATATCTATATATATATATATATATATATATATATATATATATATATAAAAGATATCTTTCATATGAGACTTGGTCCTTCCATTCAATTAGAAGGCCAAGCATCCCAATCGTTGGATCGGATTTAGAATGTTATCAACGGCTTATAACGAAACCACCTTCCATAACCAAAACCGCTATTCTAATTAGGGTCGTCCCATTCATATTTGGAAAGATGAATTGTGATGGCAACTGTATCCGCAAATCATGCGATATTAAAGGCAGTACTTTTGAGAATACGCGTCATTTACCCTGTGCACGTTTTAATAATATACGTATTCACAATAATATGGTTAAATTTAATGTGTTTGCATTTATAGGGCTATTAGTTAATTTATTAAAACGAAAATACGCATATTATTAAGATTATATTTTGTATTTTATATCAAAACATGTATTTTTATTGTCTGATTTTGTATTGCAAAACATCATTTTGTATAATATATCCTTTCTATTACTAAATTCAGTACGTCGAATGTAATATTAAAACGTGGATTTCCACTGTTTAAATTACATGTAAAATAATACATTAATTATAATTGTTGTTTGTTATCATTACTTTCAAAAACTCTTTTCCATAATTCGTGGCAAATTTTTTGTATTTAACAATATTTGTTTTATAAGACATACACTCGTCTTTTGTATTTAATATGCTTGTTTTGTATAATAATCATGATTATTTGTATTTTAGATACGCTGTGTTTGAATCTTTTTCCAAAATCTCTAGTATCGAATTCTCATTTATTAAATATCGGTAAATATCTTTAACTGAATTTTCGTAATAATGGGAACACCCATATTTATAGAAACAAACTGCACAAGCCTTTCCTTAAAAATAGCGTACACTGTTAACCGTATTTCCATCTTTTGTATTTCATGTAATTCATTTCTCTGAATCAGGATTTTTTTAGTATTGTATATTGTTGATTTGTAGGATACATACATCGTTTTGTATTAAAAAACACACGTTTTAGCCATTTTTGTCAGTTATTAAATGCGTAACTTCTATATTAGGAGTTCCTTAAATTTAGGAAACGATAGTCTTTGCTGATCCGGTTTTTGTAAAATAGG